>JAKSZT010053820.1:6982209-7262453 GCA_026826555.1 Tolypeutes matacus
GTGGGTTCTATTTTGGAATCTGTGCTCCTGAGAGTGACAGAATTAGACTCAAATAAGTCCTCCCTGCACATAGGTCCCTTCTATTCAAACCTATATGTGATGCTGGAGTTTTTAGGTATACTTCCAGAGACTGGAGCCTCCCGCCTACCTATGTGCCAGGTGTGCATGAAATCTAGGTGGAGCTGCAACTCCTACTCTACAGCTCAATGGACTCATTCAAGTCACCTGGTGAGGAGACAACGATGGGAAATGGCCATCCCAGGGAATGGAGAGGGCCTGCATCTGCAGGCAGGATCATCCCACCCACCATATCCATGGGATATAAGCCCTCTCTCACTTGGAGGTGGAGTGGACATCACCATCCCAGTCGCCTCTGGATTGGGGGAAGAACTATGGACTAGAGTGGACTTGATGGTGTTCTCTTGTTCACATATGGTGATTCTAGCAATGCAAGAAATTATAACAATGAGATGGAGCCAGTGGCCACTTGACACTTTTGGGGCAGGGAGGGGACGAGCAGTTGAAATACAGGGGCTTCTTTGGCAGTTGGAGGTTGTCCTGAGTACTGTTGTGGCAACGGATGTAGGCCATTTTAAATCAGCACACACCACTCAGAACTGAGTGGGAGAGAGTGTGGTCTACAGTGTGAACTGTGGTCTATGGTTGGTGGCAAGGCTCCAGGATGTGTAAGTTCATTGAGGGTGGTGGGCCACACTGTGGGAGATGTTTGTGTGGGATGTGGTGGGAGGTGTGGGAGGTGGGCAACATGGGAATCCCAGTGGGTTCCGTATAATATTTTGGGTAATCTAAGCACCTCTTAAAATATATGTGTATATATATATATATATATATATATAAAAATAACATTTTTGTAAGCAAATACACATATATGCATATATATTTATATATCATTTTGCAAATGTTTGTATGTATTGTGAGAATTTTGATATTTACCCATAATAAAAAAAATATATATATATATATACACACACACACACATATATATAAAAATAACATTTTTGTAAGCAAATGCACATATATGCATATATATTTATATATCATTTTACAAATATTGGTATCTATTGTGAAAAATTTGATATTTACCCACAATAAAAAATAAATAAATAAAAAAGTAATATAGAGAAAATAACATTGGCTCAGTGCAAATTTTTACTTTATCATTCTTGGGCTCATCCTTAAGTCTCCCCATCTACAAATTGAGAAGAGTTCTTTGGCTTCTGCTTTAAAATACTAGGCTCTATATGCTCAGTGATATGAAGATATGTCAAAGATCCTTAATATTTAATGAAGATAGAGAATGTTTCCAGAACTAGGCTGTTAACAACTGTACTATATTCTATAAAGAAAATGAATACATCCCAAGTCTCCGCCCTTCAAACAACAGGTCTTTCCCTAATCCTGCAGCAAAATCAAGCTCTTCAAATGTTCCACAGCTAATTAGGAAAGATAAAGTTATACTTGCCGCTAGAAAAGCAGAATGCCACAGACCATAAGTTAGCAAACGACCAGTATACATTTCCAAGAACAAGTAGCAAAGCATGGCATAGCCATGGAACCAAGGGATGCCACATCAAAACATAAAGCCATCTCTGTATTCTAACAAATTATCTCAAAGACACTTTTCAAGGCACTCAGTAGTTCCAAAATAGCATTACTCTTTGAAAAATAACTTTCAAAATCTTACTTGATTATTCTCAGTTTCAGTTTGTTTTAGTTTATTTTTCATCACTCCTTCATTCTCATCTGCTTTAGCTTCTTGTTTCTTCAGTGCCTAGAATAAAAAAGGTGGAAAACATGTATTATTCCAAAATATGCATAAAACTCAAAGACACTAGTAGTATTTATTAAGGAAAGGCTTAGGAAGATATGTTTATGATTATACAAAATCTATAAATGGATTACAACCTACTCATTCACTGAATTCTAAAAGTACTTTAATGGGGATTCAAAAGTAAACAACTTCCTGATATTCCTAAATCAATTTCCACTTAATTTCATTTTTCCCCATCTCTGGGAATTTTGTTACACATTTAGAGCACTAGATAGCTAGTAGTTATCTTGGGAACAAACAGAGCTTTCTGACTTTTGAAGTAATTAGTATTTAAAGGGTATAGTAACTGCTCAACTATTTTAGACATACCACCAAAACTAACTAAAAATTGTGAAAGAAAAATGTTCTCAACATTTTAGAAACATAGGTCAATACATCATTACATAAATATTTTGTCACGATATATAACAAGCTCTTTGAACCATACCTCACACAGAAAAAAAGAAAGTGTTCTTTGTTATACTATCATCCCTTTAATAAAATTTTTTTTTAAGAAAGAACTTTAAGAGAATACAAATTCTAAAAGTTATAAAAGTATTTGATTTGTTTCTCTGTTCAAAAAAAATTAAACTTGGGATGCAGATGAAGCCCAAGTGGTTGAGCATCTGCTTCCCATGTACAAGGTCCTGGGTTCGATCACTAGTATCTCCTAAAAAAAAAAAAAAAAAAAACCAACTATCATTGGAGAGCAGATGTGGCTCAGTGGTTGAGCACCTGCTTCCCATGTATGAAGTTCTGGGTTCAATCTCTGGTACCTCCAAAAAAAAAAAATTAAACTTAAGAAAAAATTATGCTTGCAGCAGTCTTCCAAAACATCTGTATGTTTACGTGTCTGTAGGTATTATGTGAAGAAGCTATACAAACTGTGAACGGGCAAATTGACTGATAGCTTTTTCAAGAAAAACTATGTTCTTAATAGAAAAACTATTTTTAGGCAAACAGCAGAACATGTTGTAATCTGCACTGAAGCAACTATGCGCAATCATAGCAATCAATTTCATTACCTTACATATTCAACAAATGTCTACTAAGTATATTTACTATGTGCCAAGCACTGTGCTAGTAGCCACTTATATACATGTATACAAAATAAACATGGAACCCAATCCATGAGATTACTTTCTCTGTGTCATGGCCCTATTTTCATAGGTAAAAGAGTAACTGGTTTAAAAGGCAGTAAAACATCATCAAAATGAAAAAGCTGATTTCAGTATAATAATAATATAATATTTTATAGTGTTTCTATGTCCAGACACACTTCTAAGTACTTTAGATATATTAAATGTATATGTTTAATCCTCATGATAATTCCATGACTTATTAAACCTATTTTATAGAGGGGGAAGTTGGGACACAGGGAGCTGAATAACTTGCCTCAGGTCACTCATCTAGTTAGTAACAGAGACAGGAAGAAGACTCAAACTTCCTCACTCAACCTTTGTGCTGCACTGCCTCTTCACATTGAAATAATTATACCAAACTTATATAGAGTGGATGTAAAGACTAAATAATATAATACTTGTAAAGCATGTAGTACAAACTTGGCCCATGGCAAATGCCCAATAGAAAGCAATTAGTATTATTACTGAATTATTAATATTGACAAAACATTAAAAATCATGCCTTTCAAGTCGTTACTAAATGATTTTATTGTTTGTTATTTGTTCTTTATTTTAGGGCCAGTAGAATTTGTGATTACATTTACAAATTCATTCAATTTTTGCTGTGAGAACTTCTTTATAAATTTTTCATAGACAAAATTATTCTAGAATCTTGAAAATTATTAGCAGCATCTTTATTCTTTACATGCTTCCTCAGTCTCTCCCCACCCAGGGTGCAGTTATGTGTACATGTAGATGTGTGAGAGAGAGAATGAGCCAGTCAGGCAGGCAGGCAGGCAGGCAGGCAGAAATAGAGAGCAAGATGGAAAAAAAGAGATATAAAGAAGTTGTTACTTTTTCTTTTTTTCTTATCAATTCATTTTATAGGTCTTGAATTATTCCACATCATCATCATTCCAACCCTACCCCATTTTGTTAATGAGTTAACCTTATAAGTTATCTTTTCGATGTTTTCATTGAACTAAAAAGCAACCACTTCTCTTTTCCACAGAGGGGTACTAATAAGGAAGACTTCTTAAGGCAGTTGACAAATTTCATCCAACTATGAACAGTCTCTGCTTCTGGGATCAAACTCCTGAGCCACTTCAAGTAAGCATGCAGCAATGACTCACCCAAGCTAGGTGAGGTCACTTGAGGCCACAACATGTAGAGAAGGACAGAAGTAACCAACTTCAATTAAGAAGGGTTTGTCCCAAACACCAAGAGCCATTTGCTTCCAAAGCTGTGAAGAAATCGAGGTGCCAAACATAGCAGAGATATGCATGACAACCAAGATCACAGCTCTCCAAAAGTGGGCATGCGTAAGGGGGAGGGGAGAGTTCAAAATCTGACTTTGCAGGCTTCAACCAGTAGATACTAAGATTAAAATGATCCTAGCAGAGTGATTTTGTGCACCTTTAATACTCTAGATTGTGTTTCCTCCTCTGCCTTCTGCTTACTGAGGCATAAGGAGGAATTAACCTATTGAGCTCTTAAAACTTGACTTAACCTCATAATGCAAATCTAGATGTTTAACTTACTTAACAATTTAAACCCAAAAAATTCTCAGAGAAGAAATTTTTTCAGCTTACTAACTAAAATTAGTTCATTACAGCCAGCCCCTTTTCCATGATTTCCAAAAATTATATTTTAAAAATCTATTCTTCACATTCATCCCTTCTTTTAAAATTGCCTATATTCTGAAGCAACAAGATATCTATCTTGAAAAATATTATCACAGTGCAGAAATGTTGCAAAAAAATTATTTAGTAGCTGAAGTAAAAGAGTTAGTAACCTTCTCCTGTTTTCACAACTCCATTATTTTAGTCTTTTCTTTAGATACAAACCTCATAGATGGATTTTTTTAAAGCTTTTCATTTTAAAATAATTTTAGATTTACAGAAGAATTGTAAATATAGTTCAAGTTCCCATATAGTTTTCACCCAGCTTTCCCTAATAATATCTTAGGTAACTGTGGTATGTTTATCAAAAGTAAGATATTAACATTGGTACAAACCATTACTAAACTACAGGCTTTACTTGGATATCACTAGTTTTTCTACTAATGTGCTTTTTTTGATCAATCCAAGATACTACATTGCATATATTTGTCTTGTTTTTTCAGATTCCTCCAATATGTAAAGGTTTCTCAGTTTCCCTTGATTTACATTATCTGGATTTTTTTTTTTTTTAACGTTCTAGTCAGGTATTTTGTAGAATGTCTCTCCATTGGGTTTGTCTGATATTCTCTCATAATTAAACTGGACTTATAAATTTTGGGGAAAAATACCACAAAGTTAAAGTGCCTTTCCCTTCTCATCACACTGTAGGGTACAATGATATCACTATGACTTATGACTGGTAATGTTAAACTTGAATGGTTGGTTAAGGTAAGGTGGTGTCAGCCAGATTTCTCAACCACAGTTTTCCTCCCGTTCCATACTCTTATCTGTTAGAAGAGAGTCACTAAGTTCAGGCCACATGCAAGGAAAGAAGAGTTAAGCTCCACCTTCTAGAGGGACAGTATCAAAGAATTTGTGTAAATATGTTTAGACCATCACAGTAACTAATAAACATTTAAGGGAGATATTTTGAGGCTATGCAAATATCCTTAAAGTTTTATGTGTGTGTGCGCGCACACACACACACACACACCAATTTTAGCTCAGGGCCAGATCCATAGATCACTACAGCATCTATTAGTTGTTTGTTTGTATTTTGTTATTTAGCCTACAAGTTTTTCCCATTTAGTCTAATGCAACACAGATTCCTCATAAGCTGACTCTCAAGGCAGGGTTCACCAATAAGTAGAACTTTGATTCTCATAATAACCTGCTCACACCAAAATCATTAATGAGAGATCATGTAGGCAGATGGAATACACTCATCAAACCTCTATCAAATATGTCTTTTGTCTCAATTCTCCTGGGCAACTCCACTAACCAGGAATTCTCCTTTTTTCCTGTTCACCTACACCTTTGTCTACTTCACTGTTTGGTTTCTTTTCAGCTCCTGGACCTTCCCACACACTTCTAAGTCAGTCTCTCTCTCTCTCTCTCTCTCTCTCTCTCTCTCTCTCTCTGAGCAATTTACCTCTATCCCAGTTCTTAATTTTGAATGCCCACACTCAAAATTGCACCCCACTCCTCACCTCCCCCATCCCAGAAACAAAGGAACCATAGTTACCATGATCCAATCCTCCTAAAAAACTGTGTGTGTGGGGGGGGAAGCATTAAAAAAAAAAAGTGTGGAAATAATTATTTTCATTCTCACACTAACAGATATTAACTTTGATCTTCATTTCCTATAATTAGTATAAATATTAATCCCTATACTTGGAGTTCAAGGAATAAAAATCAATAAAATGAACTTTAGTAAATCAAATTGTGTTTTCATTTCATGTAAAATGTACCCTATAAAATCAATTCTTCAACCAACAAATTCCCATATATGAGGGATTTCAGTAAAAGAACCTCTAATTCTCTTGTATTCTTATGAATTTGCAATAATAATCTTCTTTTTCTTTTCTTTTCTCTAACAGTCTTCAACCTGACCGGTTATTCATATTACAGCTTTCCCAAAATAACATTTCTTCTACTATAGCTCTACTTACTGTCTGAAGCACTGTTTGATACCCCTTATTTTTATTTTTTCTTTTACCCTAAGGATATGTAAGTCTTAGAACATTAAATCCATGAAAACTTAAATTCTATTGTGTTCAGTAAAGGAGCAAAAATGAGGTATTGAGAATAACCCAAACCAAATTACCACATTTCCACTATACTATCTAGAAATGCCACTAAGTTTGAACACCATTTCTGCTTTCTAAATACTGTACGTCACTAAAAACACACACAATATTCTAATCAAGCATACTGAATCAAATTTCTACATAATCCAGTTTTTAAAAAAAGACAAAGAATGAAATTCTAACTCTTAAAACCTAGTAAATACATACTGGTACACTTTAAACTTCTAAACACCTCAAAAATTACTTGGATCGAAATTACAAGGCATTTTTTAAATCTTAATAATAAATTTGAACTCATTTACTACCTGAACATATTTCTTTTCCATTTGATTTAGATCAAGCAGCTTAGAGCTATATTAAAACTGATCCAGTAAAAGCAGTCATTAAAAAAAAAAAAAAAAAATCACATGCCAATGAATTTCTATTACTATGTTATTTTGCCCTTTAAAGTTTTTTCTTTTTTCTTGAAAGCAGTTTAGGTATGAAACTATCATGTGCCCTGCCCCAGGATTCAACTCGTCTCTTTACACATTTAAGATCACAGCAACAACACACAGCCTTAATAGAGGAACCCTGGGGCACATTTAAATCTTTAATAACAGTAATTTTTCTTCTGTAATGTAAGTGTGCCTATTTCAATTACAAAGACTAACTTATTGAGAATTGTACTACTCGAGTTCCTTGGAGGTAGATGATTCTAAACTCTCACAGTTAAATGTAATCCAAAAAACGCAGCCTTTCCTTTAAAAGAACAGAGGAAAGGGGAAAAGGAAAATGTTTGTAGACATCTCAACTAATCATGAAAACCCCTACAACTTTGATAACAGGCATGTTTATCAAGAGGCTCTAAAAGATAGCACAATCAAAGATGTAGAACAACTAGGAAATTAAAGGCCCTATGTCTACTTTAAACGGATCAGCAAGTTAAGTTAGGAGTTATAGAGTTGGAATGAAATAAAAGTCACATGTTAACTCCTACACAGGCACTAAAATTTCCCAAGAATAACAATGAACATAAACTTTCCCATCTCATCCAACACACTCAGCAGTGCTACAATTGCATGCTTTGGTCACAAGGGCAAGAGAATGCAGGTGAGTCACTGGTAAACAATCAAGACTATAGAAAAACAAGTCTGTACTCATATCAGACAACAGGTCAGTTCATTATACTTGAAGGTATAGACTTTAAGTCAGAAAGTTTTCTAGTAACAATAAAGAAGTCTCATGTCACTGAGAATTAAAGAAATAATTGCTCTTATATTTTTATAATTAAATTCTTCATGAATGTACAAAATTAAAATCAGCCAACAAATATTTTAAGCTTCATATTATAAGGTTCTGATCCAAATTAGACCGCTTAAGTTATAAATTGAAATTACAAATTATTTATATTTCTGTATACTAAAAATTTTAATAGCTATAAGAAATTGTTATATTTCAAATCAAGCAAAAACATTATTAAATACTTAGAGTATATAAACACTATCATGGGAATTTTAATTCGTTTTTTTTTTAAAGGTGGAAAACTGTGTGTCTATTTCCAAAATCCCTTTTGGAGATTTAAACCACACCTATAAAACAATCAGAAATCAATAGCATAAGAGGTATTTGGATAGGAATATATATATATATATATATATATATATATATATATATATATATATAATAAAGCAGGATTTTATTGATCAGAACTAGTACCACTCATTTAAATTAACACAATTTTATTTCTATCAATTTCTCTGAATTTCCAAATTGTTTTTCCTAAATCAAGTTAGAAGTTTGTTCCACATGAGATCTAGCTAAAGTCATAGAAAATTTTAGCCTTTAAAGTTCATCCAGTTGGGGATTATCTGTGCCAACAAAAACCAAATAATAATAATAATGGTTCTTTTTGAGGCAGAAAACAATGTATTCTGCCTCAAATCCCTGAACAAATATCTAACTCAAAAATAAAATCCCTATAACTAGGTGGATTTTACTTAAATTGCCAGCAAAAATGTATTTTTCAGCGAGGAAAGAAAATTCTATACCAACAACTAGAAGGGAGGAAAGGAGGGAGGAAGTAAGTTAGTTTAGTAAGTAAAAGCAGGACTGCTTGAATGAAGTCCAAATGGAACCCAATATTGATCATTACCATTATAACACCATGCATGTTTTTGGGATATCAAAGAAAAGAACAAATTTTTAAAAGTTGCTGCCAATTGAACAGCACGCATTCCAAGTGGAAGTGGTAAGCACATGGCAAGTGGACTCACAAAATGAAACCATTCCAGCTTTTCAAAGGGCAAAATCATATCCAGTATCAGAACTTAAGTAACATGGTATTATATTTCTAATGGTAATTGTAATTCTTAATAATTTTCTTTAAAGACTACCTGAGGTTTTGAAACAAAAAAATAAAGCTCCAAGCATCTCTTTGACAATGCTCTAGGTGTCTTTTTCCTTTCCTTGCTTATTATTTCAGGAACCCAACAAGAACTCTTATAGGAATCATTGTGGTAAGACAGATGGTCACTTAATACTGACCTATTTTCCCAATGAATGAACAACTTCTTTGTTTCACTATGTTTATATCCATGGAGTCTGTGACTGATTAGGGTACCTAGTGCTAATGAAACTAACTAAGGTCATGGGTTCAATCGCCAGGAGAACCAATTCTTTTTACTCTGCCCATGGCCATGGTTTTTACCCTAAATCTTAGCCAAAGGCCACATGAAAGACTAACTGGGCCAGAAGACCATGGATGAGTCAGCAAAAATCCACTGCCACGTCTAGGAAAAGAACTCAAAAGCAAATCCCTGGTGACTAGTGTCAGCATTTCATTCTTCATATGTTATTAAATTTGCCAATCTGCAAAACAAAACCTTAACTATGGCCTACAAAGTTGGTATGCTGAAAAGGCATACAAGTTTTTTGACTTCTTTAATTCAAAAGCAACAATGGTAATGAGTATTATTTCCTAAAATGCCATTGCTTTTACTGGAACAGATTATATTTTTATGCAACCTTTTACTTAATAAAAATCTTGCAAGTGAAGTTAAATATGAATCCAACATGTGCACTTTCCAGGATTTCCTTCAAAATTAAAAAGCAAACATTCTTAGTGGAGGGTCTATTTCTATGTGAGTAGTATTTTCTCAAAAAAGAGGCATACATTTTTATTAGAAATCCCAGAGCAATATGATACTTCATTTGACTTTCTAAATGCAGAATCACTTGTGTTAGAATTATTGACAAATAGTGGATCACAGATAATTATGGAAATTTAATTTTTAATTTCTCAAGTTTTTTAAACCTTTGAGCAAAAAGCCCTATAAATATACAACATCTTTCATTGTTCAGGGTTGCATGTCATTTTATGCCTTTGGGTTTTGTTTTGTTACTATTTTCTAAGAAAAATAAAACAGTACTAGGTCAATGAATAAATCTATCTGAGCAGAGTTGTTTTGTTTGCACAATATTACTATGCACTCAGTAGTTGCCCAATAAATATTAATTGATAATGATAGAAAAGGGCTTTATAAACAGATGGTCCAGCATAAATTCACTGAAAATGTAGATTAAAACATTCTACTTTTCAAGAAAATAATAAGTAGAAATTTAGCAACTCTTGCACTCAGAAAATCTCAGTATACTATCGGCAGCTGTTCAGTTAACAAAAGTAGCAGACATTTTTCATCATCATCTTAGTATTAAGAGCATTAAATATCTATTTGCATATGGCGCTATACAGAGGGACTCACACGGATTCATGCTAACCTTATTTGTTATAATTTATAATGACAAAATGGCAAGAACAAATAAGTGCACATAGCAAAATAAATATGATTAAACAACACTTTCAGATCTAGTAATATGTGATTTGAACACAGAATATATGTCATACTTATATACAACTCACAGCACCAATAAGGCAATCTATTTATGTCAGCTAAAAATATTTCCAAACGGAATTTCAGAATTCTGCTTAAAGAATAGGTAAATAAAGGAATCAGAGGCCATGGTAGAAAGTGTAAGTAGTGACTCTTCAAGAAGCTAGAAAGCAAACATAATTAGAATAGTGATCAGAAAAAGAGGGAAGATAAATCATATGAGGACTAATTCCAATCAGGATAGGACTGAAAAAATTACAAGCAAATTGATAACCAGGAAGACATCTCAAAAATACATATTTTTCACAAACACTTGAATAATAAGTAGCTGAGCATGCATCAGAGAATTTTGGAGATTGAAAGTTGAAATAGAGAAAGAAAACTAGAGGTGAATGAGAGAAAAAAGTGCATTGCAAGCATTTAATAATTAATATTACCTTAATTAATATTTTCTTAATAAAGTAAAAAGCCTAAGATGACATGACCTAAGTGTTAATTATATACAAATGAGATTATGAGAATTTCAGGATAACTTACATCTACATATCACCTCATAAAACTATGCCCTTCAAAAGAATTTGAGTCCTCAGCTGGCTAAATGTTGGCATGCTACTCTATTATATAGAATACATTTCTAAACTTTCAACTTGTTTTATCAATATTAAATTCTATGCCCCTGTAGCAGTTTGAAATTTTGTGAATTCCAAAAAGAGAAAGATTATGTTTTTAAACTAATGTATTCCTATGGGTGTGATACTCTTTCATTGCATTAAATTCTGTTGAAGGTCCTTTGGTTACACTAAGTGATGACTGATTTTGGGCTTTTGATTGGATTATGTCAGTGAGGGGTGACTCGGGTTGAGTCTCCGCCCCTTTGCTGGGTCTGAGTGATCTGAAGGCACAGCCATGCAACTGATTCAGAATTGAAAATTCAAGACACTAAGAACAAAAAGTGCAAAGGTCCAGAAGCAGGAGGGTGCTTGGCACATGCCTCTAAGTATGAGAAGACCAGTGTAGCTGGAGAAGAGTAGGCAAGAAAATGAATGAAAGAAAATTAGGGTGAAAGGAAGTAAACAGAGCAAATCAGCTTTGAAGGCTAAAGACTTCAGATTTTATTCTAAGTGTGATAAGAAATCATGGAAAGGTTTTAGATATAGAAGTGACATCATTTGAATCTATGGTGAAAAGACTGTAAGGAAGTAAGAATGGAACAAGTAGGCTACTGCATTAACCCAGACAATAGATGATAGTAGTTAAGAGGAGATTAACAGTGGTACAGAGGGTATTTATCAACTTAGAAAATATTTTTCAAATAGAGCTGAAAGAATTTCATGATGTTCTACATGTAAAGATGGGAAAAAAGGACATATAGGAAACATATACAGTTTTTTAAAATATAAAATTAGAATTATCTTGTTATTAAGATGAGTATTCACCTTTTTCAGAAGAAATAAAACATATAAGCTACTTGTGGTGAACTAAATTGTGTACCCCAGTTTGGACATATTCTTGGTCTGGTTCTATAATCTGATGAGTGTGGACCTATTGTAAATAAGAGCTCTTCAAAATGTTACTTCAGTTAAGGTATGGTCCAACAGAATCAGGTTGGGCTTTAATCTGATGGAGTCCTTTACAAGCAGACTGAAAGTCAGATAGAAAGGAAGCCATGGGGAGCATCCACAAGCTGGAAATCAACAGAACCCAGAAGAGACAGGAAGAAACACCACCATCTACCTTGACAGAAAAGCCAAGGACGAAGGATCGCCTACAGCCAGCTCTAGAACACCACTGTCTTCAAATAGAAAGCATCACCTTTTTTTTTTTTTTTTTTTTTTACCGGGAGGTCCCGGGTATCGAACCCGGGTCCCTCCATATGGGAGACGGACGCCCAACCATTTGAGCCACATCCGTCCCCCCCACCCTTTTTTTTTTTTTTTAGCATCACCTTTTGATGCCTATATTCTGGACTTCACTCATCCTCAAAATCATGAGACAATACATTTCCATTGTTTAAACTAACCCACTGTATGATATTTGTTTTAGCAGCCTGGAACTTAAAACATTACCAGAAACTAGCATGCTGCTATAAAAAATACCTTAAAAATGTGAAAATAATTTTGGAGTTGGAGAACGGGTAGAGGTTTGAAAAACTGTCAGGTGCTTGATAGAAAAAGTCTAGATTGCTTTGATGAGACTGTTCTTAGAAATACGGATGTTAAAGGTACTTCCAATGATGCCTTAGAAGGAAATGATGAATGTGTTATTGCAAATTGGAAGAAAGGTGATCCTTGTTACAACGTGGAAAAGAATCTGGGAAAATTATGTTTAATGTCAGATTCAAAGTGGAACTTGCAAGCAATGAACTTGGACATTTGGTTGAAGAGATTTCCAAGATAACTGTGGAAGGTGCAGCCTTCCTTCTCCTTGCAGCTTATAGTAAAATGTAAAAGGAAAGGGATAAACTGAGGATTGGACTCAAACAAAACAGAAATTAATGATTATGAAAATTCTGAGCCAATCCAGATAGTATGCTCTGAGTGTAGGGCCAAAAGGGGGTCTACCGGGGGCCTCCCTGAGCTTTCAGAAAGTGTGTCCCCAGAGGACAAAGCTCTATGTGAAAGTTAAACTGAAAAACCTTTCCTAAAGACAGTGTGGCTGAACACGGATCCAGTCAGCCATTTCAGTTGAATTCGGGATTGGAAATGTAGTTATCCAAGAAGGGTCTGCAGGAACTTCTATTGTGTGATAGATTGAACCTGCTTAAACTGCACACAAAGCAGACAAGGTTTTTGTGAAATTTGTATGAGAATTACTGCCAGCCTGGACTGAAAAGAACAGAGCAGGGTGAATTAAAGGAAGAATGACTTCAAGCAAATGTCTGGATGGAAAAGATCCCTCAGGGCAAGGGAGTGGGCCCACCCATACGCATGGAAGGGGAAGGTCCACCCCTGGAGAGGACAGGTCATCTCCCCCAGTGTGTGGACTGAATGGGCATTGCACACCATTGTTCTGAAATAGTGTACCACTCCAATGCTCACATATGGCAGGGCTTGAGGCCCAGCATTTCCAGAGAGCCTGGCCACTATCCAAATGCTCAGAAAGGTGGAGTATGTGTCCAAGCATTCACAGAAAGCCTGGCTGCCATTGTGATGATCAGAGAGGATGGGGCCTACATGCCAGTGTTCCCAGAGAGGATGATTGCTATGCAAATGCTTGAAAGGGATGGGGCTGCCACTACATCAGGCCCAGAGGACTAAACACCAGGACATAGATGATTCTCCAGCTTTCAAATCTAAGAGAGTTTGTTCTGCTGGGTTTCAGACTTGTTTGGGATCTGTGACCTGAGTTTCCCTTCCAATTTCTCTCTTTTGCTATGGGAATGTTTATTCTATGCCTGTTCCTCTATTGTATATTAGAAGTACATGATAACTTGTTTTCTAGATTTCACAGGTACATCAAAAAGTGTAATTTTGCCCCTGGGCAGACTACATTTGTGGCAGTTTGAGATTATTTATGATTGCAAAAAGAGATACAGATGTTTTAAAACTGGTCTGTTTCCTCTGGGCATGATACCTTTTCATTGTATTAAATTCAAAGGTTTTACTTTCACTTGATTATGTTAAGATTGGGGCTTTGATTCAACCACATCATTAGGGCATGTAGGGTTGAGTCCCTACCCCCTTTGTGGGCTATATAAATGGACACTCACTCAAGGAGAACACAGAAGCAGATATGTGAGAAGAGAGAGAGGGCTCCATGGACACGTAAGAGGATCCAGAGGCCCTGGGAAAAGAGATGAGCCATTCGCCTGATAGTTTGCAGCACTGAGAAAGTCCTGAGAAGAGAGACAAGCCCTGTGCCAGCTTACAGCTAGACTGGAAGAAGCTGGTACCACAGAGCCTTAAGAGGAAGGTGGCAGGCTGAACCCTCACAGACAACAGCAACTATCTTTGGTGAGAAAGTACCTCTTACGGTACCTTGACTTGGACTCTTTAGGTCTCGTAAGCTTCTACCCCAAATAAATACTTTTATAAAAACCAACAGATTTCTGGTACTTTGTATCAGCACTCCTTTTGCTGACTAATACAGAATTTGATACTGAGAAATGAGATCATGCTTTTGTAATTACTAAAATGCTGGAATGCTTTTATAAATGGGTAAGGGGAATTTTTTGGAGGAATTGTGAGATGCTTAATGGAAAAGGCTTAGATTGCTTTGAAGAGACTGTTGGCAGGAATATGGACACTAGAGAGACTGTTGGTGAGGCCTTAAAATAAAATGATGAAACTGTTATTGGAAACTGGAGGAAAGGCAATCTATGTTTTAAAGTCACAGAGAACTTAGCAAGATGGACTCCTGCTGATATATGGAGGGAAGAATTTGAAAATTATGAACTTGGACATTTAACTAAGGAGATTTCCAAACCAAATGTGGAAAATGCAGCCTGGCTTCTCCTTGCAGCTTATAACAAACTGTTAGAGAAAAGAGATAAGCTGGTAACAGAATTGCTGGGCACAAAGCAGAAACTCTTCCAGAAATTTCAAGCCTCTAGAAATCAAGCCCCCAGATGACAGTGTCCCATTTGAGGAATTAACTAAACTTGGAACTTGTAAGTCATAATTGAAAATGCAGTTACCTAGGAAAGACTTGTGGAAAGTCTTACTGTCTGACGGCATGGACCCCTTCTTCCTGCATACTCAACCAATAAGCCTTTTGTGAGAGTTGTGTAAACAAAACCACTGTCAGCCTGGACTGAAAGGGACATGGAGGAGAGAGATGGCAGGGAAAACAGCTTTAAGAGGAAACCATGGAAGCTGAGGTCTGGAATTAAGACATCTCCTTGGGTCAAGAGAAGGATCCCACCCATGTGTACGTAGAGTGTGAGTATGCCCTGGCATTTGAAGAGGGTAGATGTTCCAGCACACTGTCCAGGGAGAGTTTTGCCACCTCAGACTAGAGAAAGGGTGGAGCACATTCCCCAAGGTTGGGGACACTGAGATCAACACCCCATAGGTCTAAGAGAGGTGGGCCTGTGCCCTATAAATTAGGGAAGGCCAGGTCACCAACTTATTGCTATGTGAGGGTTGAGTCTGTATGCCAGAGATTAGGGAGAATGTTGCCCCCATACCTCACTATACTAAGGGAGTTGAGATTGTATCCCAGAGATTGGAGAAAATGTGGCCATCACCCCAATGTTCTTGGAGGGTGAGATCTGGAGCTTGGTCACCACCCAGATGCTTGATGAGGGTGGAGCCAAGAAAATGACCATTAGGCAAGGCTGTGGAAAGGGTGAGCCCCAAGGACCCAAGGACAAGAAGAAACCATCATCCTAAGAATGACTCTGTTTTCGGAACTGTAGGGGACCTGTGACTCATGTTTCCCTCCCAATTTCTCCTTATGGTAATGCAAATGTTTATCCTTTGTCTATCCTGTTGTATATTGGAAGCAGATAAATTGTTTTGTAAGTTTCACAGGTCTACAGCCAGAGGGGACTTGGCGCCAAGACAAACTGTATTTCTATGAACTGCTTTTGATGTGATTTTGTACTTAGCATTGCTACTGAAATAAGGTTCATTGAATATTGTAATGACTTTTTGGAATTCAGAGGGTGGAGTGTGGCAGTTTGAGATTATTTATGAATTCCAAAAAGAGATATGGATTATGTTACTAAACTGGTCTCTTTCCTCTGGGCGTGATATCCTTTGATTGTATTAAATTCTAAAGTTTTACATTTACTTGATTATGTTAAGATTAGGACTTTGATTCAACCACATCATTAGGGCGTACAGGGTGGAGTCCCCACCCCCCTGGTGGGCTATATAAATGGACACTAACTCAAGGAGAACACAGAAGCAGATATGTGAGAAAAGGGAGAGAGATCCATGGACACAGAGAGGATCCAGAGGCCCCAGGAAGGGAAATAAGCCATTTGCCTGATAGTTTGCAGCGCTGAGAAAGCCCTGAGGAGAGAGATGGGCACTATGCTACCTTACAGCTGAGTTCGGAAGAAGCTGGTACCAAGGAGCCTTAAGAGGAAGAAGGAAGGCTGAACCCTCGCAGACAACAGCAAACATCTTTGGTAAGAAAGTACCTCTTATGGTAGCTTGGGTTGGACTCTTTAGGGCCTTGTAACTGTATTTTACCCCAAATAAATACTCTTTATAAAAACCAACAGATTTCTGGTTCCACATCAGCACCAGTTTGGCTGACTAATACAACACTCATAACTGATTTTCATGAGACATTATACTTAGTATTGTTACTTAAGACTTAAATTTGGAGATGTGCTGATGGAATGACTATCTTACATGTGGGGAGGATATGTCCTTTGGGAATCCAGAGGGTGGATTATGGTGGACAGAACTGTGTACCATCATTTAGACAAGTTCTTGGTCTTGGTTCACATTCTGGTGGGTGTGGACCCACTGTATATAAGAGCTATTCAAGATGTTACTTTGGTTAAGGTGTGACCCAATTAAATTGGGTTAGCTTTTAATCTGGATTACTGGTGTCCTTTATAGTAAAAATGAAAGACAGAGGAGAAGGCACAGGGAGCAGCAAGAAGATAGAAGTCAATGGAATATACAAGAGAAAGGAGAAGATTCTGCCTTGTGCATTGCCATGTGACATAAAACCCACGGACCAGGGATTACCCATAGCCATCCAAGATCACCACAGTCTTCAGGAGAAAGCATCACATTGCTGATACCTTGATTTTGGACTGCACCTAGCCTCGAAACCATGAGTCAATAAATTCCTATTGTTTAATCCAATCCATTGTATGGTATGTGTATGTGTGTGTGTGTGTGTGCGTGTGTGTGTGTGTATATATATATATATATATATTTTTAAAGGTGCTTAGAACTCCTAAATATTACATGGAAACTACAGGGATTCCCATGTTCCTCACCTCCCAAACCTCCCACCACATCCCACACAAACATCTCCCACAAGTGTGGCCCATCACCCGCAATGGACCTACACATCCTGGGGCCTTGCCATCAACCATAGACCACAGTTCACATCGTAAACTCTCTCCCACACAGTTCTGAATGGTGTGTGCTGATTTAAAACGGCCTACATCCGTTGCCACAATGGCACTCAGGACAATCTCCAAGTCCTGATAAAGCCCCTGTATTTCAACTGCACTTCCCCTCCCTGCCCCGAAAATGTCCAGTGGCCACTGGCTCCACCTCACTGTTATAATTTCTTCCATTGCTAGAATCACCATATGTGTACAACAGAATACCATTAAGTTCACTCTAGTCCATAGTTCTTCCCCCAATCCTGAGGGAACTGGGATGGTGATGTCCACTCCACCTCCAAGTGAGAGAAGGCTTATATCCCATGGATATGGTGGGTGGGATGATCTTGCCTGCAGATGCAGGCCCTCCCCATTCCCTGGGATGGCCGTTGCCCATCATTGTCTCCTCGCCAGGTGAATTGGATGAGTACATTGAGCTGTAGGGTAGGAGTTGCAGCTCCACCAAAATTCCACGCACACCTGGCACATAGGTATGCCAGAGGCTCAGGTCTCTGGAAGTATACCTAAAAACTCCAGCATCACATATAGGTTTGAATAGAAGGTACTGATGAACCATGTGCAGGGAGGACTTATTTGAGTCCAATTCTGTCACTCTCAGGAGCACAGATTCCAAAATAGAGCCCACTGATAAGGCTTCAGGCTCTGGGGCTATCCCCCATTATATAGGACCTGGGTGTCTCCAGAGCCCTCAGGAGCCCCTCTGTGTGGGGTGATATGCACTTTGATGTTCTATGAGATCCTACTGAGGTGTGCATAAGCATTACCTCTGGGATGACCTCCTGACTCTCCTTGAAGTCTCTTAGCCACTTGAACTCATTTGTCTTTACCTTTTCCCCCTTTTATTCAAGGTCTATTTCCAGTCGTGTTGCCAGTTGGCACTTGGTATTAATCCCTCCTTGCCAGGGAGGCTCATCCCCGGGAGTCATGTCCCACATTGGGGGGAAGGTAATGCATTCATATGCTGAGTTTGGCTTAGAGAGAGGACACATTTGACCAACAAGGAGGATCTCAGGTGGCAACCCTTGGGCAGCCCATAACAGTAAGCTAAGTTTCAGTTACAAAAGCAAAGACTCATAAGGGTAGTCATCAATAAAAAGAACTCATCAGTGGGCCATCCTCTTTTGACAGACACTGTCCCTGCACTCAGAGGACTGTTGCTGCTCCCTTGGAGAATGTGGCAGAGCTCTCCAGGCTAGGAATTCAGATTCCCTCATTTATTGCGTGATTGTCCACCCACCGTGACCATGCCCCA
The DNA here is from genome assembly GCA_026826555.1 of Tolypeutes matacus. Classification (NCBI taxonomy): domain Eukaryota; kingdom Metazoa; phylum Chordata; class Mammalia; order Cingulata; family Chlamyphoridae; genus Tolypeutes; species Tolypeutes matacus. The sequence continues at coordinate 7,001,082 of JAKSZT010053820.1, forward strand.
TCCTTTGATCATTTGAACAATTATGTATATCTTTCATGTATATTCAGATGAACTTACTCCCATGAATCCCCCCTCCCAGGCACCCCCCACCAATAATCCCCTGCAGCACCCATTGTAACCCTTCTGTAATCTAAATCTTCCATGAACATGTAGCCCATATAATAATCAAATACACTTAATAGGAAAAAGAAATAACAATGATAAGCTTACATGCAAGAGACAAACATAAGGAAACTCAGGAAAAAAACAATCAATCAAACAAAAAACAAAACAAAACAAAATATAATTAGCGGATTGGGACATTCAAAAAAATGGGGGAAAAAGCAAAAGAAATGCCGTTAAATAAATAAATAAATATATATATATATATATATATATATATAAACACACACATATTCTTTTTTTCCTTTTATCACTGTGTTATTGGATGTCCGGTGTGCCGTGACACCTTCCCCCTCTCAATCCCCAGTGTCTCCCAAATTTTCATTTAATTTTCAAAGAAGTTTTAGATCACAGCAAAGTCACACACGGAATACCAGAGACTCTCAGATACCAAACCACCCTCCTTTCCCCACCCCATATTAACTGCCCCCCCCCACTTTTTTTTGGATGTTAGCATTGTTATAACTATTATACAGATAGCAAAATATAGCAACGAAACATTGTCAATGATTTACAGTATAGTTTACAATTTAGACGATACAGTTTAATAAGTTTTGATGATATTTACCATGTCCTGTGCCCATTACTGTAAGGTAATGAAAAACCTTTCCCATGACCACTAAATACTCCATTAGATCTTAACTGTTCCTTCCTCCCCACCCCTCTGGGGCATATGACACTCCCCTGTCTTGACTCATGGAATGTCAAGATTCATAGTTACATGCCCAGGGTATTTGAACCTGCCCTTCCTTGTCTACCCACCTGTCAACGCTGCACCACCAAACCCAGTAATATCACTTCCCATCTGTCCTATCCTTCAATATGCAACTATACTCTATCCCTTTACCATAGATTATGTCCATATGGGTGATGGCTCAAAGCCTGCTCTTCTCTTTCTCTCCCTTGTTAACCTATCTTTCAGACTATGGTTCTCAGAGACTGCTCACTTTCCTCAGTTCAAATCAGTGAGGTCATATACTGTTCATCCTTCAGTGCCTGGCTTGCTTCACTCAACATAAGGTCTTCAAGATTCATCCACGTTATTCCATGTGTTAGCACTTTATTCCTTCTTACAGCTGAGTAATATTCCATTGTACGTATGCACCACATTTTGCTTATCCTTTCATCTGTTGATGGGCACCGGGGCTGATTCCAACTTTTGGCAATGGTGAACAATGCCGCTACGAACATTGGTGTACATATATCTGTTTGTGTCTTTGCTTTCAGTTCTTCTGGGTATATACCCAGCAGTGGAATTGCTGGATCATACGGAAGATCTATTGTTAGTTTTCTGAGGAACTGCCAAACTGTCCTCCACAGTGGCTGGACCATACCACAGTCCCACCAGCAGTGGATGAGGGTTCCTATTCCTCCACATCCTCTCCAACATTTAGTGTCTCCTGTTTTTTTAATAGCTGCCATTCTGATGGGTGTAAGATGGTATCTCATTGTAGTTTTGATTTGCATTTCCCTCATAGCAAGCAATGTTGAGCATTTTTTCATGTGCTTTTTAGCCATTTGTATTTCTTCCTTGAAGAAGTGTCTTTTCAGGTCACTTGCCCATTTTTTAAATGGGTTGTCTTTTTATTTTCAAGGTGTAGGATTTCTTTATATATACAGGATATTAGGCTCCTATCAGATATATGGTTGCCAAATATTTTCTCCCATTGGGTAGGCTGCCTTTTTATTTTCTTAATTACATCCTTTGAGGTACAGAAGTTTTTAATTTCAATGAGATCCCATTTATCTATTTTTTTCTCTGGCTTTTTCAATATGTCTTTGGCAATTCGGGGCCTCTTGCCTCTCCAAATATATTTTGTGGTTAGTTTTTCCAGTTCCTTAAAAAATACACTGTTGACTCTTATTGGGATTACATTAAATCTGTAGATTAGTTTGGGTAGGATAGACATCTTGATGATGTTTAGTCTTCCTATCCATGAACAGGGAATATAAAGTCTTCTTTGATTTCCTTTAACAGTGTTGTGTAGTTTTCTGTATATAAGTCCTTTACATCTTCAGTTAAATTTATTCCTAGGTATTTGATTCTTTTAGTTACTATTGTAAATGGTATTTTTTTCCTGATTTCCTCCTCAGTTTGTTCATTATTGGTGTATAGAAATGCTTCTGATTTTTGAGCACTGATCTTATAGCCTGCAACATTACTGTACTCCTTTATAAGTTCTAGAAGCCTTGTTGTAGGTTTCTCAGGGCTTTCTATGTATAGGATCATGTCATCTGCAAATAATGAAATTTTCACTTCTTCTTTTCCAGTCTGGATGCCTTTTATGTCCTTTTCTTGTCTCAGTGCTCGCATAAGTACTTCTAAGACAATGTTAAATAGGAGTAGTGATAGTGGGCATCCTTGTCTAGTTCCTGATCTCAGAGGGAAGGCTTTTAGGATGTCACCATTGAAGATGATGTTAGCTTTGAGTTTTTCATATATACCCTTTATCATATTCAGAAAGTTTCCATCTATTCCTATCTTTTGTAGTGTTTTTATGAGGAAAGAGTGCTGTATTTTGTCGAATGCTTTTTCTGCATCTACAGAGATGATAATGTGATTTTTTTCTTTCAATCTGTTTATGTGGTGTATTACATTGATTGATTTTCTTATATTGAACCATCCTTGCATACCTGGGATGAAACCCACTTGGTCATGGTGTATAATCCTTTTGATATGTTGTTGAATGCGATTAGCAAGTATTTTATTGAGGATTTTAGCATCTAGGTTCATTAGAGATATTGGTCTGTAATTTTCCTTTCTTGTGGTATCTTTATTTGGTTTTGGTATTAGGGTAATGTTGGCATCATAGAATGAGTTAGGCAATATTCCTTCTACTTCTATTTTTTGGAAGAGCTTAAGTAGAATTGGTGTTAGCTCTTTCCGGAGTGTTTGGTAGAATTCAGCTGTGAAGCCATCTGGTCCTGGGCTCTTCTTAGTTGGGAGATTTTTGATGACTGATTCTATGTCTTTACCTGTAATTGGACTGTTGAGTTCATCAATTTCTTCTTTCATCAATGTAGGTTGTTTGTGCATTTTTAGAAACTTGTCAATTTCCTCTAAATTGTCATTCTTGTTGGCATATAATTTTTCAAAGTATCCTCTTATGATACTCTTTATTTCTGTGGGGTCAGTAGCGATATCCCCTTGCTCATTCCTTATTTTGTGTATTTGCATCTGTTCTCACTTTTTCTTTGTTAGTCTGGCTAAGGGTTTGTGAATTTTATTGATATTCTCGAAGAACCAGCTTTTGGTTTTATTTATTGTTTCCAGTGCTTTCTTATTCATTTCATTTAGTTCTGCTCTAATCTGTTATTTCCTTCTTTCTACTGCCTTTAGGTTTAGTTTCTTGTTTTTCTTCCAGTTCCTCCAAGTGTGCAGTTAAGTCTTCAATTTTAGCTCTTTCTTCTTTTTTAATATATGAATTTATGGCTATGAACTTCCCTCTCAGGACTGCTTTTGCTGCATCCCATAGGTTTTGATATGTTGTGTTGTCGTTTTCATTAGTTTCAAGGTAGTTACTGATTTCTTTTGAGATTTCCTCTTTGACCCACTGTTTGTCTAAGAGTGTGTTGTTTAACTTCCATATCCTTGTGCCTAACCTGTTTCTCTGGCCCCTTAATGATTTCCAATTTCATTCCTTTGTGGTCAGAGAAATTACTTTGTATAATCTCAATCTTTCTGAATTCATTGAGAGTTGTTCTGTGGCCTAGCATGTGGTCTATTTTGGAGTATGTTCCATGTGCACTGGAGAAGAATGTAAATCCTGCTGCATTTGGGTGTAGTGTTCTGTATATTTCTATTAAGTCCAGGTCTTCTAATGTATTGTTGAGTGCCTTTGTTTCTTTATTGATTCTCCATCTAGATGATCTGTCTAATGATGATAATGGTGTGTTGAAGTCCCCGGCTCTAATTGTAGAGGCATTTATTTCTCCTCTTAGTTTTTCCAGAGTTTGCTGCACATATTTTGAGGCACCCCGATTAGGTGCGTAAATGTTGATTGTTTTCTCTTCTTGAGAGATTACTCCTTTTACTAATATGTAGCGTCCATCTTTGTCTCTTACAACAGTTTTGCATTTAAAGTCTATTTTGTCTGATATTAGAATAGCTACTCCTGCCCTTTTTTGGCTATTGTTAGCTTGTAAAATGGTTTTCCAGCCATTCACTTTCAGCCTCCTTGAATCCCTGGGTCGAAGGTGGGTTTCTTGTTTCTCAGAGTCATTTGTATTTTTTTTGTTGCCCTCTGGTCATCATATTATCTTGATGGGTTTGTTCAGTTGATTAGCTTTTCTCTATGCTCTAGAGTTTTATTTAGCTGGTGGTTCTGCGTGTGTGTTAAGTTTTCTCTTTGGTACTTTTTCTTATTTTATTTCCTTGCTTCTTTCTATGTTCCCTTAAAGGCAAAATATTAGGGCCAGAGGAATCAAAAGATGTAAGGAAGGCAGAAGGATAATAGTAATATTGATAAAAGTTAGAATAGGAGCCAAATGAGACTTAATGAGATGAATATTTAACTAGTGTAGGCAGTGTAGAGTAATAGGGAAAAAAAGTGGAGTTCCTACAATGGACTGGGAAAACAAATAGAGGAATATATATATATAGTGATTTAGAAGGCTAGAATTATGAGGAGGGAGTGAAATAGTAAAGAAAGGGCTGAAAGGAAAGAGTTAATACTAATATTAAAAAAAAAAGAAGAAAACAAAATAGATGGAATAGAAATTGACACCCTTAAGTTGTGGGCATATGAAAAAGTGTTTTATCTACGAGCCACAACAGAAAGCAGAAGGCAGAAAGATGAAGGAAGGATAAGCAATAGTTTGGAATACAAAATCAATATACACAGAGAGTGGGAAATTACTGAAGAAGAAGCACAGCAAAGAAGCGACAAGCTAGCAGCACCTAATTTAAAAAAATGAAAGAAAAGAAAGGGGGGAGGAAAGAGGAAAGAAGAGCGAGAGACAAGAAATAAACAGAGAAAAACCAAAGAACCACACAGGCAAGCAGTCAAACAGAGCTAAGGAGGGTCAATGATTCCCCTAGGGTCCACATGGATCCTCTCTGCCTGCTTGTGTTTATCAATCAATTTCCCCACAGGGTTCTATATGCAGGTCCTAAAACAGCTTTTAGCTATTAAACTAAATTAAAAAGAATTTATTTTTCATTTATTGAAGTGACCTCACTTTTTTTTTTTGGGGGGGGGGGGCGAAATACAGGACCCAAAGTAATTCCTCCTCTAGACCAACCCCCTTACAGAGGGGACCCTGTGGAAATTAATCAAGCACGTCCCACTTCCTGGATTCCCCAGGGTAGCTATAGCTCCGATGTTAGTGCAGAATGCTAAAGACGGCCGACTCCGCCCCTTCTGGAGCCGAGCACCAGCGTCACCGAGTTGCTGTGTAAATCAGGTTAACTCAGCAGATTCACCTCTCCTCTCAGCCTGATGCTTTTTCAAGTTGGCTTATCTGCTCCCCAAAGCTATGGGGGTCCAGGCAGCCAGATGGATGGCAAAAAAAAAAAAAAAAAAAAAATTCCTTTCCCTGTCCTCCAACAGAACCCTCCCTCTTTTGGAGAGTGCCCCCTCTTCCTGGCTCCGCGGTGGCCCGGGGCTTATCCCTGGGCAGCTAGGCAAATCAACTCCCTCCCTGAACAGAATCACCCCTCCCCTCCACCGGGTGCTGATTCGCTCCGGCTGTTCTGTTCACCCAAGGTCCAAGGGGCTCCAGGCAGCCAAATCCCCAGAAAATAAAACTCTCTCACCCTTTTACCAGAGCCCCCCTCAGAGAGTGCCCCCTCCCATTAGGCCCTGACTCCCGGTTGCCGAGCCCTGCTCACGGCTCCAACTGGCGGTTTTATTTTTTTTCCCTAACCACGGGGCTCAGCCGTCCATGCCAACCACCACCGGCAGGTTTAAAACTCTACCGTTCCGTCCATGCCATTGATCCGCACAGATAGATTTCCCAAGCTTCTCATTCCACGTGTGCACAACACAGACCCCCGGGCAGAACCCTGTCCACAATCCGCCTTGCTCTGGGAGCTTGCAGTGTGTGCCCTCCTACACTAACGCCATCTTGGCCCCTCCTCCCTGTATGGTTTTTTTTTTAGAAAAAGGGAAAGTAAAACGTTACTTAACTGGATAAAGCATACAAAAAGATAAGATTTAGAATCTTCTGTAAAATTCCCAGGTCAGGAAGGGAAAGAACAGGAAACAGGTGTTCCCCACAGGAAAAGTCTGCCCAGACTTTGTGACTTTGAATCACATTTTCACTATAACTTGATTTCCAGCAAAGACATACCGGTGACATGCTGGCTAGCAATGCTTCACGGCCTCAAGTCCCAGTTAACAAACATGAAATTTGAATAACTTTTTCTCACTAATAAGTACTATCAAGTGACAAAATAATAAGGTTATAACCCTAGATACAGTTCAATTACTGGATCATAATGAGGAAAGATACGTCAGAAATAACCTAAGGAGGTAGTCAATTCTTGAATAATCAATAAATTAAAATCATAGTTTATGAAAAATATTAGGGTAGTTGTGGAAGTCTGATATAGTTATGAATTCCAAAAACAGATATTGGATTATGCTTGTAAACTGGTCTGTTCCTCTGGGCGTGATTAAATTATGATTAGGGCTTTGATTGGGCCACGTCAGATAAAACTACATGGTAGAGCAGAGGAGTTGTTGGAGTTTTGAGCTGGAGTTCTGATGCTGAGTTTTAATGCTGGAGCCCAAGGAAGTAAGCACAAAGAGGAGCTTGGTCATGAGGAAGGACAGAAGGCCCCGGGAAAAGACACAAGCAGTTCACCTGATAGTCTACAGCTGGCCTTGTGGAAAGAGGCAGAGCCTAGAGAGCCTCATAGCCTACAGCTGACCTTGTGGAGATAGCAGAGGCGCTGAGCCCAGAGACAAGCAAGCCTTGGGAAGAGAGGAAGCCTGAACCCCTCACAACGTCATCAGCCATCTTGCTCCAACACGTGACAATAAACTTTGGTGAGGGAAGTAACTTATGCTTTATGGCCTGGTAACTGTGGGCTTCTACCCCAAATAAATACCCTTTTATAAGTGCCAACAGATTTCTGATAATTTGTATCACAACCCCTTTGGCTGACTAATACAATAGTGAACAGAAAGTTAAATTAAGTAGAAATGCAATGAGTCATTGTAGCAGTCTGGCATTATTTATGAATTCCAAAAATAGATATTGGATTATGTTTGTAAACTGGTCTTTTCCTCTGGGCATATTAGAGTATATTGGATTCAGAGGTTTTACTTTTATCTGATTAAATAATGATTAAGGCTTTGATTGGGACACATCAGTAGGACATTGCACCCCACCACCTTGGTGGGTGGGGACTCACAGAGAAACCACACCACAGAGAAGGGAGTTTGGAGTTTTAATACTGGAGCCCGGGGAAGTAAGCACACAGAGGAGCTTGATCTTGAGGAAGCAGAGAAGGCCCCAGGAAGAGACAAGCCATTTGCCTGACAGTCTACAGCTGGCCTTGTGGAGAACCGCCCTAGGATGAGAGGAACCCAGGAAGCCTGAACTCTTGGCAGATGTCGGCAGCCATCTTGCTCCAACACGTGGCAACAAACTTTGGTGAGGGCAGTAACTTATGCTTTATGGCCTGGTAATGGTAAATTTCTACCCCAAATAAATACCCTTTTATAAATGCCAACAGATTTCTGGTAATTTGCATCAGCACCCCTCTGGCTGACCAATACAGTCATAAAGACCTATAAAGATGCTTTTCTATGAAGTTAAAAAGGAAAGGGAAAAAAAAAAAAAAAGGAAGACTAAACAGCATTACAACACCAGCAGAAAATTATTTTAACTGGGATAGATGGAAAACAGGATTCAAAAGGCAGTGATGATGATTCCAGCTGACCAAGATGGTGGTATGAGACATGCTATAGTACTTCAACATTACAGAATCTTTGAGCAACTAGCAAAAACTACACATCTCCCTCAAAATTCCAGAAAACAGTTAAAGGATTACAGTAACCAGGTGAGGCTTTTTGTACATTACACCCAAAGCACGAGCAGCAAAAGAAAAAATAGATAAATGGGACCTCCTCAAAATTAAACACTTTTGCACCTCACGGGACTTTGTCAGAAGGGTGAAAAGGCACTCAACTCAATGGGAAAAAATATTTGGAAATCACATATCTGATAAGGGTTTAATATCCAGGATATATAAAGATGTTACAACTCAACAATAAAAAGATAAATGGCCCAATTAAAAAATGGGCAAAAGACTTGAATAGACATTTCTCCAAAGAAGAAATACAAATGGCAAAAAAACACATGAGGAAATGCTCAACATCACTCATGATTAGGGGAATGCAAATCAAAACTACAATGAGATATCATTTCACACTTATCAGAATGGCCACTGTTAAAAAGGCAGAGAACTACAAGTGTTGGAGAGGATGTGGAGAGATAGGAACACTTATTCACTGTTGGTAGGAATGCAGAATGGTACAGCCACTGTGGAAGACTGTTTGGCAATTCCTAAAGAAGTTGAATATAGACTTGCCACGTGACCCGGCAATACCACTACTGGGTATAAACCCAGAAGAACTGAGAGCAGTGACACGAACAGACATCTGCACACCGATGTTCACAGCAACATTATTCACCATTGCCAAATGCTGGAAACAACCCAGGTGTCCATCAACAGATGAATGGATAAACAATCTGTGGTCTAGTCACACGATGGAATGGAATGTTATGCAGCTGTAAGAAGAAATGAAGTCGTAAAGCACATGACAACATGGATGAACCTGGAGGACATTATGTTGAGCGAAGCTAGCCAGACACAAAAGGACAAATACTGTATGAATGCGTTACTATGAACCAAGTATAATGTGTAACATATTGTTTGATTCAAAAAAAAATTTTATGTTTCCATTACATTTAATTGAGAAATGTATATATTTATTCATCTGTGTTTACTTTTTAAATTGTTTATATTTTCAATTATTAAATGTAAAAAATAAAGTAAAAAAAAAAAAAATGGTAGAAAGTCATGGGTCACTTACTAGCCACTTCCTCACCCTATCCCCAACAAAGTGTGGAAGTAACCTGTGCTCCCAATGTGGTTCACTGACCCTGTTCCAGAAGGAGTAGAATAACCCCTGTGCACAGAACAGGTGCCTAGTGCCAGTGCAATCTATCAAGTAGCATCCTGTATTAGTCAGCCAAAGGGGTGCTGATGTTTGACTTGTAATCTTTTGTTGCATAGTGTACGTTTTAATATTTTAATGTGTTAACTCTGGGAATTAGTTTTTGAGCTTTCTGTTTCTTAAATGTGTATTCAGCTAGTGATATGGCAGGGATTTACATAAGTACCAGCTGCTAACAAAATGAAACAAACCAACTGAAAACAAAACAAAACAAAAACACCTTTCATAGTTTTTTTTCAAATTGTCTCTGTTGGCTGGTGTGCTCCTTCAGAGTTAGCCCTCCTATCATGAAGATCCCCTCCATTGCTAAACGGAAGGGCATCTTCTTCTCTGTCTTTTCTGTGTCTATGTCTTGTCCTGGTCTTGTGATCCTTCATGGCCTTATTAATTCCCCTGTTTACAGCAATCTGCATATCCCCTCTACTCCCTATGAGATTCATTTCCACCATTCAGGGTGCCCAATTGTATCTCCTAAAGTAGGTAATCTTTCTCCCCATGCTGCTTTCACTTGATTGTTTCTTACAGTGCCTTAGCTGTCTGCAAGCTGCTTCTCCCTGCAGGGCAAGTTTGGGGAGGGCCAGCCACAGACGACTTACCTGGTTCAGTCTTTTAGGATGTGTAGCAGTTTGGTATTGTTTAGGAATTCCAAAAATAGATATTGGATTATGTTTGTAAACTGGTCTGTTCCTCTGGGCATATTAGATTGTATTAACTTCAGAGGTTTCACTTTTACTTGATTAAATTATAATTAGGGTTTTGATTGGGCCACCTCAGTAGTTAACACATTAAAATATTAAAACGTATACTATGCAACAAAAGATTACAAGTCAAATATAAAATAAGTAAATGATTGCCCATCCAAAGGAACAATATAAATACTCAGAAATCATTAATGACTAAAACCAGACTTTGGGATTACAGAAAAAAGACTTTTAAAAATTATCTTCAGTATGTGCAAAGAGATAAAGGAAGAAAAAAAACATGGTGAAAGAATTAAAGGATAACAGGAAAACAATGCTTGAACAATAATCTCAACAAAGCAATAGAAATTTTAAGAAGCACCAAACAGAAATATTAGAGCTGAAGACCATAATAACTGAAATGAACAATTCCCTAAAGAGTTTCAACAGATGACTGGGGCTGCCAGAAGAAAGAATCAATGATCTTGTAGACAAGACAACTGAAATGAATAAAGCTAAAAGCAGAAAGTAAAAGAATGAAAAAGGTGAACAGAGCCTCAGAGAGCTAAGGGACACCATCAAGCATACCAATATATGCATTACGGGAATCCCAGAAGGAGAAGAGAGAAAGGGGAAGAAGGAGTATGCAAAGAAATAATGGCAGAAAACTTGCCAAATTTAGCAAAAGACATGTATAAACACAATCAAGAAGTCCAATGAACCCCAAACAGGATAAGCTGAAAGAGAACCATGCCAGACACACAATTGTTGCATTAGTTTCCTGGCTGTTAAAATGAACAGCATAGAATGGGTTGACTTAACAACAGGAATTTACTGGCTCACATTTTCAGAGACTAGAAGTCTTGCTTCCTCCAAGGCTCAATATCTTCTGGCTAGCCAGAAATCTCTAAGGTTCCTTGGCTTTTCCGTCACATGACAATGGACAAGGCAGTGTCTTCGCCTTTCTCTTCCAGGTTCCAGTGACTTGAAGCCTCTGGCTGCCTCCCATGGCTTCTCTCTATGTGGCCTTCTCTATAAGGCTGCTTTCCAATATTAAAACCCACCCTGACACCTTACCTAAAGTATTAACCCACTTGAATGGATTAAGATTAAAAGCATGTTTTCCTGGGGGTACATAACTCCAAGCAACTACAGAAGTCAGTCAATGCCAAAGACAAGGAGTTCCAAAAGCTGCAAGAAAATAGCAATGCGCTATGTACTAGGGAGCTCGAATAAGATTATATGTCGATTTCTCAGGAAGCAAGAAGACTAAAAAAACAATTGTCAAGCAAGAATTTTATATCTGGCAAGACTGTCTTTGAAAAATGAGGGAGAGATTAAGTCATTCCTAGATAAACCAAAGTTGAGGAATTTGTCACCCCTAGACCTGTCCTACAAGCAATGCTAAAAGGAGTTCTTCAGACGGAAAGGAAAGGACAATAGATAATGAATCAAAAAGGCATAAAGAAATAAAGGCCTCTGTCTGGTAAAGGTAACTGTTATTAGTCAGCCAAAGGGGTGCTAATGTAAAATACCAAAAATGGGTTGGTCTTTATAAAGGGTATTTATTTGGGGTAGACGTCCACAGATACCAGGCCATAAAGCATTAAGTTTCTTCTCTCACCAAAGTCCATTGCCACGTGTTAGAGCAAGACAGTTGCTGGCGTTTGCCAGGGTTCGGGCTTCTGGGTTCCTCTCTTCCCGGGGCTGTGTTTCTCTCCAGGCTTAGCGCCTGTTTCCTCCACAAGGTCAGCTGTAGGCGATCAGGCGAACAGCTTGCTTCTCTTCTCCTGGGGCCTTCTTTCCAATATCAAAACTGCTTCTCAAAAGACTGCTTCAACTGTCCTTTGCCTTGCCTTTTATATTCAATTCCCCACCCACCAAGGGGTGGGGCTCAACGCCCTAATCCTAACCTAATCATGCCCAGATTAACAGATCAGTTTACAAGCATGATTCAATTATACTTTTAGAATTCATAATTACCTCAAACTGCCACAGTAACCATATGGATAATTATAAATGCCAGTATTATTGTATTGCCTTTTTGATATATATCTGCACTTTTTACTTTTTACAGATTCTAAAATGAAAATGCGTAAAAAGTAGTGATAAATCTAAGGTTGTAGACGTACAGTGCATAAAGATAAAATTGTAACAAGTACAAAAAAAGGTAGGGAGGGAGACAAAAAGGTACAGGACAGTGTATGTGTTTGCTATTGAAGTTAAGTTGGCATCAAATTAAATCTGAATGCTAGAGATTTAGTATGCTAAATTTAACTTTCATGGTAAGTGCAAATAAAATATTTGAAAAATATATACAAAAGAAAATGAAGAGAGATTCAAACTGGTACACTACAAAAACATTAAATCAATACAAAAGTAGGCATTAAAGGAAGAACTGAGAGACAAAAAATGAATATAAGACTTAGAAAAACCAAATTGCAAAATGGCTTTGTCCTGCATTATTAGTAGTTACCACTCCCAATAATGGATAGAACATCAAGAGAAAACACCAATAAGGAAATAGAAGACCTAAATGATACTAAAAACAAACCAGACCTAACAGTCAGCTATAGAACACTTCACCCAACAGTAGCAGAATAGACATATTTCTCTAGTGCACATCAGTCATTGACTAGGATAGAATATATGTTAGGTCACAAAATGAGTCTCAATAAATTTAAAAATACTGAAATCATACAATGTACCTTCTCTGAACTACAATGGAATGAAGCTAGAAACCAATAACAGAGGGAGAACTGTAATATCCACATTTATGTGAAATTAAACAACACATTCTTAATGAGTCAAAGAAGAAATCACATAGGAAATTAGGATATATCTTCAGGCAAAGGCAAATGAAAATACAACATACCAAAACTCATGAGATGCACCTAAGGCAGGACTGATGAAGAAATTTATAGCTCTAAATGCTTACTTTTTTTTTTTTTTTTTTAAGTTAGGCTTAAGCTCTAGAGCAGGGGTTGAGGTGCAACCTGCAAACCTCTGGTTGCAACCCAGTGGGAGAAAGCTGTCTGCATTCCTTGGCTTGTAGCCCACTTCCATCTTCAAAGCCAGAAACAGAAGCTTGAAGCTGATGAGCAAGGTGACCCTGGAAATCATATATTTAATATAGTGGAACCACAAGAAGTAACGAGTCGAGCTTCTTGAAACACCACTTGGAGGGGGCCACCCCCATTAAGGACTCCTGATTTTTGGTCTTGATAATTAACACAGTGCCTGAAGCATCATTAAATGTTTGTTGAATTCCTGTATGACCCACAGATAAGATGCCCACTGCTCTGGGACTACTCAGGCCACATCCACACAGGAGGTAGAGGAGTAGGGAGCTCCAGGAATCAACCTTCTACCAAAACAGCTATTAAACCAGCAGGAACTGTCTGAAACAACTGTTCAAAGTTCCAGAAGCCAGAGAAACACCGTACAGCATCCAGGGAAGAGCAGGAAGAAGTGTCTGATAAACTACAGTAAAGAACAGTGAGTTGCTCACTAAGTGAGGCAGTTGCCAATGCCCATCCCCCACTCTCAGAGCAAACCAACTAGGGGTCCAGTCCCTGGCTAGCATGCTGGTTAAAGAAAGGGGCATAATAATCCGCTTCCCTAAGAACAGAGGTGGGCACAGCCAATCAGTGATCACAGCTTTTTTTTTTTTTTTTTTTTTTAAGGCGATTCTGGCAATTGAACCCAGTAGCTCGTACATGCGAAGCAGGCGCCCAACCACTGAGCTTCCCAGTGAGAGTTGATTTTTCATTTGTTTGTTTTGTTTTGTTCTGTTTTGAGGAGGTACCAGAGATCAAACCCAGGACCTTGTACATGGGAAGCAGGCACTCTACCACTTGAGCTACATCTGCTCCCCTGATCACGACTTTTGATTAGTGAATTAGGATCACCGGGTCCTGGCTCAGTGCTATTGAATCAACCCATTCTGGAAAAAGGCAGCAACAGCCATTACTTCAAACTAACCCCAGACCAGGGGCAAGGCAATGAAGATTTAAAGATACAGCATTTCCTCAGGGTTTTGGGGGACAGTTAGCTTAAGAATTGCACTTCCTAGGGAAACGGCTGTGGCTCAATCAATAGGGCTCCCGTTTGCCATATGGGAGGCCCCGGGTTCGGTTCCCGGGGCCTCCTGGTGGGGGCAGGCCCGCCCACACGGCGTGGTTGGCTGACCCAGCGAGCACAAGCAGCAAGGGGGGGATAAATGAATAAATAAATAAAATCTTTAAAAAAAAAAAAAAAAAAGAATTGCACTTCCTGAACAGGCAAGAAAAGCACAGCTTGGGAGAGATGTCAAAGATGCTTCTGGCACACTTCCTGACCCCCTCCCCAGAGCACTTTGAAGTCGATCTGTGCACCCTTTTGGTGGGAAAATACTGACTTAGGAATGTGCTCTCCGGGATGACTCTCATCCAAGACCTTGCCCTCCAGGCAAAAGCAGCTAGAAACAATGAAAGGAGTGTCAAAAACTATAGAAGCAAAAGAAAAACAGAGTAAATCAAGATTTCCCAAGAAGGAACAGAGGAAAGGAAGCTTTCTCCTGGAGGTGAAAGAATTACAAAAAGTACAATCTTGAAAATTGTACCGCATATCAAGGACAACCATCAGAGGAAGAAGAACTGACAAAATCAGATCAGTAAAACATAGGGTATTATAAAGGTCTGAGAATAAGATAGCATAAGCATCAAAAAAGAGCCTTAGCACAAAGCCAATCAAAAATAAAACACTATGCAAAAGAAACTGAACTTCTGAGTAAACTCATCAAGATAATCAGATGCATAGACCTCAGAAAAAATTGCAAGCCATACTGAAAAACAGGAAGATATGGCCCAGTCAAGCGAACAAATTAAAATTTCAGATGAGATAGAGAATTTGGAACTAATCAAAGACGTTTAAACAAATCTCAAATCAATTCAAGGAGATAAAAGGAAATATGGCTGAAGAGATAAAGGATATTAAGAAGACAGTGTGAGCAGAAAGAAGAATTTGAAAGTATAAAAAGAAACAAAGCAGAAATATAGGGATAGATGGCACAACAGAAGACGTTAAAAATACACTAGAGACATATAACAGCAGATTTGAACAGGTAAGAAGAGTCAGTGAACCAGAAGAATTTAAATCATATAGACAGAAGTACAGATAGAGAAAAAAATGGAAAAATTGAGCACTACCTCAGGAATTTGAATGACAGCAAGAAGCACACAAACATACATGACATGGATGTTCCAGATGACGAGAAAACGGGCAGAAAAAATACTTGAGGAAATAACAACTGAAAATTTCCCAACTCTTATGAAAGACATGAAAATACAAGTGCAAGAAGCACAACATACTCCAAACAGAATAAATCCTATTAGACCTATTCTGAGATGCATACAAATCAGAAAGTCAAATGCCAAAGGTAAAGAGAGAGTTCTGAAAGCAGGTAAAGAAAAGTGATTCATCACAGAGAACGGATCCTCAATAAGACTAAGTGCTGGTTTTTTCATCAGAAACCATGAAGGCAAGAAGGCAGCAGTATGATATATTTAAGGTACTGAAAGAGAACAACTGCCAGCCAAGAATCCTTTATTGGGCAAATCCGTCCCTCAAAAATGATAGAGAATTTTATATTTTCACAGATATAAAGAAACTGAGAGAGCTTGTCACCAAAAAACCTGCCCTACAGGAAATACTAAAGGGAATACTGCATGCTGAAAGGAAAAGACAAGAAGAAGTGGCTTGTTATAGTGTGAAGACACAAAGATTATCAATAAGGGTAACAAAAAGGGTAAAATGAGAAAAAAAGACGTGACATTAAAACTAGGACTGGTAAGGGGTACTAAATAGCCAAAAACACCTTGAAAAGGAAGAACTAAGTTGGAGGACCCAATTCCTGATTTTAAAACTTACTACAAAACTATAGTAATCAAAACAGTATGGTACTGGCACAAGGACATATAGACCAAAGGAACCAAACTGAGAATTGAAAACTAAGCCCACACATCTATGGTCATTTTATTTTTGATCAGAGTGTCCCCAAATAGAACCAAATTGAGATTTCAGAACTAAACCCACACATCTATGGGCATGTGATTTTTGACAAAGATGTCCAAATCCACTCAATGGGAAAAGAACAGTCTCCTCAACAAATGATGCTGGGAAAACTGGATATACACAGGCAAAACAATGAAGGTGGACCCCTACTACACGCCATATGCAAAAATTAACTCAAAATGGATCAGAGACCTAAATATAGATACCAAAACTATATAAGTCCTAGAGTAAAATATAGTGAAGCACCTTTGGGACCTTGTTAGGCAATGGCTTCTTAGACTTTATACCAAAAGCAAAAGTAAAAGAAAAACAGATAAATGGGACCTCATCAAAACTTAAAACTTTTGTGCATTAAAGGATTTCATTATAAAAGTAAAAAAGAAACCCACAGAATGGGATAAAATATTTGGAAATCACATATCCAATAGGGTTTAATATCCAGACTATATCAAGAAATCCTACAGCTCAACAACAAAAAGACAGACAACCCAATTAATGGCAAAAGAGTTGAATGGGCATTTTTCCAAAGAAGATACACAAATGACCAATAAGCACATGAAAAGATGTTCAACATCATTAGCCATTAGGGAAATGCAAATCAAAGCCACGAAATACAATCTCATGTCCCCTATAATGTCTACTATTTAATAAAATTTTTAAAGAAGCAATTAAGTTAATGCTTACATGGTACAAAGTTTCATTTTGGGTAATGAAAACTTTTGGTGATGGTAGCATAACATTGTGGATGTAATTAATATCACTGAATTAAATATTTGAATGTTGTTACAAGGTGAAACTTTAGGTTCTATATATGTTACAATAAAAAATTTTAAGGAAACCATAGGACTGTACAACACAACTGGAGAATCCTAATGTTAACTATAGACTATGGTTAATACTATAATTATAATATCATTTTATCAGTTCTAACAAAGGTTCCCCACTATTTCAAACTGCTAATAATAGGGAAAACTGCATGTGTGAGGGGGGTTATGAGAACTCTGTATTTTCCACGTGATCTTTGTGTAAACCTACAACTTCTCTAATTAAAAACAAAAAACAAAAAAATAAACATGCACACACACAAAAGTCATAGTTTATTAGACAGAAGAAAATGAAAGAGGCTTTGGTCTATATAAGAAAATAATTTAGTGAAATTGTCTTTTGGATACTCTCGAACAATTCAGAAATATGGAAGTTGGGAAGAACACAGGAGTATATGATTCCAGTGAATAAACTCTCATATCAAATTATAATTAGCCTCTAATTGTTTAACTCTATGTAAAAAGATTTTTTCTTAGATTAAAAAAAGATAGGGAGAAATGATAACTCTGAATAAGAGTCATGAAAGAAAGTCTAACAAAAAAGGATAGGAATGACATTTTTAATGTTAATTATAGCCGATGTCTTATCACACAATACTCAATGTGTCAAATTTTAAGAACAGCACTGTTTGCAATTTCAAAATTCAAATTAAAAATAATTAAATACTTAATGTTTTTCAGAGAAACATTTGTGCCAAGTACACTTTCAGGAAGCCATATGAGTTAGGCATACATTTTTTTTAAAGATCATTTTTCAACATTTGGCAACTTCAGTGAACAATTCCTGTTTGTCACAATTGATAGTTCAATACTGACGACTAGTGGTCAAAGACATGTAGTAATTGCCTAATCCTATATATTTTATGAACTAAATTAGAAGCATTTAATGAAAATATCTTTATGTGAGTAGTCTAAATTAAAGATCTTGCCCTAAAAAGGTTCACAAAAATAACAAAAGAAAAAATCTTCTCTTAAATTTTTTCTATCCATTATTTTGATGTACCAAAATAATTCAGGCAGCATTTTATGTTGACCCATAATAGAAAAAGCATATTCTGTTGACCCATAATAGAAACA
Source organism: Tolypeutes matacus (assembly GCA_026826555.1). NCBI lineage: Eukaryota > Metazoa > Chordata > Mammalia > Cingulata > Chlamyphoridae > Tolypeutes > Tolypeutes matacus. The sequence continues at coordinate 7,019,073 of JAKSZT010053820.1, forward strand.
GGACCATGAAGTATCAGTTTATTCATATTTATACAACTGAATTCACATTCTTGCAGAAATTCAGAAATAATATTTCAAAGAGGTCTTACTTTTAGAATTCATGCATCTGGGTTTCTTTATTCTACATTTCTTTTAACTTTTGTCTATAGACACTAAAATATCAGGAATCCAGTTGTCTTTGTTAGGTAAATAAAACAACAACCTACTATATCAAGATGTTCTTTTTATGAAGTTGGAATGTTTTTTTATTTAATTATGATTGTCTGAATTCTTGGAGCATGTGAGTGGCATGTGGGTTATATCATTTCAACTACTGAATATTAAACTGCAAAGAAGTTAAAATTTGGTTAACCTTCATTTACTTCTCTGCAAGAATAAGAGCAGTAGGATAATAGGAACCTTTGAAAGAAAAAGATTTGCATTTGAAAGCAACATCCATTCCCTCAAAAAACATTTACTGAGTGTCTGTGTGATAAATACTATTCTACATACCCTAGAAACAGTGGTGAACAGGATAGACAAACTCCCAGCCAATGGAGCTTACATTCTAGTGGGGAAGACAGACAATTAAATGAGTAAACAAATAAGTGATTATTAGAGTCGGTGTTAAATGCTATAAAAAAAAATTGAGTAATACAGTATGATAGTGAACAAAGATGCAGAAGGGGGCTACTTTAGAAAGGGAGAACAGTTCTTTCTGAAGAGGTGACAATGAGGCTGAAGGATGAGAAAGGATAAGTAATGCTGAGAGTCAGAAGAAAACCATTCTAACTAGTCACTGAGACACAACTAGGGCTAGAGTACAGTTGCTTAGAATAACTTAAAATTAAGTACATATGTTTAAAGTTTTAGAATAACCATGAAAAGAAGAGAAACAGAATCTTCAGCTTCAAAACCAGCAGAAAGCATAAAAATGAACATAGAACACATTATTAATATAAGAGATGATAAGAAAGAATGGGAACCAAAAGACTAAGAAAGAAGAGAGGTTAAAAAACAAATAGTCGTAAAAAAATCCAAATATATCAATAATCATAAGTGTAAACAGACTAATCCAGCCATTAAGACATAATTTATCATGTTAGATTTAAGTCCAGCTATATGGTATTTATAAGAAGCATACAAAAATAAAACTACAAAGAAAGGATTAAAATAAAGGGGAAAATAATATGCCATGAAACCCAAAGAATGCTAGTATCAAGAAGAATACTCATAATACTTTTAAAAATAATTGACCAAGAAATAGTTCATTTATATCCATGAAATCACAGTCACAAAACAAAGCCAATCTAGCAAAACTCACAGGGAGAAACAATCTACTATCATAATGGGAAAAACAAAAGAACAAAATTTACAAACTTGGTCTACTAAAATTTATATGTGTATAAGTATGTATGTATGTGTCTCAGACAAATAAAACCCTGCATCTGAAAAATAAAAAATATATTTTATTTTTGTATTCATGAAATAGTGATCAAAAAAATTGATCGTAGTACTAGGTCAAAAAGAAAATTTCAATAAATTTCTAAGGAATATTTAAAATAAATAATAAGAGTTTTATAAAAATTTAAAAAGACAAGCATTCACACATATTTGAAAATTCAAAAAGGTACTCGTATAAAATTCATGAGTTATAGAGAAAATCATAATAGAAATCATAGAAGATTCAGAAACAACTATGAAAGAATATCATATCAAAATTTATGATTTCTTAGCCAATTTATAGCATCAATTTTTAATAGAAAAATTTATTAAGCATTTATTTTGCAAATCTTAAAAACAAAAACAGAATAATCAAAAAATTTAGGAGAAAAAAAATAAGAGCAGAAATTGATGAATAAGAAAGTTAATCAAAAAGAAAACAAAATAATCACATTTCTAGCAATACTAAAAGACAGAGGAAAAGGAATAACTAAAGAATAATAAAGGGGGAAAAAGGTATAACTACAGAAAGAGACTTAAAGCAGAGCAATGATTGTTGTTGTTGTTTTTTTTTAAATTTCAAAACCTAGACAAAATGGATAACTCTAAAGTTATGGAAGAATCAGTAAATAGATTTTAAAAAAGAAAGGCTATATAAACCAATAAACATTAAAGAAATTGAATCAATAACTGAATATCTCAGCTGACAGAAACCTAACAGACTCAAATTGGTTTTATGGTGAGTTTTAGCAAACACTCAAGAAACTGACTATACCTCTCTTACACAAACTAAAGCAGGAAATAGGAAATGAAGAAAGTTACCTAACTCATCTTATGAGATTAATATAACTGTTTTGAAATTTTAAAAAATGGACATTATAAGGGAAGAAAATTATAAACTGATCTCAATCATAAACATAAATATAAACATCCTAAATAAAATACTAGCAAACTAATTCAGCAGTATACATAAAACAATACATTATGACCAAGCATAACTTTTCTCAGGAATCCAAGGAGGGCTCAACATCTATTGATAGAATAAACCATATTTAAATATCAAAAGAGAAGAACTACAGCAAGAACACTTGATAAATTTTACAACACATTCTTGAATATAAATGAGAAATAGCTCTCTTGACAACCTAGGAATGTTCTCATTCTGATAAAATTAAGCAACTGAAACCAAGAGCAAACACCATACCTAGTGGTTAGCACTTTACTTGTTTGTTTTTGTGTTTTGTTTTGTTTTTTTAGGAGGCACTGGGAACTGAACCTGCAACTTTCCATGTGGGAAGAAGACACTCAACCACTTGAGCCACATCCATTCCCTGGTTAGCACTTTAGATGCAGTCCTATAAATATAGGAAGAAAGCGAGGATTCTTGCTATCATTGCTTCTAGTCAACATTGTACTTGAGGTTCTGGCCAGTGTAATAAGGTTAAAAAAAAAAAAAGAAAAAAGTAAATATTTTATAGAGAAGAAAACTAAAGTGTCTTTAATTTCAAATGATATGATTATTTAAAAAGAACACCCAAATAAAGCTACTTACAATTTATAAAAACTAATAAGATCATTGAGCAAGATTGCTGGATACAAGAGCTATATATAAAATCAATATCTATATATACTATAAATAATCAATTAGAGATGTAATAAAAGAAAAATCTCCCATTCACAATAGCAACAAAATCAATAAGGAATTGGGGAGCCGATGTGGCTCAGTGGTTGAGCGCCAATCTCACATATGAGGTCCCAGGTTCAATCCCCAGCCCTGATACCTAAAAAAAAAAAAAAAAAAAAAAAAATTATAAGGAATATGTCTAACAAAAGATGTGTAAGACTTTCACACAGGAAATTATAAAACATTAATAAATAATATTAGATATTCTCCTCAAATTTATATATATATATATCATCAAAATGCCAGCAGGATTTTTCATGGAACTTGACAAGAGATTTTCATTTTCATTTACCAAAAGTTAATATAAAGCTATAGTAATTAAGTCAGAAGGATACACAAACAGATCAATAACAAACCTGTGGAGTCCAAACAGATATCTAGGAAAACTAGACATATAACAATGGCATTGAAATCAGAGGGGGAAAAAAAACAATCATTTAAAATGATGCTGAGACAACTGATTAGTCATATAGAAAATAACTTAGATTCCTTCCCCTCTCCATCACATAGAAAAAATAAACATGGGGGAAAACACAACCCAATTTTTAAAAATAAGCAAAGGTTCTAAACAGGTGATGTATAATGGTGCCAATACAAACTGCCAACAAGTAAGTGAAAAGATGCTCAAATTCATTAACATAAAAATGAGGTAATATTTGATACCCATCCGCCTGGCAAAAATTTTAAAAATTATACACACTACGGCCATTAAGAATGTGGGGAAAAGGCTACTCTCAACCATTGTTGATGGAAATGTGAAGTGTTAGAACCTTTTGGGGAAAAAAAATCTGTTGATACCTACTACAATAAAAGATCTAGCCCCTGGAATACTATTTTGGTACTAAAAGATTAATTTAGAACTACATCAGATAAATGGAGGCGTTTCCAAAAAGTAATGGTAAATGGAAAAAGTAAGATGCAGAAATGTGCATATAATATGATTCCATTTTATTAAAATAAAAACATACCCCCAAAAAACCATCTGTATAAACATGTATACAATTTGTATGTCTAGCTAGGATAATTAAGAACACAAAAAAAATTATAAAGGGATACACACCAGGTTGTTAACACTGGTTATCATTTTTAAGGGAGTGGGGGAGAATAGCTCGTGATATAAGAATAAGAGGGAAGAGAGAAAAAGGGATAAACCAAATAAAGAAATATGCATTAATAAAGAGAACATTTGTATGAGAATTTGATATATTTAGATACACATTTATTTAAATTACATATAAATACTTTTTATACTGAATATTAAAAATAATAAAAATGTCAAAAGAAAACTATGTAAGAGATAAAACTACTTAAACTTAGGCTCAAAACAACACATTAACATGGTACTAATGCATTCAACAAATAATAAGTGAATAGTATGTTCAAGTGCTAGAAATGCAAAAAGCTCAAAATAATACAAAGAAAAGAGACAGCATATCAAAAACAGTAATACAGTAATAACCTGGGACCAAAAATAACTCATATAATATATACCACCAAGCAAAGAACAATGAGGAGAAAAAAAATCACCTTTGTAAAACAAAGAGAAAAATAGTCCATGGGATTAGGGTTTATAAAAGAATAAACATACTCAAGATTTATACTATACATCTTTAGATTTATACTACACAGCTTCACACCATTAAGAATGAATACTAGAGTGGGAATTTTAGACTTTTCCCTAGCTACACACATTTCTCTCAGAGTAGTACATGCATGATTGGTGTGTTGTGATACTCAGGGCTCTGTGTCCCTTGGTGGTCTGAGGAAGAAACCGTTCCTGTTTGGCACCCTGCCTTATTTACTCTCTAACTACTATATTCTGTGGGGCTCACCTAAGCCTGACAAAGGAGTGAATTCTAGGGCAAGAGTTTGGGAAAATAAGGTGCATGCCCTGAGTTTTCCTCATGTTTCCCATAAAACTTGTATTTTTAAACTCTTATTTGTAAACTTGATTGGTCTTTCTCACAGCCCAGGAAGGCTGTTGGGATGATCAATGTAAGTGATTTAATGTGAATTTATATAGAAGGCATCTAGTAATATTAAGGGAGAAAGTAAAGCTTGAACTATGGAATAAATATTTATTAAAATGTTGATGATAACTACAAAAAGAGGGCACAGGCTCTGTGGAAAAGAGGAGAAGGGCATAGAGAATGGCCAAGCAAAAATTTTGCAATTCAGCCTTACAAGATAAGTGAAGGCATTATCAGCCTCAGAAATGCCTCTCTGTCTCTAAACAAAGCTGGGGAGTCACAAAAGGAAGTGCAGGAGAGGGGTCTAGTGTAGCCAGATTAAAACATTAGCCCGACTAGGTTCTTCTCTGCTTTGGCACAGAAGTCTCTAAGGAGGCATGAAAGCTATTAAGAAGTCATTAGAAAAACATCCTTGGCTTCCCTGGAAACTTATTCTTTAATGAGTCCAAACTAAAAACATTAATAAGCAGTACCCAGGGCTTTTCTTACGTGAAGTTTCCATATTATTAGGCATCTTTGGTGCTTCAATTACACTGCTGGGCAGGAAAGAATAGCTATTTCTGCATCAGGTTTTTCACAATTGGTACAGATGATGTTTTAGTTTGCTAAAGGCTTCCAAGGCAATATACAAGAAACGGGTTGGCTTTTACAATGGGGATTTATTAACTTACAAGCTTACAGTTCCGAGGCTGTGAAAGTATCCAAATCAAGGCATCATCAGGAGATGCTTTCTCCCCGAGTTGCAACTGTGAGCTTTCAGGCACATGGCGCGTCCACTTTCTCTCCCCTCTCCTTTGGGCCTCAGTGCTTTCAGCTTCTGTCTTCAGCGGCTCCTCTCGGCTTCTGTGTTCTGTTGATTTCAGCTTCTGGCTCCTAGGGACTTTTCTCTCAGGTTCTGGGCATTTTTTCTCTGCAGACTTGCTGATTCCAGTTTATAAAGGACTCCAGTAGAAGGATTAAGACCTACCCTGGGTCCAGTAACATAATCAAAGACCCTTAAAGTGAAGTAAATTAATAAAAGGTCCCACCTACAATAGGTTTATATGCACAGGAATGGGTTAGCTCTAAGGATTTTCTGGGGTTCACCTATCTTCAAACTGTCACAGATATCAAAAGAAAAAAAAAAAAGCTATCAATTACTTTTAATTTTTCTTAAATTGGGAAAAGACTCCTGTGGCTTTGTTTTTATTGATGAGGTTCATGTAACCTGGTTTTCTATGAAAGAAGAGACTGAAGACTACTGAGATAAGCCCCTACATTAAACACTTAACAATTCCTCACCTAACCCTCACAATTTTCTACTAATACTCCATGCCTCCCCTGCCCAACAGACTTCCCCATTAAGCATCTTTAAAGTGTAAGACACCTGAATCACCCTAGGACATATGCAAGCATGGAATATTCTTGATGGAGTAAAAGGGGAGACTAGCATTTTACTATGCTATGGAATGCTCTGAAAATCACATACAAATATACACACAGCATTTATCTTTTTTTTTTTTTTCATTTTAAGTAATTCAATTGATGGTGAAAATATAACATTCAAATAACATGAAACCACTATCAAAAATCAAGTCAGAAATTCCCAAGATGGAATAGTAGAGAGTTAGACATTTTATCTAGGATTTTATGTGAATTTTGGAACTTCAAAAAAGAGTACTTGACTTAGGCTTACAGCCTTAATAACTCTTTCCTAATCCCATTTATCAACCTTGGCTCCACTAAATTTATTATCAAGCTTCTGATCAAATGAAGTTTGCAAAATCATAAGGCAAATGTAGCCTAATGTTAAACACGTTGTTGTTTGTACAATGGTTCAGCAAGGCAAGGCTTCAACAAGGCAAGGCTGATAGTTATAGAGTTAACAAGTTTTTAATTTGATTAGCAAAAGCTCAGAGTACTACAACAATGAATCAAAATTAAAAAGAAATATATGAAAAGAATATTACTGCACAACTAATAAAGAACACTCATCTTTCCTGAAGAAGAGATCTCTACTGAGATACTGAAACAAAGTTGCAGTTTATGTGTGTGACATATATGAGGTATATGATATATATGCTTATATAAGGTCTAAAGGCCAGATAAGGTTCCTACCAAGTTTTAGAAAGTTTGACATTCAGTTAACTCATGATTAGTTGAGGTTCAAAAAAAACAAGGCAGATCCCAAAGCAGGCATAGTCCTTTTGCCCAGACCAGGAGAAAAGACACAGAAAAGAGTAAACATTTCCTTAAAAACTTAAAACAAGAAAAAAAAGAGTTGCTTTTCTTGACCAATTTTCAATGATTAATAGTTTGCTTTTCATTAAATTTTAAAAGATAAAGTTCCAAGGACCTAAGGCGCTCATTAAATCACTAAAAAGAAGCAAGTTTAGCCAAAATCACAGGTTTCCTCCCTGCAATGTGACACCACCCAGAAATCTCTGACATCCTGGAATTTTTAGTGAATATTCCTAATCTCTTAACTATTAAATGCCACAATTTTCACTAGCACTAAACTGTTCATTTTAGGGAAGCAAAATGAGCATAGTGGTTGAAAGTCCAGGCTCTGGGATCAGAAAGAAATAAAATCCAGAACTTACTCATCTATAGATTCAATTTCTCACCACTGCCAGAAATAATATATATCAACTACTATTATCATATGACATAGGTATTTTCATAAGTATTTTTTAACATAAAAAAGAAAACAAAGTGTTTCCTCTCCTTAAACATGACCTTTCCATAACAGTCTAAGCCACTTAACTTGGGAGTAGGAAAATGCCTCAGCCTTTATTAATCCTTTACAGTTTCCATTGCACTGTTTAATCTAAAACCACCTTTTAAAAGCATATAGGGGAAGCAGCTGTGGCTCAATCAGTAGGGCTCCCGTTTACCATATGGGAGGCCCCGGGTTCAGTTCCCGGGGCCTCCTGGTGAAGGCAAGCCCACCCGCACGGCGTGGTTAGCTGACCCAGCGAGCACAAGCAGCAAGGGGGGGATAAATGAATAAATAAATAAATAAATAATCTTTAAAAAAAAAAAAAAAAGCATATAGATCACCACGTATATTAAAGTGACAAAATATGAAATTAAACATTTCTTATCAATAGTGATTCTCTATTGTATTGTCAGAGATGGAATTTCAAATCACAGCTCAAGTCTTTAGTAAGACTATTACAATGGAAATACTGAGGCTCTCGTTTCTCAAGCATAGGGGTGGGAAGCAATTTTCCTCTCCCTCTTTCTTTGTAATTTTGTGCATTCTACAAAGAGAAAAGAAAATAAGTATGGAAAATTTATCTAATTTTCTCTTGCAAAAAAGAACAATTGTCTTTTCAGTACTATTCTTATGCTCAACAGATGCAATTTGCTTTGAGAACAAATGTATAAAAATCAAGTTTAAAAAAAAAAAAAAAGGCTACCCACATGCTGTGTCTAATTATTCAACACAGTGTCCTCTTTAAAGTAATTACCAAACTAAGAAGGGTATGCCTCTTTTTATGAAATGGAAGAAAATGGAATTTAAGAAAACAAAAGTAGATTATTCTATCAGATTACATTATAATTTAAGGGTTGTAATTTTTATTCCTAATTTTCAATTGGCAGTATCTCCTCATACTTAAAAATAAAATTTGTCAATTGATAAAGGTTAATGATCTTCCATAACACATAAGAGCATTTGTATGACATAATCTTTAGAGAAAACCATTTCATTAAAAGAAAAACAAAAATCTTTCCTTCTGTCTTTATCATTATTATTATTGTTTTTTTTTTTTTTTTTTTACAAGGAGACCCCGAGGATCGAACCCAGGTCCTCCCATATGGTAGACAGATACCCAATCACTTGAGCCACATCAGCTTCCCTCTCTATCATTTATTTTTATTTGACTTTATGTATAGATCTAAGAAATGTTTAAGGAGAATTTCAATAATTTTTCTAAAATGAGTATAATGAAATATAACCAATATAATAAAAATACATGAGTTCATACTGTGGTGGACTGAATTGTGTATCCCAGTTTGGTCATGTTTTTGGTCTTGGTTCCACATTCTGGTGGGTATAGACCCATTGTAAATAAGATCTCTTCAAGATGTCATCTCCGTTAAGGTGTGGTCCAACTGACTCCAGCTGACCTTTAACCCATATAACTGGACTTATCTGTAAGCAGAGTAAAAGTCAGATGTGGAAAAAAACCACCGGGAGCAGCCAGAAGCTGGAACTCAATGGAACCCAGAAGAGAAAAGAGAAGACACCACCACATGCATTGCCACATAACAGAAAAGCCAAGGAACACCAAAGATTGCCAGCTAGCCAGAAGATACCTGCCCCAGGAGAAAGCAAGCCTTCCAACCTCTGAAATCATGAGCCAATAAATTTCCGTTGATAAGACTGATAAGCCAATCCATTGTTTGATGTGGTTTTTGTTGTTGTGGTTGTTGTTAACAGCCAGGAAACTAAAACACATACTATATGATAGATAGACAGGCAGACAGGTAGATGAATAAATGGAAGAAAAGAGAATGCTTGTCCTTACACTAGGATTCCAACTAATAAATGTAGAAGGAATAATCAAATTATAAAAATCACCATTTGGCCTACTTATGTAACTGTTTCAGGCAAGAATCAACAATGCTAAAATGGGTAGAACGTATGATGAGAAATAGAGTACATTCAAGTATCAGAGTATTTCCATAAAATACTTATTAATTAAAAGGGAAAAACAGTAACTTCACAGTAGAGAAAGCTACTATTTTCACCAAGCATTCAAAGTTTTCTTCAGTAATGGGACAAATCAACATCAGATGCCTCCCAATACGATGATGTGCTTAAAGTCCATAACCTGAATCTAGTCACCAGGACTTGAAAAACGCAAAACGATGAACATTCAAAAAATAACTGAACAGGACTCTTCAAAATTGTCAAGATCATGAATGATAAAGAGATAATAAGGAGCTGTTCCAGATTAAAGGAGACTAAACGGAAATAACAACTAAATGAAACTTGTGATCCTGTATGGTATCCTGGACCAGAAAAAGATGTCAGTGGTAAAATGTGAATAGTCTATAGATCAAATTATAGTATTGCATTGATGTTAATGCCTTCATTTTGATAACTGTACTATGATTATAGAAGAGAATGTACATGTTCTTAGGAAATACATACCAAATTATTTAGAAGTATTTAAAGGCATCACATCTGCACTTTCTCATAAAATGTTTCAGAAAAAAATTTTTTACATATATAGATATAGATAAAGAAAGAATGATAAAGCATATGGTAAAATGTGAATATTTCAAAGAGGGGCACGATGGCAGCAGAGTAAGGAACTCCAAGAGTCAGTTCATCCTACAGGGCAGTTAGTAATCTCCTAGAGCTATCTAAAGCATCTGTCTGGGAGGCCCAGGAGACTAGAAGAGCATCCTGCAACATCCTTGAAACAATGGAAGGAGGAGATTGCCCAACTGCAGTAAAGATTCCCATCCTCCACTGGTGGCACAAGCTGCCTCAGGAGCTCTTCCATGGCAGGAGTTGGAATCTCCATTTCCCATGACCATACTGGGATGGTCAGGCACCAACTTCAGCTACTGATTAGTAAAATCAGCTGGCTAAAGTAAAATCCTAAGAACAGCTAAAGTTTAAACCTGTCCAAGTTGGAAAGAGGCTGCTATTTTTAACTCCACCCCTGGCTTGAGGGAAAACGGGATTGATTGAAAATCACAGTGACAATAGGGACCAGCTTCTTTCCACCCAGATCGGATTGCAGCTCTAGTCTAAACTCTAGCCCCAACTCCAGCAGGGAGGAAGCTGGGGGAAATGTACCAGGCTCTCCGGGCAACTGCAGGCTCTTTCAACCCACACGGATTAAATTCTTGGGCACTGCAGAGGGTACATTCCCACCCCCGACAGGGGAGAAGGGGAGGAGGGGGACCAGTGCTATGTCAGTCTACCTGGGCAACTGCAGTCAGTTTTGACCCACACGGCTTAGTTTGCAGTCCACACCTGCAGCTCCATCCCCGCCCCAGACAGGGGAGGAAGGGGCCTGAAGCTTCATGAGTCTCTCAGGACAACTACAGTCTTGGCCTGCAAGGCTTGGATTACTACACACAGCTGCATCTCCGTCCCTACCCCTGGCACAGGAGAAAGGTGGGAGAAGCTTCATCGGTTCCTGAGGCAAAACAGACAGCATCAGCCTCCAGAGCTTACAGTACTAACTACATTCTCAGCTCCTACTAGACAAGAAGCAAGGGAGAAAGGCCAGAAAGACCTAAACTAAACAGACAAACTGCACCCAGAATAAATACATCTAGCAAGCCAGATGCAAAGGCACCAAGGAAAAATTGCAATTCATACCAAGAAACAGGAAGATATGGCCCAAAGGAACAAGATAAGCCTCCAGATAACATAAAGGAATTAAGACAACTAATCATAGATATTCAAACAAATCTCCTTAATAAATTCAATGAGATGGCTACAGAGATTAAGGATATTAAGAAGACATTGGATGAGCATGAAGAAGAATTGAAGCATACATAGAAAAATAGCAGATCTTATGGGAATGAAAGGCACAATAAATGAAAGTAAAAACACACTGGAGGCATACAACAGCAGATTTGAGGAGGCAGAAGAAAGGATCAGTAAGCTTGAAAACATGGCCTTGAAAAGTGAAGTGAACTTACAAAAGAACAAAGAATGGTAAAAAATTGAACAAAGTCTCAGCAAACTAAATGATGGCAAGAGACATGCAAACACATGTGTCATGGCTGTCCCAGAAGGAGAAGAGAAGGAATATTTTAAGAAACAATGGTTGAAAATTTCCCAACCCTATTGAAGGACATAGAAATCCATATCCAAGAAACATAATGTAAACCCATCCAAATAAATCTTAATAGTCCTACTCTGAGACACTTACTAATTGTCAAATGCCAAAGACAAAGAGAGGATTCTGAGAGATACAAGAGGAAAAAGATGCATCACATACAGGGGATACCTGTTTTAGTCAGCCAAAGGGGTGCTGATGCAAAACACTGGAAATCAGTTGGTCTTTATAAAGGTTATTTATTTGGGGTAGAAGTCCACAGTTACCAGGCCATAAAGCATAAGTTTCTCCCCTCACCAAAGTCCATTGCCACTGTTGGAGCAAGACAGCTGCTGATGTTTGCCAGGGTTCAGGCTTCTTGGGTTCCTCTCTTCCCGGGGCTCCATTTCTCTCCAGGCTCAACTCCTCTGCTTCTTCCACAAGGTCAGCTGTAGACTATGAGACTCTCTAGGCTTTGCTTCTCTCCACAAGGCCAGCTGCAGACTCTCAGGTGAAAAGCTCATGTCTTTTCCCAGGGCCTTCTCTCCTTCCTCACGACCAAGCTCTTACTTCCCTGGGCTCCAGCTCAAGACTCCAACATCAGAACTACTACAACTCTGTCCTTTGCCATGCCTTTTATATTTGATTCCCCACCCACCAAGGGGAGGGGCTCAATTCCCTACTGATGTAGCCCAGCAACGTCCTAATCATAACTTAATCATGCCCGGATTAACAGACCAGTTTACAAGCATAATCCAATATTTATTTTTGTAATTCATAACTATATCAAACTGCCAAACTGCTACAATACTCAATAAGATTAATTGCTGATTTCTCATTAGAAACCATGGAGGCAAGAAGGCAGTGCTATAATATATTTGAGACACTGCAAGAGAAAAACTGCCAGCCAAGAATCTCCTATCCAGCAAGACTGTCTTTCAAAAATGGGGGCAAGTTTAGAATATTCACAGATAAACAGAAACTGTGAAAGTTTGTAACCAAGAGACCAGCTTTGCAAGAAATACTAAAGAGAGAGCTACAGTCTGAAAAGGAAAGACAGGATGGAGGCTTGGAAGAAAGGCTAGAAATGAAGATTCAATCAGTAAGTGTAACTGAAAGTGTACAAAGAGTCGAGAAAATAAAATATGATGGATAAAACCCAAAGGTCAAAATGGGTGAAGAACTGCCTTTACAGTAGTAACATTGAATGTTAATGGGTTAAACTCCCCAATCAAAGGACACAGACTGGCAGAATGGAAAAGAAAATATAAGTCATCTACATGCTGTCTACAAGAGACTTACCTTAGACCCAAGGATACCAGTAGATTGAAAAAGAAAAGCTGGAAAAAAATATTCCATGCATGCAGTAACCAAAAAAAAAAAAAAACTGGAGTAGCTATACTTATATCAAATGAAATAGTCTTTAAAAGCAAAATGTAAAAAAATAAAAATAAATAAAAAAATAAATAAAAAATTAAAAAAATAAAAAAGTAAAATGTTATTAGAGATAAGGAAGGATATTACATATTGATTTAAAAAAGGCAATTCACCAGGAACAAATAACAATCAAAATATATATGCACCTAACCAGTATGCCCCAAAATACATGAGGCAAATACTAGCAAAACTGAAGGAAGAAATAGGGATCTCTACAATAATAGTTCAAGACTTCAATACACCACCCTCAGCATTGGATAGAATATCTGAACAGAGGATCAATAAAGAAACCAAGAGCTTGAACAATATGATAAATGGACTAAACCTAACAAACATATACAGAACACTGCGCCCCAAAACAACAGGATATACATTCTTCTCAAGTACTCAAGGATCTTTCTCCAGGATAGACCATATGTTGGGTCACAAAGGAGACCTCAATAAACTCAACAAGATCAAAATTATACAAGTATTTTCTCTGATCATAATGGAATAAAGCTGGAAATCAACAACAGGCAGAAAAAGGGGAAATTCACAAATATACGGAAATTAAACAACACACTCTTAAATAATCAGTAAGTCAAAGAGAAAATTGCGAGAGAAACCAATAACTATCTTGAGATGAATGAAAATGACAACACAACATATCAGAACCTATGGGAAACAGTGAAGGCAGTGCTGAGGGAAATTTATAGCCCTCAATGCTTACATTAAAAAAGCAGCAGCAGCTAAAAGCAATGACCTAACTACACAGCTGGAAGGACTAAAAAAAGAACAGCAAACTATTTGCAAAGCAAATAGAAGGAATGAAATAACAAAGATCAGAGCAGAAATAAATGAAATTGAGAAAAAAATAATAGAATAAAAAAAACAAAAGTTGGTTCTTCGAGAAGACTAACAAAATCGACAAACCCTTAGCTAGATTGACAAAGAAAAAAAGGGAGTAGATGCAAATAAATAAAATGAAAATGGGGACATTACTATTGACCCCACAGAAATAAAAGAGATCAAAAGAGGATACTATGAACAACTGTATGCCGACAAACTAGACAATGTAGATGGAATGGAAAAATTCCAACTTACAACAACCTACACTGACCCTAGAAGAACTAGAAGACCTCAACAAACCAATCACAAATACAGAGATGGAAACAGTCACCAAACAACTCCCCAAAATGAAAACCATAGGACCATATGGTTTCACAGGTGAATTCTACCATGCATTCAAAGAAGATTTAATACCACTCTTACTCAAAGTCTTCCAAAAAATTGAACAAGAAGGAATGCTACCAAACTCATTCTATGAAATCAATATCACCCTAATACCAAAGCCAGATAAAGATATTGTGAAAAAAACAAAATTACAGATACATTTCCCTAATGAATACGATGCAAAAACACTCAACAAAAATATTTGCTAATCAAATCCAACAACACATTAAAAGAATCATTCATCATGATGAAGTGAGTTTTATACCAGGCATACAAGGATGGCCCAAAACAAAAAAATCATTCAGCATAATACACCACAATAAATCGAAGAAGAAAGATCACATGATCATATCGATTGACACAGAAAAGGCATTTCACAAAATACAGCATCCTTTCTTGATAAAAATACTACAAAAGATAGGAATTGAAAGAAGCTTTCTCAAAATGATAAAGGCCATATATGAAAAACCCATAGCTGACATTGTACTCAATGGTAAAAGACTGACAGCTTTCCCGTTGAGATCAGGAACAAGACAAGGATGCCCATTGTCACCACCACTGTTAATAAAGTGCTAGAGGTTCTAGCTAGAGCAATCAGGCAAGAAAAAGAAATAAAAGGCATCCAAATTGGAAAGGAAGAAGTAAAACTTTTGCTATTCACAGATACGATCCTATACCTAGAAAGTCCCGAAAAATCTACAACAAAGTTGCTAGAGCTAATAAACAATTTCAGCAGAGTGCCAAGATACGAGATTAATATGCAAAAATCAGTAGTGTTTCTATACACTAGTACTGCACAATCTGAGGAGGAAGTCAGAAAAAAATTCCATTTACAATAGCGACCAAAAGAATCAAATATTTAGGAATAAACTTAACCAAGGATGTAAAGCACTTATATTCAGAAAACTGCAATACATTGCTAAAATAAATCAAAAAAGATCTAAATAAATGGAAGAACATTCCATGCTCATGGAAGACTAAATATCATTAAGATGTCACTTCTACCCAAATTGATATACAGATTCAATGCAATCCCGATAAAAACCCCACCAGCATGTTTTTAAACAAATGGATAAAAAATTGTCAAATTTACTGGGAAGGGTAAGAGACCCAAATAGCCAGAAACATAAAAAGGGAAAGTCTCACTTCCAGACTTTAAATCATATTACCTAGCTGCAGTGATAAAAACAGCATGGTACTGGCATAAAGATAGACACATAGACCAATGGAACCAAACTGATGGTTCCACCACATCTATGGTCAAGTGATTTTTGACAAGCCTGTCAAACCCAGCCAGCTGGGTAAGAACCTGTCTATTCAATAAATGGTGCTGGGAGAACTGGATATCCATAGCCGAAAGAAAGAAAGAGGATCCCTATTTTACACCTTACACAAAATTTAACTCAAAATGGATCAAAGACCTAACTATAAAATCTATAACCATAAAGCTCATAGAAGAAAATGTAGAGAAACATCTTAAGACCTGGTGGTAGGTGATGGTTTCTTGAACCTTACACTAAAAGCACAAGAAACAAAAGAAAGCATGGATAAATGGGACTTCCTCAAACTTAAACACTTTTGTGAATCAAAGGACTTTGTCAAAAAAGTGAAAAGGCAGCCCACTCAATGGGAGAAAATATTTGGAAACCACATATCCAATAAGGGTTTGATTTCCATTCTGTATAAAGATCTCATACAACTCAACAATAAAAGAGCAATCAATCCAATTAGAAAATGGGCAAAAGACTTAAATAGAATTTCTCCAAAGAGGAAATACAAATCGTCAAAAAGTACATGAAAATATGTTCCATATCATTAACTATTAGGGAAATGCCAATCAAAACAACAATGAGATATCATCTCATACCACAAAGAGTGGCCATAATAAAAAACAGAAAACAAATGCTGGAGAGGATGTGGAGAAATAGGAATACTCCTTCACTGTTGGTGGGAATGTAAAATGGTGTAGTCTCTGTGGAAGACAATTTGGCGATTCCTCAGGAAGCTAAATATAGAACTGCCTTATGATCCAGCAATTCCTCTACTAGGAATATATCCATATGAATTCAAAGCTGTGACAGACATTTGCACACTAATGTTCATAACGGTGTTATTCACATTTGCTAATATATGGTAACAACCCAAGTGTCCATCAACCAATGAATGGATAAACAAAATGCGGTATATACATATGATGGAATAATATGTTGCTGTAAGAAAAAATGAAATTGGGACACATATGATAACATGGATGAACCTTGAAGACATTATGCTAAGCAAAATAAGCCAGACAAAAAATGGACAAATATTGTATGGTCTCACGAACATGAACTAAAATATGAAGAATAAGCCCATGGAGTTAAAACCTTAAATATGGGTTATTGGGAGATAGAGGAGGGCTAAGAAGGGGTACTGATGCCTAATGTATGTACAAGTTTTAATATCTTGACTGTAAAAGTGTGGAAATGGATAGAGTTGATGGTAACAGATAATAAGTAGAACACAGCTGGTTTATAAATGGATTGTATCTGAAAATGGAAGTCTAGGGAAATAAATGTCAATTGAAATAAAGCAGAGAATAATCTATGGACTGAATAACAATGAACTCAGAGGTGGATGAGAATTGTGGTTAATAGTACAAATACAAGAATGTCCTTCTATGAACTAGAACAAATGTACATCAGTATTAAGGAAGAATGTAGAGAAGCATAGGAAAAATACAATTAATGTAATCTATGGACTATAGTTAACAAACAGCAATACTGTAATATTCTTACATCAATGCCAAAGATGTACTGTGTTAATAATAGGGAGGTATGGAAAAAATATACCAAATGTAGGCTATAGATCATAGTTAGTGGTAACAGTCCGATGATATTATCTTATAATCTGTAACAAAAGTTCCACAACAATGTAGTGTGTTGGTGGAGGGGTGTTGTATGGGAATTCCACAAATGTGTCACAACCTAATAAAAAGATACATATATTTTTAATGTGAATGCTTGGGAAATCTAGGTGGATAGTATACAAAAATTCTTTGCTCTAAATTTTCAATTTTTTCATAAGTCTGAAATTTTAAAATAAAAAGTTTTTTAAAAGGCTAGTTAAAGGGTAACCGCCCTCCATTTTGGTTTGATGATTGTCCAGTCTAAGGTTCAGCAAGCTTTTTCTGTAAAAGGTCAATCAATACACACACTTTAGGCTTTGAGGCCTACACACTCTCTTTTACAACTTGATTCTGCCATTATGTCAGAAAAGCATCCACAGACATTATGTAAATAAATGGGTGTGTCTATATTGCCAATAAAACTTTTCTTATAAAAATAGGTTGTGGACCAGATTTGACCCATAGGCTATAGTTTGCTCCCACCTGGTCCAGTCCAGTCAATTCCAAGGAAAATTAATTATACTTGTACTTAATATTTTTTTTACCACATCCCCAACACTTTACTAAGTGCTTTATCAGCGTTAATTCATTTATCCTCACACCAATCTGATGAGATAGATACTCTTACACCATTTTCCAGATGAAGAAACTGGGCCTAGTTAAGGAACTAACTACAAAGTTACAAAGCCAGCAAGCAGTAGACTCTGAGCTGGAAGGCAGGTAGATCTGATTCCATACACTGAATTGTAACCACCATGCTATACTTCTTAAGTATTTTGAATTATATTGCCACATACAACAACTAAGGAACTATAATCATTTTTACCAATGGCTAAAAAACTATCCAAATTCAAGATTTTTATTCTGAGAAAGTATTTTTCACAAACCTCGTGTAGCTGCAAGGACATAAATCCCAGTTGATCCTGACGTCTTTCCACCTGCTCTCTTTCTGTGCGCATCTCTCTTTCTATTTCCTGAAGCCTCCGCTCTACTCGATCTGAAACCTTAATATGAATAAACACAAAGAGAGATGTTATAAAGTGTTAAACGAAAAAAGACTAAACTGAGGAGATATTTTATGTCAGATATGGTACTGCCTAAAGCAGGGTTCTTAAGTGGTCCATGAGCTTGAATTTAAATTTTAAAAAAAACATTATTCTTGTGGGAAGGTGTTGGTGTGTGTGTGTGATATATTTATTAAATAATACACAGTGTTTGTACTTAGTAAGGGATCCGTAGTTTTCACCTGACCGGCAAAGGGGTCTGTGGAGCAAAAAAGGTTAAGAACCCCTGGCCTAAAGCATTTTAAGTTTGGCTTTTTTGATGAGCCCTTTATAATGACACTATTATAAAACAGGTGACAAAAAAGAAATTAACTGAGAGTTACCAAAGAAAGAAATAAGTAGTCTCCAAATAATATAAACCTAGTTCCTAATAACAGTCTCAAAATTTTTAAACTATGATATGTCAATAGGGTGGAGTTAAAAGTAATACACTATAAAAGAGTGCCCTCTGGTGAGTTAGAAGGAAAATACCTATTTTGTCAGCAATTGCATGTATTACCCAATTCATGAAAAACTGTCAATCTATTTAGTTATTTTTCATTTTAATTATCCACAAGCATGACCTGCAAGGAAGTCTTTGATGTTTATGCACAGCAAATAATTAAAAGGGTTTTTCATTAGCTTCTCAATCTTTTCTACTGTGATTTGCTAAAAATAAACCACCTGTAAAAGATCAAAAACTAAAGCCAAAGTGAAAAATGTTTATTAGGGATTCTTTAAAATAAATATTGAAGAATTTTTCTCTATACAAGATTTTTCTTAGTAAAAGTTGTACATATTCAAACACATCCTATATGTATCATTATATAGCTTTTTAAATATAATTCACACTATTTGAGGATGGCACAGGAGACAGTACATAGAAGACATTTTGTATTCATTTAAGAGAAACAATAAATATAGTCCTAAGAAATCAATTCTATCTTTGATATAGAGTCAAGAAAGGTCCTAGACAAGAGGGATATTTTTGGGGTGACAGAAATGTTCTAAAACTGAATTATGGTGATGGTTGCACAACTCTGAAAATTTATGAAAATCATTGTATTGCACATTTAAAGCAGATTAATTTTATGGTAAATTATATATCAAACTTTTTTTTTTTTTTTTTTTTTTTTAAGAAAAGGCACTGGTAGTTAAGAATATGGTGATACATGGGAAAATTACAAACTAATGTAACTTATGGACAATACTTAACAGTAATATTGTAATATTTTTGCAGCAACGGCAAAGAAGATATTTTATCAATTCTAAGGGACAACAACAGGGAGGTATAAGGGGATATGGGATTTTTCCTTTTAGAGTAATGAAAACATTCTAAAATAGAATGAGGTGATGAAAATGACCCAACTGTTGATGAAAATGAGAGCAACTGAGTATAATACTTTGCATGGATTGTACAAAGGATGGGGCTGTAAAACACAGGAATCCTGTGGTAGCTGATGGACTGTTGTCAACAGAATATGAAAACGTTCTCTCATGAACTATAAAAAATATATAATACTAATACAGGGTATTAATAATCGGGTTGGTTGGAGGGAAAATATACCAAATATAAGATATGGGCTATAGTTAGTAGTAATATTTTGACAACGCTCTTCCATAGTTTGTCATAAATGTTTACAATAGTGCAAGGTATTGGTGGTGAGGTGATGTATGGGGGCCCTGTATTATGATATGCATGCTTGTTTTGAAAGTTCACTACTTTTACTATACACTTAATGTTTATGTATATTCATGTATAAATCATATACAGCAAGAAAAAATTTTAAAGGCACTGATAAACATAAGTTTAATTAGTCAATAAATGCTAAACAAAAGTATTCTATTAAAAATTTAGCTGTTTATATTTACTAAGATAAATTAGTCGTGCATATCCAATTCTAGTACTTAGAAACAACTAAAAGATATTAATTATGATATTCACAGTGCTTTACTAAAAACTCTAAAAACCCTTCAGCATTAAGGTCCTAATTTATCCTAATAATCAATCTTAACATCATAATAATCAATTTACTATTGCATCTGAAATACAGTGCCTACTAAACTAGAAAACAAAATATTGACTGCTAAAAAAACAAAAAAAAAATTAATTTATTCAATGTTTTACAAAATGGAAATATATTTTTATTCAACGTAAAAAGTAAAGCCACATTTATTTAAAAAATACAGAATAAAAAGTAAAAAATAGCAATAATCAGTTTATATCATTTTGTTGTATACTTCCAGAATTTTTTTTATGTATATGTGCATGACTATGGAAACACATACACATTTCTTTTAAACAAAAATTGGATATTATACATATTGTTTTGTAATTTTTTTTGCAGTTCACATTTTATAGACAATTTTCCATGACAAGAAATAGATCTGTATCAGCATTCTTAATAAATAATACTCCATAATTGATTCAAGTAATTCCCCAGTGATAGAGAATTGTGATAATTATTTTCACCATTATATGTTCTGAGAAACACTTCTGTATAATATCATCTTTATAACTCAGAATAAAATCACTGAAGTGGAATTGTTAAATCAAAGGTATAAATCACTTTTAAAAAAGAAAATATGTACTTAGATGAAAGTGTTTCAGACCCTTGCTCTATAATCTCTTATTCTAAAAGGAAGGCTGAAAGGAAGTAAATTATTGATCAGAGCCCACACAGCTAATTAATGAGAAAAATGGGCCTGACACAGGCCTCCATTTATAGCAGTATCTCATAATTTTTTATGAGATTATGGCACATTTTTAGACTTTCATTCAATAAAGTATGCATGGATTACTAATTTGTGCCAGTTACTGTGCAATGAAGGGGTTAGGGATAAACATTGCTGTATCCACAGACCCTGCCTTCAAAGAGCTTACTATCTGTTGAAATCTGACATGGAACTAATAGTTAACATTTCTCTAATTAAAGTCAATATGTTGAATGACTTCTATATTTCAGGAAAGAAGGCTGTGCTTATAAACATCCCATCAAATTAAAGCAGTTCAAATAATTTAATACTGAACAAAAATTCTAAATTATTTAGACATCAAGTACTTCACCAGCATAGCTAATACATACGATGATGCAGATTTACTGCCTTTGGAGGAATCTTTTTCAAGTTTGATATTGTTTGTGTTATCAAACTTGTTGTTTGTGTTAGGCACCTTTTGACGTGGTTCCCAATGATCCCCACCTTCTAGTATTAATGCATTTGTGTAATCCCTCCCACTGAGAGTAAACTGGACAGAGTAACTTGCTTCGAATGAACAGAGAGTAGAAAAAGTGTGACTAGGTTACAAAGAACTGCCTTCCTTCCATCTTGCTAGCTTACTGACTTTCTCTCTCTCGTCCTCTCACTTGCCTGCTCTGATGAAGCAAGATGCCATGTTGTAAGATGCCCTTGGAGAGGCCGAGAGGGCAAGGGAATAGAAAGTGGCCTCTGGCCAAAGTTGATGGGGAATTGGTACTTCATTCCAATAGCCCATGAGGGCTTGAATCCTGCCAACAACCACTTGAATGAGCTAGGAAGCAGATCCATGCCAGTCAAACCCTGACATGACTGCAGCCTTATAAGACTCAAAGCCAGAAGACCCAAGCTAAGCTGCACCTGGATTCCTGACCCATAGAAACTGCCAAGTAATAAATATTGTTTTAAGTCAGTAAATTTGGGGGCATTTGTTTCACAGTAATAGATAACTAATGCAATCACTTTATGTTTTGCAATAAACCCTAACCCAGGAAATAAGCTAGAGAGTGTAATGAAGAAGAAAAAAATTGTTCCCCACTCCACAAAATTTCCAACCCCCATTCCATAGAGAGAAAAATAGAAAATTAACAAGAAAAAAATTTAAAACAGCTTTAAAGTTAGTAGTTAACGAAACGGAGTTAAACAAAAGCAAAAGCATTCTGTTTATGGAACTATATTCTGGCTTTTCAATTAGTCGACTCCCCAGCTCTTCAGTAATACCTGCTGGTTTAAAACTCACTTAAATAAGTGTAAATGTATTATACACCCCGCTGTTGTAATCTATGCTCTAACCATGGTTATCCAAAATGCAGTGTTGACAGAATTCTGAGGGTTCTATTAATGGCCAGCCCTTCCAGAAACAGCTGGATTCATTTTTATACTTTTTATTTAACTATTGTCCATCTTACAGAAAACTAAAATTATATTGACCTTTTCCTCCTTAAATAATTAAACTTAATATATACTCATATCACATTCAACTGGGTAAACTCTAGACAACTAATGAACTGAAATTTCACCTGTGGTGTGAAGCCCATGTAATATTGTTTATTATCACAATTAAATGTTAATAAAAAATATTTCCCATAACATCATGCTATACATACTAAATATCCCCTTCCAATGGGAAATTTGGAAGAAAAAAATAACTGTGATTCACAAAGGATTAACAAATAAGATCCTGGCATGTATGATAGTAACCAATACTTTTCACCTTTCAAAGAAAAATGTGCATCATAAACTTTCAAGATATATTTTAGTTGCTCAGAAAAAGCATGATAAACAATTGCAGCCTCAGAAAAATACACAATAAATGTGATTTCTGAGATTACAAGTAGAATGTAAAATTAGTGGGAGCGAAAGGGAGCTGTCCATTTTTACTTTATATTTTTGTACAATGTTTAAAAGTTTCCCACAGAGAATGTATATCACTTTGTTAATTTTATTTTAAACTTAAATCTGGAGGGAGGGAAACAGCTGCAGCCTCTGAAAAGATTAACACTCAAATAACAAAACTGCATCTTCTCTGACAGCATGCTATTACAAGAATTCACAAATACAACACAATATGTCAAAAAAATATAAAATGTAAATGTTGACTTCAATTGGAATAAGTGAGTCACATAGTCTATGTTAAGCATTTGTACAAATTGGAAGTAAACATCATGTGGCCTTCAGAAGACCTTCTAAAACTCACTATTTTTGCAACTATAAGTTTTGCATTAAATGATTCTTAATCAGGAATACATACAACCAATGTTAGGATTGTGATGCCTTCCGTGCGGTTATGAGACAACCTTAATTTAAAGGAAAATTATAATTATAGAAGGAAGAAAATAAGGAATAGCATCACAACCTGATATGAAGAACTGGCAGAAGCACAATTCAATGGAAGACACACAATTAGACTGTCTAAAATTTTCTGGGTTTAGACATTATAAAAGGCCTTATCCTGGTGAGCTGGGCACACTGCTTAGCTGAATAAAATAGGGAGCTGAACACATCAATGAGCTGAGCATTAGTAGGGGTGTCATCCAGTTGTGCTATCATCTTGGATTTTCTTTAGATTCAGCCAACTGTTAACTTTTACCTCAGTGGTTACACTTTTGACCCACAGTAAACCTCTACAACATAGGTAGGTGATACTCGCTAATCTTATTTGCCATGTTAAAGAAATGAAATGTCAACTCTTGTTATACAGTGAAACATGAAACTTAACAAATGTAATGTGCACTATGCAACTTAGGATTTCAAACCCAAACCTCAAACCATCCCAAGTTTCTAAAACCTGCAACAAACAGCATGGAAGCACAACTAGATGGTGCTATGACAATCTCAGGTCTACATGAACTCAGCAGAAGAAAGGATATGTGAGTTTCAATCAAAGCCCTTGTTACAAGCAAACTCACAAGTTGTATACCCATGTTGCAAATAAAAGAAGCCTCATACAATAGCTGATAAACTTCATAAGATCTTGTGCACTAGAACTAAAAAACACAGTCATTGAACTTGATAGGTAAAAGAAATTTTTGGAATTTTCACTTCCAAAAATAGCAGACTACATAATTAAGACCAAGACCAATCCTCCCACAGAAAACAACTAGGAAAGTCAGGAAGACTATTTTATTTTTAAAGAAGCTTTAGATTATATAAATGATATATCGAAAACATAGGGGGATTCCCATATACCCCATCCTCACCCCTCCCAAATGCTTCCCCATTAACAAAATCTTTAATTAGTGTGGCACATGTTATAATTGATTAACTCACAATGAAGCATTGCTACTAACCATGGTCTATAGTTTATAGTTTACACTTTGCACCAGACACATTTATAGGTTTTGACAAAATCCATAATGGCTTGTGTCTGAGATTGCAGTGTCATTCAGAACAATTCCATTATCCCAAAAACGTCCCATGTTACACCTATTCTTCCCTCTCCCTCCCCTCAGAACCTCTGGTGACCACTGCCTTTTTATCAATATTACAAGTTTTTCCATTGCTAGAATAATAAGTCTAATTTAGTCCATTCCCCCTTATGTTTGTTTATTCCTCAATCTTGAGGATTTTAGATTTTAGGATGGTGATGCCTGCTCTTTCTGACTGAGAAGGAGCTTAGATCCATTGGAGCAGAAGGTTGGAACTGTCTTGCTTGCAGTTGTAGATACTCTGTTTTTTGGGATGGGTGTTGTCCATCACCATCCTTTTGTTAGTTGTCATGGGCAAGTCCGATGAACTGGAGCATAGGGTTGCAAATCTGCTGAGATTCAGGGCTCAAACAGCATATGAACAGACCGAATATTTAAGTTTTGGGTACATATATTTTAACAAATATAATGTAAATTATAGGTTCAAATGAAAGGAGAAGAGCCATGTATAAGGAAATTATAAATGAGTCTAACTCTGCTACATTGGGGAACATATATTCCAAGGTAAGGCCCACTGACAGGGTGACAAATTCATGGGATTGTCTGCCCTGACTACAATGTCTAGATATCTCTAGAGCCCTCAGGAACACCCCAGCTTGAGGTACTGTTTACTGTGGCAGTCAATGAGATCCTTCTGAGATGTGCACAAGCATAAGCACTGGAATGACCTACCAACTCACTTTGAAATCTCTTAGTCATAAAAACTCATTTGTATTTAATATTTCCCCCTTTTGGTCAGGGTCTTTTTCCAAATGCATCGCTAGTTGGCACTTGGTAATAATCCCCAGGAGTCATGTCCCATGCTGGGGAGAAGGTAGTGCGTTTATATGCTGACTTTGGCTTACAAAGAGGTCATATTTGAGCAACAAGGAACTCTAAGTATTTGTAGGTCTGTGGTTAACACTACAGTGGTGGGAATGTTCTTTTGGCAAATATGGGAGGGGAGGGTTACTGGTGCAGGACGTGGGGGTGGAGGAATATGCGGAATACAGTGCACCTGGGGCATGCTTCTATGGAAGATGAAAGTGTTTATCTTGTCATAGTGCATTATCAAAGATGGGTGGAGACCCCCAGAATAAACAAAAAAATATTAAATTCCCATGCTGGGAAGTCCTGCTATGTTCTCAATTAGAGAGGCAAGAATCTCTCAAGAACATAGGCAGTGTCTAATAAAGGAAAACAGACCAATATATCAAGCCGTTAATATTAATGCATCATGTAACTATAAACCTTACTCTCCAAAAATTGAAACTTAGTGGTTATCATTGGTTCTGAGGGAAGAAAAGAATAGATGGAACATAGGGCATTGTTAGTGCATTGGAATCATTTGGCATGATCTTGCAATGATGGATACAGACCATTATAAACTTTGTCAAAATCTATAGAAGTGTACAGTACAAAATGTAATCCATAATGTAAACCATTGACCATGATTAGTAGCAATGCTTAAATATTTGTTCATCAATTGTAACAAATGTACCACACTCATAAGATGTTATCAATAGGGGAAAATGTGAGAAGGGGAGTGGGAGGGGGATAGGGAAATACCCTATATTTTCTGTGATTTTCTGTAACATAAAGCTTCTTTGAAAGTAAAATGAAAAAAATAAGGTACTGGGGGAACATACAAAAGAAATTGTCACTGAAAATAAAAGATAACATTTTTTATGGTGATGAAAGACACAAAAATTTTTAATTTTTATATATATATATTTTTTTAATTATTATTTTATTTTTTATTACTTTTATTCATTCATTTTCTTGGCTTTGTTTTTGGTCATTGTTCCCCTTAAGCATTACTAGCCCATTCCAGAAGCAGCTAAGATACTGAGAAGCTAAACAGAATGTTTAAAAAAAAAAAAAAAAAAGTGGTGGGGCTAAAGGGAAAAACTAGAGTTGAGAACCTGCCAAGAAAAGGGTCTCTAGTAAATCCTGCAGCCTTTGGGCTGAAATCATGAAGGACTACAAACTAGTAGTAAGGATTAATCAGAATTAATTGAGACATGGCAGGCACTGAAGCTTAACTTCAACACATCTCAAGGCAATCCATGATTGCTACTGTGCCGAGCCTCCAACAAGAAGCAAATATAAATCCTTACATATATACTATTATCTTAGGCCTCTGATTATTTATGCAATTTTTCTCTCCAGAGAAAGAAATAGATTTTCTAGCACTCAATCAAAAACAGCTAGACAGTCAAAATTAGACCATAGGCAAAATGATGTGATGGAAAATGAAGATAAGGGACAATATAAAATACAAACAGTTCTATAGGAAATCTAGATAATGAAGTAATGAGATACAGACTCACAGATTAAGAATCTGGGGCATTCATAACCTGCAGGACTGTGCGGAAGAGAGTGTAAACTACAATGTAAACTATAATCCATGCTTAGTGGCAATGCTCGAAAATGTTTTCATCAATTGTAACGAATGTACTACAATAATGAAAGATGTTGTTAATGTGGGGAAAATGTGGGAGTTATGGGAAGAAAGACATATGGCAATCCCCTATATTTTTATGTAACATTTACGTAATCTAAATATCTTTTTTAAAAAAATAAAAAATATATTTAAAAAAAAAGAATCTGGGGCCCTGAACATAAGAAAGAGGAAGAGAGTGAAAAGTTCAATAATATATCAAAATTGGTGAAAAACGGAAGACACGGGTTGAGACAAAAGCAATTTTTTTTAAATAATGGCACTATAAACATAAGCAATACATCAAAAGGAAACAATAAGCTCAACAAAGTAAAATTTTAGAAAATCAAAAACTAAGAGAAAATCTCAAAAACAACTAGGGAAAAAAATATATAATCTCTTCAAAGAAGCAAAAATAAACAGCTGACTTCTCACCAGAAACAATGGAGGTCAAATGAGGAAATTATATCTTAAAAGTATAGAAAGGAAAAATTGTCTACCTAGAATTCCATATCCAGTGAAAATCTACTTCAAAAAGAAAGTGAAATAAAGACATTTCAGACAAACACAAAGAACCCACTCTAAAGGAAATTCACAGTAATGATGTTGAGAAAACTGGATATCCACATGCAACAGAATGAAATTAGACCCCTACCTCACACCATATACAAAAATCAACTCAAAATGGTTCAAGGACTTAAATAGAAGAGCCAAAACTATATATATATATAAACTCTTAAAAGATAACATAGGGACAATACTCATGCCCTGGGTTTGTGCAATGAATTATTAGATATGACACGAAAGCATGAGTAACAAAAGAAACAATAAATTTGTTTTCATCAAAATTAAAAACGTTTTTACATCTTAGGAGATTATCAAGAAAGTGAAAAGATAACTTACAAAATGGGACAAAATAGTTTCAAACCATATATCAGATAAAGGTTTAATATCTAGAATATATAAAGAACTGCTACCTAAAAACTCAACAACACAAAGACAACCCAGTCAAAAAAAAAAAAAAAAAAAAAAAGGGCAAAAAATTTAATTAGACATTTCTTCAAAGAAGATATACACATGGCCAAGAAACACATAAAAGATGCTCAACATCATTAGCCATTAGAGAAATGTAAATCAAAACCACAATGAGATACCACTTTACGCCACTAGGGTAGCTGTTATTAAAAAATAATAATAACAACCAATATTGGAGATGATATAAAGAAATAGGAATGTGTTCATTATTGGTGGGAATGTAAAATGGTATATAAACAATATGACAGTTACTCAAGCTAACTTTAGAATTACCATTTGACCAGGCAATCCCACCTTTAGGTATATACTCAAACAGAGTAAAAACAGGGTCACAAACAGACACTTATATACCAATTTTTAGAGAAAAAAGCTGGAAACAAACCAAATGTCCATCAACAAATGAATACATACACACAGTTGAATGTTATTCAACCATTTAAAAAAATGAAATTATGAGACATGCTGCAACACAGAAGAACTTGAAAACATGCTCAATGAAATAAGCAAGACAAGGTCAAAAGCTGTATGGTATCACTTAAGAGATGACTGAAAATAGCAAATTCACAGAGATAGAAAGCAGATTAGAGGTTACTGGAGGAGGGAATGATAGAGTGTTATTTTGCAAAGAAAAAATTTTTAAGTAAATAAATAAATGCAAACTACAACTGAAAATTTAAAAAAAAAGAGAAAAAGGAAAACTAATGAAGCCAAAGGAAAACCATAAAAATGAAAAACGGAAACATAGGTAGGACAAAGAGAAAACAAACAGTAAAATGGTTGATTTATACAAACTATACTGTATCAATTACATTAAATGTAAAAGGGTAAATTCTCCAAATAAAAGACAAAATTGTTATACTGAATTTTTAAAAATATTAAATGATATATTATAACATAGCACAAAAATATCAAATTCTATGAACAAAGATTACAAAAAAACATATAAGATATAACCTTCTAAGTAAAAGACTAAAACATTATTAGAAGATATACCATGTTCATTAATTGAAAGGCTCAATATTAAAGATTTCAACTCTCTCCAATTTAACCTATAGAAACAATGCAATACAATCATGAGCCCAGCATGTTTCCTGAATAAATTTATATGCTGATTCTATAAGTATTACAGAAATGCAAACAGCAAAGAATAAAAAAGACAAGCTTGAAGAAGAATAAAGTGAAAGGACTTATTCTGCCACATCACAAGTTATTATAGAGTAACATTAATTAACAAAGTATAGTTTTAGCATTAGGATAGGCAAATAGAACAGTGGATCAAACAAAGAGCCCAGAGACAGATGCCAGGACATGTGAATATCTGATTATGACAAAGACAGTACTGTAGAGCAGAGGGGAAAGGATGGTCCTTTTAATAAGTCGAACTGGATCAACTGGATATCCATATACAATGTATGGCCCCTACTCCATACCATAAACAAAAAATCCCAGTGGATTTTAGGTCTACATGTGACAGGTAAAACAATGAACTTCTAGAAGATGACATAGGAGGATATCTTCATGATCTTAGGATAGGCAATAATTTTCAAACAGGTAAAAAAAAGCACTAACCACAAAAGGAAAGATGGAAAAAGGAACTAGATTAAAATTCAACAAGAGACACCATTAAGAGAGGTTTAAAGTAACCAGTTCCAAAAGCATAGAAGGAAGGGGCTTTCCTGTAGCAAGGTGCTTATTCATATTTTTTAAATAGGCAAAATTTCACTGCAACAAGAGCATTAACTGAGCTATTATGTTCCAAGTACAGCATAGCATCTCTTAGTATATGCAGCCAATAAATTCAAACTCCAAAATGGACTCAAAATATCTGTGTAAGGAACTATAAACACAATAAACAAATGGAGAAAAGTTATCAACTTTAACTAGGAAACTTCAACTTGAAAAAAATATATTAAGAAAAAGTAATACGCAAATTTTCTTTTCCTTGAAAAACCAAAAAGTATTTTGAAAAATGAATACTCATTGTTCCTGAAGTTGACAAATTTGCAATAGTTCAGTGGCAATTTCTACTGATAAATTTTCTCCTAAGAAAACCTGATGATGCAAAGAAATGGATACTGTAGCCACTTTATTTTTTACCTGAATTCCATCAAGGAGAGTGACGATAAAAATAGATCACTAAATAATGGTGAAAGACTTGAGTATGAGAAAATAAAACTTGAAAAATAGGGGTGTTTTCAACTGGCCCATGTAAAAAAAAAAAAGCCAAGACAGCAAGGAGATCCTAGTCACAATTATGATTACACATTTGTATAAGATGACCTGGTAATACTTAATGGGGAGTGATACAAAACACTTAAAAAAAATTCATTTCTCAAATATCATTTAATAAAAGCCAGAGCAGAAGAAATCACTGAGCCAATAAAATTTAAAACATCTTTCAAATATTCATAACATTATACATATTAAAGAGATAATTCTCTATAACATACTACTGTTGTGATATTTCAAACTTAAATACCTAAAATCTTTTCATAGATACGTGTATTAGGCAGCCAAAGGGGGCTGATGCAAAGTACCAGAACTCTGTTGGCTTTTATAAAGGGTATTTATTTGGAGTAGAAGCTTACAGTTACAAGGCCCTAAAGAGTCCAACTCAAGGTACCATAAGAGGTACTTCCTCACCAAATGTTTGTTGCCACATGATGAAGCAAGATGGCGGGCAATGTCTGTGAAGGTTCAGCTGCCCTCTCTCTCTCAAGGCTTGGTGGACCCAGCTTCTTCAGATCTCAGCTGTAGGATGGAGGGCTCGTTTCTTTCCGGGCCTGCCCAGCTGCTCAGGGGTCTGGTCTCTTCAGCAGCAAACTATCAGGGGAATGGCTCAGCTCTTTTCCTGGGGCCTCTGCCATGTCTATGGAGCTGTCTCTCTTCCTCTGTGATCTTCTCATGTGTATCTACTTCTGTGTCTCCTTAAGTGAATGTCCATTTATATAGCCCACAAAGGGGGGGGAGGGGGTGAGGACTCAAACTGAGTTGCCCTAATGATGTGGTTGAATCAAAGCCTTAATATTAACATAAATTAATCAAAGGCATCTCAGTTGAATCTAATACAATCAAAGGGTATTACACCCAGAGGAACAGATCAGTTTACAAACATAACCAAATATCTTTTTTGGAATTCATAATATAATATCAAACTGCTACTATACGTGATAAGAGAGAGAAAAAATATATTTTTTACACAAAGGGCATACACCAACCCAAAGATTAAAATATATTAAACGTCATTGTTTAGTAAATTTCACTGATTATAACCAGCCCAAGCACCCTCTCATGATCTACATATCAATAAAACTTTTTATAAATGAAGTGTTCTCACCACTTCTGGTCTCTGAGCTTCATTAAGTTTTTCATTTAATTCTTCCAAAGCCCTTTTTGTTTCAGCATCCGAACTAGACAAAGAAAAATAATTTAAATTTGGACATCTGAAAAAATATACACAATTAGTGAAATTTGCAATATAATAAATATACTATGGCATAATACTCTACTGAATAAATACTCTAGCAAATATCAGAAACATCTGGAAAGCTTGTTAAGGCACAGATAGCTGAAAACACATTGGTTGACACCCCAATCAAGAAAATGGAGTAATAAGCTTCAGGACTTTGTCCCTCCCCAGAAGCAGCTTTGTAAAACTGGCAAGAACTGGTAGAAACCTCTTTCTCAGTTTCTATTGAGAAAACAGTTAAAGAATTGCAGTAACAGGGTAAGTGGTGAATTAAGAAAAAGGCAACTTAAAAATGGTAGGATTTTGTGGCACCCTGACTAGTCTCTCTCCCATCCCCTGTGCCAACATGGAGCCAGCCCATGCTTCCATGTGGGTCCCTGGGTCCAGGTTCCAGAGGATACAGAGTAACCTTCATGCACATACAGGGATCACATATGTATGGGCCAGTCTGTCTGGTGGCAGCCCAAAAGACAACCTGTATGCTTGTCACAGGCTCCCCATCCCAGAACTTGCTCTTCATGTAGAAGGCAACTCACCATAGAACAGTTAAATCACAGATGCCTTAGGCAAAGGTTTCCTGGCTGTGGGACATACAGCCCAATTCTAATGAGGAAATATTAATTCCTAGCAAACAGTGGACATTCAGATCCACATAAATTGAGGAATTCCTAGGGCCATGCACACATGCCTAGGGCAAGATACATGTACAGAAAGGATCAAAGAGAACACTACATATTTGCCATGAGCTATTTTCAAAACTCATCATATAGCTAAACTCAGAAGGAGTGCACTCACTCAGGTCAATCTGGAAAGACTGGGAAGGATGTGTACTTCTTCCTTCCTTTTTTCTTTTTTTTTTTTTTTTTTAGGTCCTGGCATTCAAGGAAAGCTCTGACATAACACTTGCTAAATACAAACTTAAGGAAAAGACACCTCAGAATCTGAATTCCAGCAAAAACACAGTAAAACATCAAAATGTCATTTTCAGCAAAAAAATTACAAAATGTACAAAGAAACAGGAAGCATTCAGCTACATTATGAGTTTTGAACATTTAAAAGTCAAATACATAAAATTTAATGATAAATCAATGACTGAACTCAAAGTAGAAATATGTAATTTATAACGAACTACATAAAGGTGGGGGGAAAGAGACATATAGGAACATAGTTTGTATATGTTATTGAAGTTGCAATCAAACCAAATCATGTTTTAACTATAGGATGTTAAATTTAAGCCCCATGTAAACAATAAAGAAAATATCAGAGAATATGCAAACTCATAGAGGCAAAGTAAAGTACAGGCTGAAGAAATGGGAATTTAATGCATAATAGGTGTAGGGTTTTGTTTGGGATAATGGGAAAGTTCTAGGAATGGATGATGGTAAAAGTACCACAATCAAAGACCATATCTGTACCCCCTCCCTAAGAAATTGTTGGTTTAGAAGTTTTAAAACATACAAGAGTACAATGAAATACAGTATAAACATTTATATTACTATCATCTAGAATTAATCACATAAAATCTAGGAATGCCTCATTTCCCAAATGAATGTAAGGGTCATAAGAGATATTACTATTTTTATCACTAATATGTTTAAACTTGAAGTTTTATAGCTGAAATAAGATATGTCTTTGCAATTAGTATTCCATATCAAATCCCTGAAAACTGTATATACTTGAAAACTTCAGACTCGGTTCTTTATTTAATTCAGTATATATTTGAATTTCTTTCATATCTGTTTGTTGAATTCCCTACTCCTGAAATACCACTTATACTTTTTATTGATATGTTTTTGTATCACTTTCTCTCCAATTTCTTACTCTTTCAGGTTTTTTTTAGTCTAAATTTACTATGATTTTTATCAATCCTATGCTCTATTTCTGTAATTCAGTTTTTAGTGTTATCAGTTCTGTTCCTTGTTGTTTCTAATTAATTTATACATGTTGTAATGATATTGATTTGGTTCTCAACTCCCTTAAGTCTGGAGTCTCAATTTCATATAATTCTATTTTATCATTTTATTTAAGATATCTCATCTTTCTAAAGTCATATTTTCTTGATAAAGAAAATGTTCTATGGAATCATGCAGTTATGAGACTTTCTTCTTTTTTAAATTTTTATTTGTTTTTGAATGAATGAATGGACATGCCACATTATTTTGTGATTTTATTTTTATAATATGTGCTAAGAACATATTAGGTGAATTCTGTAAATACATTCTAAATTAAACTTTAACCCTTTCTTAAAAGCGGGTTTTTAAATTATATCAATGACTTGAAAATTTTTATTTAATGTCAACAAATATTGGAAATAGAAAAAGGAATTCTGCAGAATTGCACAAATAAACTTTCCAATTTCCACTAACAAATGTTATCATTCAATGGCTAAGCAATTATAATGCTATGAACATTCACCACAATGAATATGCTGAAATAGAAAATAAGCAAAAAGAGACATTAAAATGTTACTTACAACAGCATTATTACAACACATTTTCTTTAAAATTCCAACAGGGATTTTATCACTTCAAAAGATAAAGAGCATTTCCATTATATTTGCAAAGTTAACTTTATACATCTTTTAAACTCTTGAAAAATGTTTAAGCAATCTAAAAGCACTTAGCAAAGTTGATAAATCTAGATAATGGAATACCATCCATTTCAATGTAAATTTTAATTTTTAGGAAAAGGTGGCTGTAAATCCTCATTATCATACAATATGCATAGACTATCTGACCTGCCTCCTCCTTCTGAACTGTCACTTGGCTGCAATTGTGCTTTACTATAATTAGGAAAAGCTGCAGAGATCCAGGAACTGGCAGAAAGAGTTAAGTGTTTTCAAGCATTGCACAAGATCACTAGATTCAGATTAGCTAACTACATTGAGCAAATATGAGGCAAAGTTTCACCTGCTATTAAAAGTTTGAATCTGGGTCACTAGCTTTAGAAACAAGCTAGACAAAAGAGAAAACAAGGCTCTCATTTTTTAGATGGTCCCATCTTTCCTTTGCTCACATAAGCAGGGACTCTGTTAGTATAATACACTGCTTGGCTTACTTTGGTTGTGCAATTACACCAACATCTGATATTTAGAAGACAAAAATGGGATATAGTTGAAATATAAAGTGACAATGAGCACACTTAGAGTGGTATGTTAGAGGAAACTTGACACACCCAGAAAACAACTAAAAGGGTGCTTTGTAATGTACATCTATTATCCGATGTACTTTCGTCAATAAATGTCAAAAAAAAATGTTAATGTAATTAAATGGGAATACCAACATTTCTGAGCCAAATATAAATTTAAATCTAGTAACTTCCTATCCAGTGTTATTATAAAGTAAATTAAGAGTTTGTGGTATAAAGCAGAATTGGATGCTTGAATTTTACTCATGCACAAAATTAAGTCACCCAATTTTACAAGAAATTGACTCCTATTTTGGATTAAAGTTTCTCAGCCTTAAATATGCTTCTGGGTCACATAGACATATCAGATAGATCCAGCCCATGGATCAGAACCATCTCAGTTCACCACTGCACATCCAAATGGTCATTTAAATCTTCAACTAAATCATCTCTGCAACTCTCTCTGTATCTTCTTACAGAATAACTATTTTCTAAAATTCCCATTCCTAATGTTTATATTCTTCTTTCAAATGTGTAAAATCAGCATACAAATGACATTCCAAACTAAGAACACACTATATTAGAATAAATACCATTCTATTGATTAATTTATAAGAAATATTAAGCCTAATGGTTTAAAAGATCAGCAATATAACACATAATATAGCCCACAATTCAAGAATTTAAAAGCTTTATTCATATGAGCTACGCGTAAAAATTATCTTGAGACATAATATAAAATGGTAAAGAGCAGAGACTCTGGGGCCTTACTGCCTAAATTCAAATTCTGACTCTACCACACCCCTCCTGTGTGATCTTCACCAAACTAAGCTACTTCATCTCTTTGTGCCTGTTTCCTCATCCATAAAATGGAGATAATAATAATTATTTGTTCATAGGGTTTTTGCAAAAATTAAACTTAAAACTGCTATGAAGTAAGTACTCAAAAATATTAGCTAAGAATAGTCATGGTAATAGTACTAGTTTAATTCTTTTTTACTAACTGTCCTACCTTTCTCCTATAAAAGCACATGTTATGCAGACTATAGTTGATATGCATTGATTTAACATTCAATTTTGACTTGTTTTGCTGCAGCAACACAGAACTGATGTGTGGCATGAATTAGTTACCTTGAGGAGAGTTAGTGAGTAAGCTTGGTATAAGGATTTCAATTCAGCTTTGCTGTTCCCTAATCATTGCTGTATATAGACTGTAACTCTTAAAAACTTTGTTTCTTGGAAAAATATGGTCCCCAAAAGAAAGCCAACTGCTACTGCTAATGATGAAAATGAAAAGAAATTGAAAAAGTTAAGTGTTCCTTGGAAACTATCAAGAATTGGCAAAATTACAAAGACTGGACAGATGTAAACTGGCTTTCAAAGATTTGAACTGAAAACTAAAATGTCAGATTCTACAGTGGTACATAACCATTAACAAATTCTACATTATGCCTTTTTTTTTTTTTTTTTTTTTAATTCTGCAATGTCAAGGGTCTATTGATATCCTCATACATTCCCCACCTCCTCAATGTATTTGCAAATGAACCTCTTCGCTAAGGTCTCTCAATGTATCTCTTAGTAAATGCCAAGGTTCCATTATATAAAGTTTAAGTGTTTTTAGAAATATGAAAGTAATTTGTCTAATGTTGAGTCATGATATCTTCTAAACTAAAAGGGGCTTGAACGCTTCTATTAATAAATTTTTAAATACTGGTATAAAAACACAACACTGTTTTTAAAATCTATGTAAACATGTCAATTACAGAGCCTATTTTATTCCTAACAATTCATGCCTCCAATGAAAACTATATTCTGCTTTTACCGGCTTCTTCTTGAAAATTCCCGGTTGAGATCATCTCCAAGGCGAACTTGTTCATTGCTGAGGTCTCGGAGGGACTGATGCAAAGCATGAAGCTAATAAAGGCAAAACATAGTTATCCATTTAGGATTCTATTGAATTCTTCCATGAAGATTCACTCAGGGTAAGAATAAGAGCTTGTTTCTTTGCAATAATGCCCAAATTCGATAATGGCTGAATAGAATAAAATTAGCTATTCTGAAAGAAATAAAATATTTTCTAAAAGAAAAGCAATTTTTGAAAAGCTATACATAACATTAATCACCACACTGTATAGTACAGCTATTCCATTTCTAGTATATACCCTAGAGAAAGAGTCAGCAAACTTTTCTGTAAAGGGCCAAAAGAGTAAATATTTCAGGCTTTCAGACTATATGGTCTCTGTTAGGACTACTCTACTTTGTTGTTTAGTGCAAAAGCAGCCATAAATGAACAATCATGGCTGTGTTTCAATAAAACTTTATTAGAACAGCCCACAGGCCACAGTTTGCTGATCCCTGATCTTAGAAAAACTCTTACCCACATGCACCAGGAACCATGTACAAGAATGTTTGGAACAGCATTGTTCATAATGGAAACACTGGAAACAAACCAAAAGTCCATCAAGGGTAGAATGGAGATAAATAGTGGTATATTCCTCCAGTGAAATATCATAACAGCAACGAAAATGAAACAAGCTACCACACATTAGTAAGGCTGAATCTCAAAAACATAACATCAAATGAAAAAAGCAAGATACAAAAGAAGACATATAGTATTATTCTACTTATACAAAGTATAAGTTAATAGGCAGGCACCATTAAAATTTTATAAGTAGTAAAAATGATTTTTTTTTTAAATAAAAGAGAATGATTACTATAAAGTCAGAATAGTGCATAACTCTTTGGAAGAGGAGAACCAAAAAAGAGGCTTTGGGAGTATGACAATTTTCTATTTCTTGTCCAGGTAGTGACTACATAGTGCTCATTGTTATTATTGTACTTTCAACCATACATATATATACTGTATGTATATGCATACACTATATTTCACAATAAAATTTTTTAAAATTATATGGACTTGCAGAAACAAAACTGATTCATTGCAAGAAGTGCACACTAAGCAAATAATTGGTACCAGCTACCATGGTGGCAAATAAGTGGTTCACAATCTAACATGGGAGACAAATATACAAACTACTAGCCAGATTCTACATTAGGGACATTAAGAAAGTAGAGAGGTACTTGGAGCTAAAAGTCAACATAAGATAATGGACTTAAAATAAGGAACAACAAAAGGAAAGGAATGGAATTAGTATAGCAAATGAACAACAGACCTTTCACTTAGGTTGTACTATCTTGGTTTTCTAATTTTGCAAACTAGAAACCTTAACACCTTCCTTTCCCTCATTCCCACATCCCCACAAGGTCAGCAACTCTTCAAGACCTTTTACTTTTTTTGCAATAAATAGCTCTAAAATCCACTTATTTTTTCCAACTCCATTTCACAATCCTAATCCAAGTGACCATTGTCTCACATTCAGAATACAATATCCTAATTGGTTTGTTCACACTGATTCCATTTTCTACACTAAAGCCATAGTGATCTTTTCAAAATAATTTTGACACTCTCAAGGCTGTGCATGGTCTTTGCCCTTCATATTTCTTTAACCACATGACCTTCTTTAAGTTGTTTGTAAGTGCTGTATTTCCTCCTGTTCTACCTAGAACGAGTCTTAGCCAACGTCAGATCTCAGCTCAATCAGCCTTTTTTCAGGGAAGTCTACCCTAACTAGGGCAGATCCCTCTATTTTATATTCCCACAGTCTTAAGCTTTGTTCCATTATATTTGTGTACTTATGTACTTATTTAATATCTAACACCCCCTCTACATTATAAGCTCCGTGAAAAGGCAAGGCCATGTCTATTTTTGCTCATCACTATTTCCAAGCACAAGCATTGTCCCTGGCACAGAAGCATTAAATAAATAGAATGAGAGAATAAGTAATTTTAAGATATTGTTCTTTGTTCTAGGGTTTAATCATGTAGCCCATGCTACCATATCTGCATTTACCAAAAAAATAACATAGTCAAGGAAGTTTCTACAAAGCATTTTCTAATGAATTTTGTGCTTTATCTCTTTATCTTATGCTGTACCAATCTATAGCTACAGATGAATATTCTAAAACTGCTAAAAGAGAGATTTCAAAGTCAGAAACCTCCCTTAGCCCTTTTCTAATTAATTAACCTGTCCAAAGCAACAAAGGAAAAATTTCAGTTCTTGCAGAGTAATTTAAAGATTCAGGAAATGAAATATGTCCATAAAACTAAAACTTTAGAAATCTTTACTGAATACATAGAAA
Organism: Tolypeutes matacus; assembly: GCA_026826555.1. NCBI lineage: Eukaryota > Metazoa > Chordata > Mammalia > Cingulata > Chlamyphoridae > Tolypeutes > Tolypeutes matacus. Next base: position 7,057,940 of record JAKSZT010053820.1, read on the forward strand.
AAGTATGAAATTTATTGAATGGAAAATAGCCCCATCAATGATTCAACAATAAGAAAAACACTAATGCTGGAAAAATCGATAGGTCAGCCTCACAACAAATAATTTTTTCATATTAAACCAAACTTAGCAAAATAGAAAGCAGCTGACTTAGCAGGGCTTACAGAAGACTGAACCACCTGACAAGGAAAACAAAACATGCCCAACTAAAATCACTTTTAAATGTTCTACAACATATAACCCTCCATAATGAAATTCAAAATAAATGTATGATGAAAATTAGTATATTGAAAATAAAATAGGTTACTTCAATTTTTGTTTTTGTTTTTGTTTTATATCTTTATCTTAAAAAAAAAAAAAGATCAGTACAAAGTTACTGGTAATTAAACTCTTTATGGCTAAAATATAGCCATAAAGCTCAAATGCTAATTATTTGTATAGAAATGTAAGGCAATGTTTGCAAACAGATACAGAATAGTATAAAATACCTGGCCCACATCATCATTCTCCTGAACAAAACGGACACTTGTTGCTCTGGACCTCACTTGTTTAATATCCTGTAGATCCCCATAGTCCTTCAGAGGTGAGGTAGGTGGGAAACGGTGCCTCTCTTTACAATTGAAAGAAAAGGGAGGGAATTTAAAAACTGTATGAGACAAAACAATCTAAAATTTTACTCAGTACATGCATGTCAGACACAGATAAACAAACAAGCTTTAACCCAGACTATTTCCCAAGTATCCCACTGTGGCCATAAATAAAGTCCTACAAAACTGGCATTAATTTTGCCAATTAATCTTGCTCTTAAAGTGAATAAAATGAACAACAGACATAACCTGGATATAGAACAAGTCAAAAGTTCCAATTAGCTATTCTTTCAGTGAAGCATTATCATATTTTCCCTTGTATAAAAATAATAAATGGCTAAAAAAATCTTTTATGACTCCCTAAAATATAACATACTAATAAATTTTTCAAATAAATTAAACTAATATCTGAACAGTGTTTAAAAAATCAATAAAAACAAAAAAATGAACTAGTCCAAATTTTAATCATTATTATAATGGTCCACAGCAATATTAACAATGTGAGGTACATGACTATTTGAATTACTTCTCTTCACTGCAGACTTACAAGTCTTTTCCATTCAAACATGAACTTCAAACAATAATAAAATATAAGTAAATTAATTACAAGTATACTAAGTATTGTCACTTTTGACCTAGCCATTAAAATCTAACTGCAAGCCAAGGTTAAAGTTCACCTATTCTTAACAAGTGTCACAGGATATTTTACAATCAGACAAATGGAAAACTATTAAGTTAGGACAAGACTCCACACCAAGAAAGTATATCACATAATAAATTTTATTTTCATGTTTGTTTTGAATCTTTGTTGTTAGACTATTAAATCCATGTTTTGGCAGATAAAGCTCTATGTGGTCTATGGAGTCAGAGAAAAACAAAAGTAATAGACTCCGAATAGCAAAGTCCCATTTAGTTTATTTAAAAACATGCACTATAAAATCCTTCCTATCCTTAACAATTGCATCTTTTGACACTTAATCTATACAATTTTATTATAGGTTATGTTTTTCCAAAGATTAAATGTATTCAATATGTGCTTCAGAAATATTTTTAAAACATTTTCAGAACATTTGAAGAGTTTACCTGCTGCAGTGCCACCATCAAGGTCACTTGCACTCAGACTTGTAACAGAAATACTTCTCCCTCCTGAGTTTCTCAATAAACGTTGACTCCGCAGTTGGCCTATTGATTGTTCCAAGCTTTCTTTTAACTAAATTAAAGAACATAATGGAGTTTTATTCTTTTTAAACAACTTCCAAATACAAATAGACATTTTATTGAGTTATCTCTGAAATATCTTTTTTTTTAGGAGGTATGAGGGATTGAACCCTGGACCTCGTATATGGGAAGCAGGCACTCAACTACTGAGCTATACCCACTCCCTGAAAGATCTTGGTTCCCAATAAAATATATATCAGAGAAAAATTTTAGCTAAATTATGATGGGGAAAATAAAAAGAATAATATAAATATTTTAAGAACCAAAGCTAACATCTGGTTTTAAAGGGCATCTGTTTACTACATAGGTAAATACTACCTATTCCATCTTTCTTTTGCCAGAATGTGGAAGTGAGGTCTACTATCTAAGGGATTACAAAACCAGATTGAAATATCTAATTGATGAGCCACTCATGCTTAGAAACAAAACAAGGTCAACACATCTGAAAGACAGAAGAAAGTCTTGCTCCCTTCTAAACATTTCCTCAGAAATCCCACATCCCTACCAAACAGAAAACTGCCCTAGTGACCTGCTGCTAATGAAACAACGTCCACTGCCCAACTTTAAGACATCAGAAACATCTCTTTCATTAATTCACAGGCTGCAAATCCTAGAAAACTATGGGGAAGAATGTCAGACTGTCAGTACATACTAGTTTCCAAATACTCTTTCCAGATCAGGAGGGCACCAGGGGATATAAGGCAATACATTTTTAGACTTAAAGAACTATACCAAATAGTGAAAATAACACCTAGAATTGTACACATCTATAGACCTGGGAAGAAGATTCAAGTAAGACCCAAGAAAACAAAAAGCAAAGCTGAGGAAAATCCACACACCCTGAATTGCTGGAAAAACTTGGGTTTAGATCTCTTATCCAAGAATGAGTAATGGAAAAATAATAATAAAAATAATGCATGGACCCATAGAACAAGCCACCTACAACTCTTTAAAGGGAATGACAAAACAAAACAATTGAGAAGATAGGGTTTCCTAAATTCAGCCTGGGTTAAGAGATAGAACACCATCCATGGAAAGACCAAGTTGCTTTCCTCGGGAAAATGTGCAGAAAGAAAGTAAGCCTCAGTTGAAAGGAGAGCACAGATAAACATAAAGTAAGCCCACAAATGAGGCAAATCTCTTTTTCATTTTGGCTCAGATTTAGCTCTTTTGGAGAATCAAATAGTCTAGATCAAAATAACTAGTATTAGAATTTCAGGAATCAACAACTTTGGCTCCCTCATTTTAAAAAAAGAGGCTAATATTTCTACATCCCTCTGTTCCCGGACTCCCTAAATTGGAATATGTGCAATACCATGCTGCCTAAGTGTTCACAAGCCACAGGACCCATAGGGTCGATCCAGGAAAACACAAAAATGAGACCCAGGAAACCCAAGGTCTACTTTGATAGTAATTTATATATAAGCTAAATAAAATTATATGTAAGTAGACTAGAGGTCTTAAACAGTGAACACAAAGAAGTATGACAAAAGGCTCAGAATAAAATTAAATGATGTTAAAGTTTAGAAGCTAGAATCAAAACTGTAATATGAGAAAAAGATGAGAAATGCAAAGTGACTTAAATCCCATGAGTGAGTGAAAGAAACAGAACGTAAAACCACGCTTTTTAACTCTTTGTGTTGCTCTTTATTATTCACATCTTTCAAGCTAGACTTGTTATTAGCTTTTGGAAACAAAGTCAATTGTCATTTCCTATTATTGCTTCTTTTTTAAGGTATTTTGTCTTTTTTTTAACTTTGAATATATTTAAAGTTTTCTTCTTGACTTTGATTTTTACTAAAATGTGTCTCTGTGCGGTTTTGTTTTTTTTTTTTAATTTTGTTTATTTATTCATTTATCCCCCCCTTGCTGCTTGCGCTCGCTGGGTCAGCTAACCACGCCGTGCGGGCAGGCTTGCCTTCACCAGGAGACCCCAGGAACCGAACCCGGGGCCTCCCATATAGTAAACGGGAGCCCTACTGATTGAGCCACAGCCGCTTCCCTCTCTGTGCAGTTTTATTAGTATTTATCCTGCTTTTGGTCCATAGACTTCATGGAATCTGGGCCTTGATATCTTTCATGTGCTGCAAATTCTCAGCTAACATCTTTTCAAACATTGTTTCTGCCTTATTCTATCTCTGCTCTTTTTCTACAACTCCATTTACATTTGTTATATCCTTTTTAACAAATTTCATGTTTTCTATGTTCTTTTCATTCCTCTAGTTTTCTTTTTATTTTATTCTAGTCAAGCCTTAAATTTATTAATTCTCTCCAAATATATATAAGCTACTGTTAAACCCATCCACTAAGGTTTTTTTTTTTTTTTAATTTCAGTTATCATATTTTTCAGTTTCAGGGTCATTCATTTGGTTCTTTTTCACAGTTGCAAATTTTTTGCCAATATTCTCAATTTTGTCTTTTAATTTCTTAAACATATTAATCACGGTTATCTTACAGATTCATGTATGATTCTATCATCTGTTTTGTTCCCTTGGTTTTTAGTCAACTCTTGTATTCTCCTAAGCGCAAGTATTTTTTTTTTTTTTTAATCATGCCCTAGACATTGTATATAAAAAAGCTGCAGAGAATTTAAAGCTCTGGATAATGCCATCTTCTTCAAAAGGGATCTGGTTTTGCTTCTAGCAAGAAGTAAGGGTAGGGTGACTAGCAAACCCAAATCACCTTAATCCATTTAGAAATTGAGATGATTCTAAGCTAGGCTTTGTCACAATTAGGGCTGGTCTGTTTCCAGTTTACCACTTCTATTTCCAATTTACCATTTTTCCTTGGCTATATCCCTTTGGGTTCTCAATTAAAATCTGGAGTGTCCCTGAACTGCAGTTTTGGACTCCCCAAGTGTGATGGCTAATGTTTATGTCAATTTGGCTAGGTTATGGTGTCCAGTTGTTTGGTCAAGCAAACACCAGCTTGATGGTACTGTGAAGGTATTTCATAGGTGGATTTGCGTCTTTAGTTGGATGATTGCATCTACAATCAACAAAGGAGATTGCCCTCAGCAGTAAGAGAATCTCCTCATCCAGTCAGTTGTAGGTCTTGAAAGTCAGAACTGATGATTTCAGAAGTCAGAAAAAAAGAATTTCTGCCTCTATTTTCAGCCAGCCAGCTTCTGAGAAATACAACTTCACCTTCATCAGAGCATCCACCTGCAGCCTACTCTATGGAATTCAGACTTGCCCATCCCCATGGTCATGTGAGACAATTCCTATAATAAATCTTTCTCAGTTTTGTTTCTCTGGAGAAGCCTGACTAACACACCAGCCTCTTGAGTTGAGCAAGATCTCTGATATTAGCCTCTTCAGCCATTACCGTGAGGGGCAAAGAGCCCCAAATACAGGACCTATCCTCTGGACTCCACTCTTGACCAAATCTTCACTATTCGAGTCCTTACTGCAATGGCACTGCATTGGTATTACACTGATGGGTTCACAATATTTTTTTTTTTTTTAAGGTTTATTTATTTACTTTATCCATTTTAACCGCCCCCCCTTCCCCATTTGCTGTTTTGTGTCCATTCGCTGGGCAATTCTCTGTATCTGTTTCCTGACATCTCTTCTCATCCTCCTCCTCCAGTCTTCACCAGGATTCGATCCTGGAGACCTCCGATGTAGGAGAGAGGTGTTCTGCCACCTGCGCCACCTCGGCTCCTGGCTTTCGGGGCTTTCAGAGCTTTCGGAGCATCTCGTCTTGTCTCTCTCCTGCGTCTCTCTCCTGTTACGTCATCATCTTGCTGCATGGCTCCCGGGGCCTGGCGGCTCACCGGCACGCAAAGCCTGGCAGCCCATGTGCCTTCTATATATATATTTTTTTATTTTACTGGGAGGTCCCAGGGATCGAACCCAGGTCCCTCCATATGGCAGACGGACGCCCAACCATTTGAGCCACATCTGCCCCCCGGTTCACAATATTTTTAACATTTTGTTCATCTTTCTAATTTTCTCAGCAGGAGAGTCAATTCAAAATAATCTTATGCACCAAGGCAAGAAGCAGAACTTGCCAGTATCCTTCATATGTGGGCTTATTTGCCAACAAATCCCAAGGTATAACTAAAAGCTGATGAATAAAATTAATTTTCATACATCCTGCTGCCCAAAAATAAAACAAAAAAAGCCACCATAGAACATATGAAAAAATAATGTAGAACAAAAGAAAGGAAACATTATTCCAAAATCTAAGAGAAATAACAGACAGTAGAAAATTAATCATTTCAGAAATAAGATAAAAAGGTAGAAAAAATATTTAGCAACCTTATTTTAAAATTCCAAATAGATATATATGAGCAGGCTGATATATAAAAGCAAAAAAAAAAAAAAAAAAAAAAAAAAAATTAATTAATTTTTTTAAATTAATTCTACAAGCATCATAGCAAAAATAGGCCCTCAACTTAAAACAGCAAACTAAAAATGTAATAGCAGAATTAAAATGTGCACTTAATGTAGTAATGACAGACACTACACAAAATCTAATCATGATGTTTGAAACCAATTGAGAACTCCTAAAACACAAAAACAAAAAGATAAATAGGTAAGATATAAAAATCATAAAATTGTTTTCAACTCTTTAAGATTGCAACTCCTAAATATTGTAAAATCAAACCAAACAAAATTAAATATAAATAAAACTCAATTTAACATTAATCCACTACGATGGATGATAAAATTTTGCTGAAAGTAAATCAATGCTCAATATTTTTCCTTATCTGAAAAAACTGCAAAACCAGCATCATTTAGAACACTCTATAACGTATTTTACCTTGACTTGATATTAATGCATCATTTATATATTAGGTCTACTCCTTTACCTCTCTTCTTTTGATACTGGATTAAAACAATGAAAACATGGCCAGTATGAATACAAACAAACTTGAGCACTGATATTAAATGGCAATTCTTGTATATAAGGTAGTTTGTCCAAATCACTAAGAGAGAATTTTGAACTTTGGAGTCCAGTTGAATAGGTTCCTTCTAGCCAGGAATGGAGCAATCTATTGCTCACTGCAATAAATTTAATTACTCCAAATATGTATTTATCTGTGAGTTCATAATGTTATTCAAGGTTAAAAAAAAAAAAATCATTGGTGACCACTGGATTATACTAGGGAAACAACAGATTATTTTGGAAACTAAATAAATTAATGAAATGAAAAAACTATATATGCTTTTAAATAATTTAAATAAAAATTTCCAATTTTAAAATTCTCATATAGATCTCTGAAAGTCCTGTGCTATGGCTACTTAAGAAATTCTGAAGACAAAATAAGTCAAGTTTAATGAACTGCAAAAATGAATATAACTCAAAAAGATCCCCACATTGCAAGCCAAATCTTACAGAGATCATCTAGGCAACAGCAGGTAAAGTAGGCTTGAATTTTGGAAACTATATAGAGATCCCATTTACTTCTTCAAACACTTCCTTACTCCAAAATGTCCTTTATTTTCATACTAAGAAAATACCTTCCTAACACAACATAGGTTATATAGAAAAGCATGCAAATTGATCATTCATAGAAAAATGCATTGACTTAACTGCATAGCCGAACAGAAATATTTTCTAACGATTCCATGTGCTTCAACCTGACACCAAAGGGTCAGTATTTAGCAGACATTTACAATGTATATAGCAATGGTGACCACAGAGATAGATTGTGTTATAAGTTTAGCTATATCTACAATGTTGATGTAAAAAATAATAATAATAATTAAGTAATTCAACTTAAATGTTACGGGTCAGTTTGCAGAATCAAGGACAAAACTGGAGGCAGAAGACACTTTAAAAATTTTGTCCAGACTAATAATGTCATTCTCAGGCACTTTGACTGATAAGTGCTATATGTTTGGCTTTCCTTTATAGCCTGTTTCTCTACAGAATGCCAAGGTTGATCTGGGAACAGAGTACAAAAGAAATTGGTTGTAAGGTTAATTTTATCAGCACTATTTTGGTTCCTTACAGCCTATTTATCTTCTGCTATTAAAGCAAGAATAACAAGTAGGAGGAGGAGGAGGAAAGAGAAAAAGAAGAAAACCACTTATAAAATTTAAAAAGGGTGCAAATTTATGATTTGCTTACCTTTCTGATCTGACCATCTGTTTTAAAATGGTTGCTTCTATTTTTTATTTAATAAAAGATTATTAGCTCTTGCTGCTATGCTTAAACCTCTGTCCACATGCTGGTTTATAGAAATATTAAGCCCATAATAATCTTCCATTTATTTAGAAATTCCCCTTCAAATATGCACTGTTATTTATGTAACTATTAATTTTTAATAATTTATTGAAGTGAAATTCCCATAACATATAATTAACTATTTTAAACTGAACAATTCAGTAGCATTGAAAATATTCACAATGTTGTGAAACCACCAATTCTATCTAGCTCGAACACATTTTCCATCCCTCCAAAATAAAACTCTGTACCCATTAAGTAGTTTCTCCTCATTCTCTCCTCATCACAGTCCCTGGAAACCATCAATCTGAATTCTTTCTCTATGTATTTACCTGTCCTGAATATGTCATATAAGGGGAACCATACAATATGTAACCCTGTGTGTAAGGCTAAATAACATTCCATTGTATGTATATATCACACTTTATTCATCTGCTGATGGACATTTGGGCTGTTTTCACCTTTTGACTATTGTACAGAGAACTGCTATGAACTTATGTATACATGTATTTGTTTGAGTACCTGTTTTCAATTTTTTTGGGTATATACCTAGAGACCTAGGAGTGGAACTGCTGGTTCATACAGTAATTTTATGTTTAACTTTTTGAGGAACTGCCAAACTGTTTTCAACAGCAGGTAAATCATCTCACATTCCCACCAACAAGAGTGTTACAATCTCTCTACATCCTCACCAACAACTCATTAGTGTCCATCTTTTAGATTTCAGCCATCCTAATGAGTGTAAAGTGGTGCCTCATTGTGCTTTTGATTTGCATTTCCCTAACTACCAATAATGTTGAGCATCTTTTCATACTCTTATTGGCCATTTGCATATCTTCTGTCGAGAAATGTGCATTCAAGTCCTTTCCCATTTTTTTAATTGGGTTGTTATATCTTTTTGTTTCCAAGCTGTAAGAGTTCCTTATATATTCTGGATACTAGACCCTCATCAGATATATGATTTGTAAATACTTTCTGCCATTTAGTAGGTTGTCTTTTCACTTTCTTGACACTATCCTTTGATGCACAAGTTTTTAATTTTGATGAAATCAAATTTATTCTTTCTTTTGCTGATGTTTTTGGTGTCATACCTAAGAATTCACTGTCAAAATCAAGGTCATGAAGATTTATCCTTATGTTTTCTTCTAAGAGTTTTACAGTTTTAGCAATTATACTTAGATTGTTAGTTAATTTTTGAACATAGTATAAGGTAGAGATCCAACTTCATTCTTCTGCATAAGGATATCCCCCAGCACCATTTGTGGAAGAGACTATTATTTCCTCCATTGAATGTCCAACTGGCCACAGATGTATAAGTGTATTTCTAGACTCTGAATTCTATTCCATTGATCTATTTCTATCCTTATGGCAGTACCAAAATGTTTGGATTAGGGTAGCTTTGTATTACCTTTTCAGATCAGAAAGTATGAGACTTTGTTATTCTTTTTCATGATTGTTTTCATAATTGTTTGGGGCTTCTTGCAATTCCACATGAATTTGAAGATAAGCCTTTCCATTTATGCAAAAAGGATGGTTAAAAGTTCTATAGGGGTTGTACTGAACCTATAGATTGCTTTGGGTAGTACTAAATTTTTAATAATATTAAGTCTTACAATCTAGAAACACAGGATGTCTTTCCATTTATTTAGGTCTCTTTTCTTTCAAGAGGATTTTGTAGTTTTCTATGTACAAGTCTTTCACTTCCTTGGCTAAATTTATTCCTAGACATTTTATTCTTTTTGGATATACTATAAAGGTAATCGTCTTCTTAATTTCCTTTTTAGACACTGCTAGTGTGTGTGGAAACAACTGATTTCTGCATGTTGATCTTGAACCCTGCAACATTGCTGAATTCATTTATTAGCTCTACTAACTTTTTTGTGGATTCTTTGGGATTTTCTAAATATAAGATCATGTCATCTGGGAATAGAGATAGTTTTACGTCTTCCTTCCCAATCTAGATACCTTTTACTTCTTTTTCTTGCCTAACTGCTCTGGCTAGAAATTCAAGTACAGTGTGGAATAGCAGCAGTAAAAAAATGCCCTTTATCATGTTGAGAAAATTCCCTTCTATTCCTAGTTTTCTGAGTGCTTTTATGATGAAAGGATGTTGAATTTTGTCAAATGTTTTTTCTGCATCCATTGAGAGGGTCATGTGGTGCTTTACCTTCATTCACTAGACTAAATGTCCTGTATTTCATTGATTGATTTTCTTATTGAACTGCTTTTGAATTCCTGGAAAGAATACCATTTGGTCATGGTGTATAACTCTTTTACTACGCTGTTGAATTCAGTTTGTTAGTACTTTGTTGAGAATTTTGCATTTACATTCATAAGGGAGATTGGTCTGTAATTTTCCTTTCTTGTGATGTCTTTATCTGGCTTTGGTATCAGGGTAATGTGGGCTTCATAGAATGAATTAGGAAGTGTTTATTGTTTCTTCCTTTTCTACTTTTTGGAAAAGTTTGAGGATTTGCATCAATTTTTCTTTAAATGTTTTGTTGAACTCACCAGAGAAACCATCTGATCCTTGACTTTTCTTTGTTGGGGCTTTTTATTATTGATTCAGACTCCACTTGTTAAAGGTCTGTTCAGGCTTTCTTAAGTCAGTTTAGGAATTTGTTTCTAGAAATCTGTTCATCTAGATCTAGGTTATCTAATTTTTGACATACAAATGTTCATAATAGTCCCAGTATAACCCTTTTTATTTCTATAAGGTTGGTAGTAATGTCCCCACTTTCACTTCTGATTTTAGTGATGTACATCTTCTCTCCTTTCTTCTTTGTCAGTCTGGCTAAAGGTTTGTCAATTTTGTCGATCTTTTCAAAGAAGCAACTTTTGGTTTTGTGGATTCTCTTAAATGAAATAGAGAATAGGTAAACAATGATCTCCCCTCTAATCTTTATTTCCTTACTTCTGCTAGTTTTGCTCTTCTTTTTATAGTTGCTTAAGGTATAAAGTTAGGTTATCAATTTAAGATTTCTTTTCTAATATAGGTAATTACTGCTATAAATTTTCCTCTGCTCACTGCCTTCATTACATCCTATAAGATCTGCTATGCTGTATTTTCATTTGCATTTTTTTCTAAATATTTTCTATTTTCCCCTATGGTTTCTTTGACTCAGTGGTTACTTAAGAGTATGTGATTAAATTGTCACATATTTGTGAATTTTCCAGTTTTTCTTTTCTTTTTGGTTTCTAGCTTCAATCCATAGTGGTCAGACAAGAAACTTTGCATGATTTCAATCCTCTTAAATTTATTAAGATTTGTTTTGTGGCCTAACATATTTCTACCCTAGAGAATGTTCCATGTACATTGAGAAGAATGTGTTTTCTGGAGTATTCTACATAATTCTGTCACATCTAGTTGGCTTATAATGTTGTTCAAGTCCTCTATTTCCTTATTCATCTTCTGTCTAGAGAGTCCTCTCCATTAGTGAAAGTGGAGAACTATTGTATTTTTAAATGAAATCCCATATATTCAAAGCCCCATATAGCATATGCTCTAAACACAATTTTTAAAGACTTTTTAAAATATTTCCACATAAGATTTTGAATGTCAATAAATGAGCATCCATGGAAAGTAGAAGGTGCTCTTAATAGCAATGTATTACTGTATTTTGGGTGGAGAGACAATTCACTCACAAACATATGGAAGCTAGCAATATTATGTATGTTGTCTAATTTAGCATATGCATTGAATCAAAGTAATTAGACATACATTATCACTTTGAATATTGCAACACATTATGTTACTCATAATCACAGTGATACACACATGCAACTTAAGTTAGACACAATGAAGTCAAGGGAAGAAAAATAATATGTATTGAGTGTCTATAATATACCTAATATCATATTAAGAACTTAGCGTATGCTTTACGGTAGGGAATGCTGGAGGAATTAAAGAAATGATAAATGTTGAGCAAGTGTCTTAAACAGTGTAAGCACTTTAAATAAATTTTAGCTATAATGAAAAAATACATGATTAAATTAAATTTTAAGATGATGAAACTCAGGCTCAGAAAGACTTATTAACTTGCCTAAAGCCACTGACATGGTTTTCAGTGGAAAAACCAGGATTCAATTTCAAGTGTGACTCCAAAGTCTACATTTTTTTCCTAGCTATCTCAACACAAAATTCTGTACAAATTATCTTCCTGCCCAATAGTTCTATGAACAACTTGGGAATAAAAAAAAATTTTTTTAATTAATTTATTTTTTTTTTATTGTGGGTGAAAATCAAAATTTTCACAATACACACCAATATTTGTAAAATGATTCTAAGAACCTAATTCCAAAATCAAAAATATGTTTACAGAGAGGATTGTGGGAAGATGGTGCCAGACTAATAGGCAGAGGTGAATGCTCTCACAAAAACAACAGAGAAAGAGCCAAAAGCTGTCCAAGGGACCTGCTCTGGGGGTCAGCAGACGACAACAGTGCTACACAACTCCCAGGAGGGTGAGAGAAAGAGAGATGAAGAAGCCAGAAAGACAATGAGCTGGGAAGGGCTTCCCTCCCCCATCCCCAAGATATTAAGCTGGGGTAAAACACCTGGCTCACTGCAGCTGACTGAGAAGGGAGAAGACATCTTCCTCCCTGTCAGCTGTTTCAAGGGAAAAGGGAAGGGAGGTCAGGGTGTTTTCTTCAGTGCATTTGGCCAGTAGAGCCCACTTTGAATCTCCAATCTGGAGATTCAACACAGGAAAGCCAATACTGAAACACCTCCATGGAAGATGAGCTGATCGGCGCCATCTGCTGGCCAGTATGGAAATTGCATGGACAAAAACTGTTCTCCACACTCTCTATATCCAACCCCCAGGGGAAAATTTGTGCCCCACTAATAAGATCCTGGCCTGATTTTTTTAAAAACTCAAGCTGGGCAATTTTAAATACTGAGAATAAGTTCAACCAAATATCAAAGAAGAGCTGTGAAAAAAATATGTTTACAAAAGGAAGGTCTTATAAGAATTTAATTGTTTAAAATTTCTTACCCATGGATTCTTACTGTTTAACATTAAAATTATTAAAAGATTGCAAACAGTCTTCACCTTCAGGACAATAATAAAGCTTAGCCATGGACAAAAAAGCAGATAGTTTCAGCTTTTGAATATTACAAGTGGCTAGTGTCTGACTCTAAACCATTAACATTATCTTTCAGAGATGTCACTAAGGATATGAGACCACTGAAGCCCTTTAAATAGAAGGAAAACTTATACTTTATTGTATAACATTCAACATTCCTCCAAATTTCAATACCAGACAGCAACATCCTATAGCTCCTAAAGGGGATTTTTAATCAGAGTACTTAATTGGGGGAAAATAAAAAAGTGACCTATTCATACAAGTCTCTAAACTCTAATTTGATATTACTATATTTTAGCCAATCTTTACCCTGAAAATGAACTTAATTAATCTATTGATTTGAATCAAGAGAACTGTATTTCTTTTATAACCAATATTAGCCTCACCAGCTACAGCCCAAATTTCCACTGCAAAAGGTATTAATTTTTATATTGAATATTCTTTCTTGAGGGCATTCCATTTTTACAGCTTTAACACAAGAGCAGATTCTATTTGCTCATGGATAGGAATACAGTTCTGGAAGTATTCTAAAAACTAAGCTCACCAATTACACTATATAACACAGGAGTATAATTTGTTCTAAATCTCCACAGTAAGCTTTAAAATTAAACCCTTCCCACATGCTCTCTTTGACTACATGTTCTGAGACCTCTCAAGAAGTTCACAACATAATAAATAATGAAGGATAATACTTCCTTACCATCATGAAGTTTATAGAGACCAAAGATTTTAAGTGATACTATCCATCTAAATATGGCTCATTAGCTACAACAGCTACAAGAAAGGGTAGTGAAAAAGTAATCATTGTAACTTAGAAAGTAGGAGAAAATCAATTTTGGTTAAGGCAACTCACAGAATCCTCCACATTGTCTAAGTGGCAGCTAAAACTGCCACCTACGCAATGCCAATTCCAGCTCAATGCCAGATTTCTTCCAAATTCTAATCCCATATTCATTCCATCTAACTCTCATTCTGGCCGTTTGCATCAGCTTTATATTAATTACTTGTGTGACAGTGAGCTTTTGTTTTTTAATTGGTAAGACAAGTTCTAAAAATCTAGTTTATAAATGTATAATTATATAACCCTTCAAATCTTGAATCCAAAGTCCCAATTTCAGAAATATAAATACGCAGCATCATGAAAATGTGAGCAGCCATTACCTTAATGAGGAAAATGAACCCTGGCACTAACATCCTACCTTTGGTTTTATCAAATTAGTAACCATTCTGTACCCCGATTTCATTATGCTGAAAATTAGGATAACAATGTCTACCTGATAGGATTGAGAGGATTAAATGAGTTAATATAGATAGAAGTGCAAGAGAGCATACTAGGCTCCCAAAGAGCCTATGAAAATGATGGTACTGCTGCTCTACAAAGTAACACAGACCCCAGCCCTCATCTTCTCCTCATAGAGAGCCCCTCACATACTTTAAGCAAGGCCTTAAATTAGGGTTGGAGGATTATAATAATTCAAGGGAACAATAGTAAAACCACGTACAATCAAGAGAAAGTAGTCAAAGAAGATGATCCTTACAAGATCATCAGGAATAATTCTCACATCACTTTATGAGAGTAGACCATCTCAAGAGGAAAATTATGTGAATATTTTTATTTCCAAACTCTTCCCCTCATCCACTGGTAAATGATGTTCACAAAGTTAAACCCCAAGAAAATAAATATCTAAGTATATACATATCAAATACCCATTTCCTGTGGCTTGGCAATAGAATAATATATAAAATCTAAGGTAATAATAAAAGTTCTTGTCTTCCTTGGGGCAAGAGTTGATCTCAATTTCCTGGAAATCTCTTCATATTTTAAATGAGAAATGCTAATTTCAACTAAGCAAAGAATACTTAGTAGGAGGAAAAATTTTAATAGGTGAACATTGGTTAAAATGGATTAATCTGTTAAAGGAAGTTCTTTAAAAAAAAAAGCAAGTTCAAGAGCAAAACAACTTACATGGATTATGCACTCTAAAGGGCCCATCCCTGAACAGAACACATGCTGACTTTAAAAAAAAAAAAAAGTCAAAAGGCTAATCTTACAGTGCACTTCAAGGACCTGAAGAATATAAATAGATTCAGGCAAATCACATGATAGCTGGCACATTAAATATATTCATTTTTAGGTATAATATATTCCAGTCCAACAAATATTTTAGTGTTAAGAAATCATATTCAACAAGGGGCACATTAGAATTATTTGGTGTGAGAAATACTGTTTCTGCATTGCATGTCTTCCTGTAGAGTATGGCAGGTGATACTACGTAGCCTCTAGGTGGCTGGGTAAAAATCATTACTGAAAATCATAACATAAGGCAATGAGTGACAGTCTTCTAGTATGATAGCGGAAAAATCATTGAGAACCAACTGTTTTAAAAGTACAAGAATTTAGGGAAACTAAGAAACAGACTCTTGGTCAGACTAAGAAAGCCTGAAGCAAAAAAAGAATCTTGCTCTCCTGTGTCTTATCTCCTACATGAGTGGCTTTGCATTAACTACACTTACAACTCAGATGGAAATGAAATACCTATTAAGTTTATTTACCTCCCACGAATAAAAGCATTTCCCCAGACAGTTCAGCATTATTTACCTCTAGACCTATCAGAAGCTTAATGCCATAGCATAAAATATTTTGTGTTTTAATTGCTCATCTGTACAGGAGTTTTGCTAATACATAATTTCATTTCCCAATTGCCTAATTCAAGGAAAATTTGCTACCATAAATAAGCATCTAAGATTCAACATGATAAAACATGATTGTTCTGTGCTACTACTTAACAATAATGTTTTCAATTTTTCACTAATAAACTAAAAATCAAAGAATGAACTACTATTATTAAGGCGATTACTATTATTAAGATAATTAACCATAAAAATATGTGTACAATAGTTGTTGCTATTTTGTTTATAATAGCAAAAAAAATTACTGGATATATCCATTATATGGAATATTATATAACTGTCCAAAAGAATGAGATGGAGCTATACAAAGTCATATGGAAAGTGACATAAGATACACTACCTAAATGAAAAAATTTGCAAAAAAATTTTGATTTCATTTTTTAAAAGGTGTACACAAATACACAATCACGTATATGCTTGTATATGTTTGAAAAAATATACAAGAAATTCTCCAAATTGTTACTTCTGTGAAGTGGGATTAAGAGAGGCTGTGAGAGAGGAGGTTTTATTTTTGAACAATGAGCAAGTGTTACTTCAAAATAAACAAACTTTAAAATTCTTAACTCTTCATAAGGGGTATTCTGGCCCAGGTTTAGCACATCTCATTTTAATTCATATCCTGAATTCTTTCTTCTCTGGCTTAAAGCTTTGAAATTCAATAGAATCTAATCTACATAAGCTAGTTGGCTGTCCATCTGACAAGGGAACCTAAATTTAAACTACAATATAGTAAAGCAGTTTAAAAATTATAGCTATTCAAAATAGCTATCTCCTCTACCTCACATCCCCACACCCCAACAAGTGCATTTCAAAAAAGATGGGTAAGACAAAATGTAAACATATGTAAATGTTCTCACATGTTCTATAGCACCAGCCTGTCCATTACTATATTCTCGATACTGTCCAAGCATCTGGTCCACTTGTCGTAAGTTCCGACTGGTGTCCTTGAGAAAGAAAATGGACTTTATTAATTACACCACACTGTTTTCCCCAATCAACCTTGGTAGTATGTCAAACAGTTTGTAAAAGATACATTTATATCATTGTTAAGTTGGATATCAATGTAACTCATTAATTTCAAATAAATCTTACCACTGAGAAATTCAAATCCATCTGTATGAAATCTGAAGCACATAATTTAAATCCTTATCCAAGTTTCCATAATGTCAGCAACAAAACCATACATTGAAAAAGAATCTTCATTATAAATTATGCATCTCACCTAATTCACACCCTCTTCATAGAAAAGGAATCCCAAAAGAGCAAATCCAGTATTATATATGAAATAAATCATTAGGATCAAGGATATTTCCATTATTATTTCACCTCAGAAGATGATTAAACAGGAAAAAAAAATTGTAGCCTTTAACCTTTAACTATCAACAAAAATTAGTTCTCTGGGAAGCGGCTGTGGCTCAATCAGTAGGGCTCCCGTTTACCATATGGGAGGCCCCGGGTTCGGTTCCCGGGGCCTCCTGGTGAAGGCAAGCCCGCCCGCATGGCGTGGTTAGCTGACCCAGCGAGCACAAGCAGCAAGGGGGGGATAAATGAATAAATAAATAAAATCTTAAAAAAAAAAAAAAAAAAAAAAATTAGTTCTCATCACAACAAAAACGGTTTCCATCTAAAATATGCAAGGTTAATGGGGGTATTTCTTTCCAAAATATATATACTTATTAATGTTTCTCATTGACGGGAAAGTACAAGGGTGCCTACTACAAAAATTCATCCTTATTTTAGTTTAAATTTAAGTTTAAAAAAAAAAAAAAACTAATTTTTTAATCAAATTATTTTTTTCTTCCCCAGAAATTAGCCTCTTCTTGCCTAAGTATACTAACCCAAAGTGATTAAAAGCCAAAACCCATGCCTATCCAAACAAGGCAAAAGTAAGGGATTACTTGGGCAGAAATAAAATTCTATTTCTGGGTTTTCTTTTTCCTAATGTGACCCTGCCACCCTTTCCCCCATCTCTTTTCCTACACCTTTTCAATAGAAAGGATGTAATCTGCCTCCACTCAAACTTCCAAACACTGTCAAAGTTTAGCCTACCAATCAAAATGTTATCTCTGTACTATCCATTCATAAATAATCTACTCAAAACATGAATCTATCTACTCAAAATGTGAACAATTTTTCTGCAGGCACATGGCCACAAGAAGCTAAACTGTAGTGATTTCTAATGGTTTCACTCCCATAATAAATTATTTTAAAATATTGCTTTATCCCAAGACACTCTCCAAACCTACCATATATTTCAAATATCTTTACAGGCTGTGGTAGAAGTGATTAAGTTAAGAACTTTGAAATGGGGAGATTATCTTGCATTATCTGAGTGGACCCAATGTAATCACAAGGATCCTTAAAAACGGAAGAGGGAGGTAGAAGGGGAGTCAGAGTGACGTGATGCAATGTAAGAAGAAATGGACTCACCACTCATCTTTGAAGATGGAGGAAGGGGACCACAAGACAAGGAATGTGGGCAGCCTCTAGAAGTTGGAAAAGGCAAGCGAACAGCTTTTTCCCTAGAGCCTTCAGGAAGGAATGCAGCCCTGCTAACAACTTAATTTTAACTCATAAGACCCATGTTCAACTTCTGGTCTCTAGAATTGTAAGATAATAAATTTGTCTTATTTTAAGCCACTAATTTTGTGATAATTTTATAGCAACAATAGAAAACTAATAGACTATCTGATACTATTACTCAGTAAAAACTATTTACAATCTATTAAGTGCAACCATTGTTAAACTAACCTGTAAAGTACTTGTTATAGTGTTGACCTTTCTGGTGACATTCGCAGTAGTATGATTTTGAGTTCCCCTTTGAGTTGACCTGGTAGCCCATTGATTCAAATGGTCACGATAGCGGAAGTAGTCTGAATCGCTGGAAGATTCTGCCATTGATGTGCACAAACCCTTAAAAAATAAGTCCAGGCCAAGTTCAATCAAATAATAAGGAGCATGGAAATAAGATATTAATTTGTTTACTATCTGATCCTTTTAAATATTTATTACATCAATCCTTTGGCATATTGTAATTTCTACATAAATACATAGCTTGAAAACACAACAAGAAGTCACTTTCCCGTGTATTTCCTTTATTTTCAGCTTTAATAGAGCAATTCCTCAGATATGATTTTCATCACGGTTTCAACTCCAAATAATAATCCCTTCGTTTTGTGCAATGTTTCCAAACTTTAAAAGCACTTTCGCATTCCATAAATATCTCACTTAATCCTAACTACAATATTGTAAGGTAGACGGGACAGACATATGGTTATCTCTACAGATTTAAAAAACCCTGAGATTATCTACAGCTAGAACCTTCCAGTCTCCTAATATTAATCTGATGTCAATTCTACTAAACTGTAAGAACATATGTATCTTTAAACATAAGATATGACACATGGAATGACCTACAAAAAAACAATCCCATTCAAATGTATACAGTGACTATTTTCATGAAACTTAATTTAAAACAGTAAAATTAAACAAATCTATAACAGGTAGTACAAATTCCACTATGAGGAATACATAACGAGATGGCATGTTCAACATCTCCACCAAAACAGAAAATCAGAGTATAATAATTCCATCAGTAAAAAAATTCTCTAAACATCTTTCTTCCAATCCTTATTTCAATTCCCTATTTAATGCAGAAAAAAAATTATTTTATTCAAGACCATCTCAAAAGTTTCAGAAATCTCTATAGAAGCTGAAGAAACTACATATATTTACAACAAAGAAACATCCAAGAAAACTCAATTGATCAAAGTGAAAGTTTCAATATTCTAGTATTTTCATTTTCTGCTTAATGAAGGGTTAATGTAACCTTTAATTTAACATTACTGTTATGAACTTCCTAAAATCTGTAAGACCGTTTTTTTGTTTGTTTTTTCTGGCTTATTAAGTATAGTGTGATGATACCTTTCTTGGATTACAGGATATTATGGACTTTTGAACCTTTATTCTAAATGCATTTGGAAAGTATATGACCATAAATCTAAAGAGAAAAGAAGATTTCCTAAATGTACACAGATCCCAGGCATTTAATAAATGCAATCATTTTTTAAATACTGGATAAAAATAAAATTAATAAATAAGAAAGGACCTCTACTATAAGTTTAGGTTTTTCAAAGTACAGTCTGCACTTACTGCATCAGCAAAGGAATCAGCTTCTTCACACTAGCTGAGACAAGGTGAGAGAACATCTAGTCCCTCACTTGCCTCTCCTCTGCCCATGCCTCTCAACTTCCTTCCACACCTATCTTCTCTGATTTTGCCTCCCTTCTCCCTGTCAAAAAGTACAAAGGTCCACGATGTACCTCTTTCCCACATCAGTAAACATGAAAAAGAAACTAAGGCTGTTAAGAGTTGTTTAGTTTTGCTTTTCCTGGCTTACAATTATTTAAGTCCAAAAGAATAAAATTAAGAAGGAAAGAAATAGTAAATTTCACCTTTTAAACTTAGGATATCACCTCCGCATTTAGCGTCTCATAAATCTATGCCACACAACCTAAAATCTTTTTCTCTAAGTACTTTCCAGCATGTTCATTACTGAAACCAGGAAGAACCAACATTTTCTGAGAGCTTGCTGTTATACCAGGTACTATGGTGAATGCTCACCTAGACAATCCAATTTAATTCTCAGAACTTATTAAAATGGGCATTAATTCCTAATTTACAGAGGATGCTAGGGTAAGATATAGCACTTCATACAACAATCCTAAGTAGCAGACCCAGGATGCAGACCTAGGATTCAGTCAGGCTCCTCGGGCTGTATATGTTCTGTACTGTAGATTATACTATTGACTATATTCATTCCATCATGCTCTGCTGTCCCTTAAACACTGAGTGTGAAAAACCTTAACAGTTACTAAAAATTGCTAAAGACAACAGCAATAGCCCACATGTGTCTATAGTCTCTCCAATGTCCTTTCATTTCATTTGAGCATAAAAATATCAAGGAAAGGGGAGGAAATACCAAGTAATAGAAAATATTTACTAGGCACCATGAAAAAAAAAAAAAAAAACTATGTAGGATAATCATGCTAGATTTAACGAGTACTAAAAACAAATCATCCTTGGCCTCAGAGTAAAGGAGTTTTATTTTCTTATTTCATCTCTTCTATAACTGAAAATAATAATTATTCCTTGGGTCTGTCTCTTTCTTAACAAAATTCTATATCTAAAAGCAGAATAGTTTTCATTTTAACACATCATAATTATGGGAACTAAACTGAATTCAAGAAATCATCAGGCAGAAGAAAAAGTGATATCAAAAAAGCCAACATATTTATGCTAACAGTTGTTGGTAAGAACAAAGAACAAAATAACCATCTTTGGAACAACTTGATTCTCCAAGAGTACCACAATTTGAATAATAATCACTTTTCTGCAGATAACATCAATGGATATAAATGGTATATCAGACTCTTCTAACCAGCTGTTAAAGTTTCAACTTGACTAAAAACAGTTATCAATGAAAATTGTAAGATTGCTTTTACTGATTTGGGAAAATGTTTAAATTATAGAATATAATAAGTTCACATGTATCTACCATGCAGAACTAAAAAAAAAAATTATCATTCTGACATAAGTGCTTCTATTTTTTTTTTTTTTAATAAAAGACTTAAAACATAATAAATTCTTAGTACCCCCACCCTACCCATTACCATTCCTGCCCTACCACCCCAGGTATAACCACTAGCATGATTTCATGTGTTACTTTCCAGTCCATCTTTTTACACTTTTACCACAGGCACATGCACCTCACTGTCTTTTAATGGAACACACATCATAATCAATTGCCTAGTATTAATAAGCAAAGATATGGAGTATCTGAATTTAACTGTAAAACAGAAAATCTTAGCAGCATTATATAAAGAACATTAAATCAGTTCAATTGTAACTTAATACCAAAAAAAAAATTGACCTCACACTTAACCCTACTAAGGCTTATATATTTTTAATAAGCTAGGATCACACTTTTCAGCATGAGTTTCACTAGTACACACACACACACACACACACACAGTCTTCGGCTATTAATGTCAATAACTTTGAGCAATAAAAGATGTTCAAACTCCTGCATCTGATGGAATTCCTGCAGAGATATTAAGATTTAAGGTGAGATATATCTGAGAATTTACCACAGCTTTTTTTTTTTTTTAATGTATATGGAACATTCAGCAACCACCTAAGAACTTTAATTATAAAAGTTTCATAAATGCTGAACCAAGGAAATTTTTTAAATCTGATTATAGTAAAAATAGAAATATTATTTTCATTGTTGATTAAAAACATGGCACTTTTCTTCACCTACTACTGATAATTCAAAAGGTCAAATATGACTCAGAGTTAATTGAGGGAACTACCTAACCCTAAAAGCCACAATGCAGAAAGCAGCTGTTATGGCAGAAGTCTAGCCTCACCAAAAGATGTCAGTCTATCATGGATCAACACCACTACTCTGCAGACACAGAGTTGATGGAGGAAGAAAGAAACAAACAAAAATTAAGTGGCCATCAAAATTGGCAAAAGCCTCGTGCAACATTATCTGAACCTAGCATACATTTGGGAAAGGGTACATGAAAATGCTTCCCAAGAGCCCCTTAATACAACTGACTATTTGAAGAAGAAAAGCACAAAGCAGTTAAGTGCCAACTGTATAAATGTCAATCACCATTAGAAATGAATGATCTTATACTATAATTTATTCATTTAAAAAGTAAAGTATCATTTATCCTAATATCACTGGCAAAATGAAAGTTTACTAGGCCTCTGAAAATGTTCTCCCCAAAGAATATGTACCAAAATACTAGATTCATTCCATGCTGATAAAAGCATTCTGAGTGGTACATAAGAAAACAAATATACATGATCATGAAAAAAATGTTCTACCTAATAATCTAAGAAATATAAATTAAACAATAAGACACCTTTCTGGCCAATGAATTGTTTTCTTTACAATAATAATATCTAAGGTTAGCCAAATGGTAGAAAAGGCACTCCTAAACTCTGCTAATGAAAGTGTATAAATTGATACAATTTATCCAGATGTCAGCCAGGAATAAGTATCTTTGACCTAGTAAGCACACTTCCACAAATTTCCCCTAACAAAATAATCTGGAATACATAAAGAAAATCATATAGAAGGATATTCATTGTGAAGTTATAATAGAGAAAAATAAAAACAAACTCAATTTTGAACTACAAGAGTTAAAATGGAATTCACGCAATAGAAATCTTACAGACTTTAAATCATGTTTCTGAAGAGCATTTAATGGCAAAGCAAGGGATAAAAGTATGCACCCCAATTTTGTAATCAGCTTTATTTGTTGTATGTGTATACAAATTACCAATATATAAATGTAGAGAAGCAGGAAGGGGCAGGGATAAAAGGGGAAGGAAATACACCAAAACAATGTTACCATCCAGAGATTATAGCCAACTTGTATTTTTTTATTTCCTATCTTTTCTGAATTTTCTACAATGAATTTTTATTAATGTCTAATCAGAAAAAAATATATAATACATAATTAAAAGAATAAAAAAATATAAATAAAGATCACTTGCAGAGATAACAGATTAGTAACAGGCAGACAACTTGGAAAATGAGTTTAAATCAAAGCTCATTCAAAGTATCCTCTATCTTCAGAACTCCCTTTTATTTGGTAGCCATTTCCTTTTCCTCCCTGGCCACTTCTTGACCATACTTCCTAGTCCCCTGACATCTACCTAGGTGAGGCCATGTCCTTACTAATGGATGAGCAGATTCATCCATTAGTCACATCTGAGCAAAAAAAAAAAAAAAAATGGAATCACAATATCAGGCTCTGTTTCATACTAAGGAGTATTGGCTGGCCAAGGAAACCATTTATCATGAGTTTATGAACTAAAAGAAGATTTGTTTTAATCATGAATGAATCTCTCTTTGCAGATTTGCTGAAGGATAGTTTTGAAAAATGATACTCAAACATTTGAAATACTGGAATAAAATTTTTTTTTCTAAGGTGCCAGGGTTGAACCCGGGACCTCGTATGTGGGAAGTCGGTACTCAACCACTGAGCCACATCAACTTCCCTGAGTTGATTTTTCGGTTTTACATGTTTTTTGTTTTTGTTTTTTTTTTTCAGAGGCACCGGGAACTGAACCCAGGACCTCCCATGTGGGAGACAGGCGCTCAACCGTTGAGCCACATCTGCTCCCTGGAATAAACTTTTTTTTTTTTTTAATCTTTCTTTTTTCTTTTTGGAATAAACTTTTTAAGTTTAAGAACTATATAAAAATATATTCATGTGTACTGATATAGCTTAACAATCAAAGCAAAATTTCTACTTTAGAAAACAAATTTAAAATGGTTCATGAATAATATCTATCACTGTTATAATCTGAATCGCAAAGAATTATTAAGTCAAGAAGAAAAACATCTGTGTGTGCTGAAGGAAAATCTTCATTATTTTTAAAGATTTTTTTAAAAGTTCAATAGAATCAGAAATCCATTCTCATTATCATAAGAAATTTTAACATGATACTTGAGAGAAAAGGAAGAGTTGCTAAATTTGAAGAATGACTATACTCGTGAACATTTTAAAGAAAATGAATTATCGAAATTCTAGTTAAAGGTAAGAAAGGAGTTTCCTTCAATTGGACAAAAAGCAGAAAACACTCCTCTGTAACTTATTCCACCTACTGGTACAAAGTAATTTCTTGTTGCTAAGAAATCAACAATATTTGTGCTCTCTGCTTTTCAGACCTGGAGCTTTGTCCAAGTCTTTAGAAAGGTCTAAGATGGGAAACCTTGGGTGAAAGTCCCTAGAATCTTAGTGAAAGTGCCTGAAAAGCAGATGGCATAAGTCTTAGAAGAGTTTATTTTGCTGCTCCCAACACATCAGTATTTAAAGGCATAAATACTGTTGCTTCTGCCTTAATGAACATTACAAAGAAAACATGACCACCAGAGCAAGTAATGAACCTTCATCAATTTGCTGCCATTAAAGATCTATCCATTTAAAACAAATGTCCATATGCAATCATGAACACTGTGACCAGAGAAGGTAAAACTGCAGTCAAACCTTGAAATATGACAATTGGCAGCAAATCTTTACAAATTCAAGTCCACCTCTTTTGCTATTTAACCTAAAGAGCTATCAGATTGTATTCATTATAATAATGCACATTTATATGTATGAGAGCTGTAATTTATTGATTCTCAAATCTCTTTTCCTCAGAAGCCAGTTTAAAACAATTAGGATTTGTAAGCTGTTTCATAAAAGATAAGCACCAAGCACCAGGGTGCTATTTCACAAAAGCTGAGTAGTGCATGTTAAGTAGGTGATTGCCAATGTGGCCTCTAAGTGTCTCAGCCGCCCCTGTCCAAGACAACTGTCCTAAAAAAAACATTCAAGGTGATGATGTTGATATTTGGGGGAATGAGGGAATCAGGGGGTGTATTTTTGGCTTAATCGCTAATCAAGTTAAAATTTTAGAATGCTTTTCTCACTGTTTCAATAACTATGGGACTTGAGAGCTTTCCTTCACCCTTCAAGTGAAAGGGTTAACAAGCCAGCAGTTACTAACATTGGTAAACAATTATCGATTTTATCTTTCTTCTATTACTACTACTCTGTAATTTTATTTCCTCAAACCCTTTTAACAAATTCATATAAGATAAAAATCAACTGCCCAGTCTGTGAGCCAGTTCTCTAAGTCAGTGCATAGTGGAACATATAGAAAACAGAATTAAAGAAATACTTGCAAAAGATTCATTCTTCCATCATTTTCTAAATTATCACTACATTAGAAACAAAAGACAAAAGTAAATAGATAAGGCACAGTCCCTGATGGGAGAAAAAGATTTGTAAAGGATTAGCTATAATATAGTTAGATAGGTAATATAACAAAATGCCAGGACAGTCAGATCAGAATCCTTCCACTCATCTTAAGGATGAAAGAAGGAAATATGGACCAATTTGAAAACCGTCCTGTCTCAGAGGAAACAAAAAGGGTCCAAATAAGCAGAGGTCCCTCATACTTCCACCAGGGCAGTTATGCCTCCATCTAGCATCCATGCAATGGTTTCATATAGTAAACATTGATTTTACAAAGGTTTTCAAAAGAAAAGCCATTTGAAAGCCACTACTATAACTAAAGGGAAGAAGAAAAAAAAAAAAAGACTCTTTAGTGGAGAGTGACATGGTAATGTGCATATCACTAGGGTGATTAGTTGAGATTACACTCTTTTAGGTAGCAAATAATGAGTGGTGGGGCACAAGATCAACACACAAAAACCAGCAGTGTTTCTATATACTAGTAATGAGCACTCTGGAGAAGAAATTGAAGCAGTTTGAGATTATTTATGAATCCCGCCCCCCCCGAAAAAAGATTAGGTTTGTGAACTGTTCTATTCCTCTGAGTATGATACCCTTTGTATAAAATTCAAAGGTTTTATGCTTACTTGATTAAATCAGTTTAGGGCTTTTGATTCAGCCACATCAGTAGGGCATAGGACATGACTAAGGGTTGAGTCTCTGACCCCCTGGTGGGCTGAAAAAATGGACACTCACTCAAGAAGACAAACAGGACGAGACAGAGAGCTCCATAGATGCCAGAGGAGAGAACTTTGTCAAGTCTTGGAAAAGGAGAGAATTTATTTTTGGTCCTGGAGCCATAGGAGAAGAAAGGAGCCATTCATCTGATAGTCTGCAGCTGAAGAGAACAGAGCAACTGAGATTGATATAGGAAGCCCTGAGAGACAAGCCCAGAGAGGGAGCCCAAACCCTCCCAGAGATCAGCAACAATCTTGCTTTAACATGTGACAAGTGACTTTGTTGAGGAAGCAACCTTTGAGTTGGACTCTTTAGGGCCTTGAAATCAAAATTCCAAAAGCCTTCTTTGCAGAAATGGAAACACCAATTAAATTTATTTGGAAATCTTTCATAATCTGTAACAAATGTTTCACAGCAAAGTAAGGTGTTGGTGAAGGGGTGATATAGGGGAATTCTGCACATTATGCATGATGGTTTTGTAAGCTCACAACTTCCCTAATTAAAAAAATGGTAAAAAAAAAAATTATTTGGAAGGATAAGGGGGCCCAAATAGCCAAAAACATTTTAAAAAAAAAAAAAAAAAAAAAAAGAACTAAGTTGGAGGACTCACACTTCCTGACTTAAAGCTTATTACAAAGCTACAGTGGTCAAAAAAGCATGGCACTGGCACAAAGATAGACATATTGATCAATGGAATGGAATTGAGAGTTCAGAAATAGACCCTACATCTATGGCCAGTTGACTTTTGTTTTTGTTTTTAGGAGGTACTGGGGATTGAACCCAAGACCTTGTACATGGGAATCAGGCGCTCAACCACTTGAGCTACATCCGATTCCCCAAATGATTTTTGACAAGGCTGCAAAGTCCACTCAACTGGGGACAAATAGTCTCTTCAACAAATATGAATATCCATATGCAGAAGAATGAAAGAGGACCCTTATCTCACACCAGATACAAAAATTAAGCTCAAAATGGATCAAAGACCTAAATATAAGAACAGGACTATAAACCTCCTAGAAGAAAATGTAGAGAAGCATTTTCAGGATTTTGTGTTAGGCAATGGTTTCTTAGACTGTATACCCAATACACAAGCAACAAAAGAAAAAATAGATAAATGGGACTGCCACAAAATTAAAAACTTTTGTAAAAAAGACTGTCACAAAAGTGAAAAGACAACCTACTCAATGGGAAAAAATATTTGGAATATATAAGGAAATCCTTACAACTCAACAATAAAAACCCAATTAAAAAATGGGCAAAAGACTTGAATAAACATTTCTCCAGAGAGAATATACAAATGGCTAAAAAGCACATGAAAAGATGCTGAACATCACTAGCTATTAGGGAAATGCAAATCAAAACCACAACGAGATATTTCACATCGAAGAATGGAAAACTACAAGTGTTGGAGAGGATATGGAGAAATAGAATCACTAATTCATTGCTGGTGGGAATGTAAAACGGTGCAGCCATTCTGGAAGACAGCTTGGCAGTTCCTCAGGAAGCAAAGTATAGAATTACCATATGATCCGGCAATCCCACTACTAGGTATATACCCAGAAGAACTGAATGCAGGGTCTCAAACAGATATTGGCACACCAATGTTCACAGAGGCAATATTCACAATACAAAAGATGGAAGCAACCCAAGTGTCCATCAACCAATGAATGGATATACAAAATGTGGTGTCTACATACAATGGAATATTATTCAGCTGTAAAAAGGAATGAAGTCTAGATGCAACAATATGGATAAGCCTTGAGAACATCATATTGAGTGAAATAATACAAAAGCAAAAGAACAAATATTGTATGATCTCACTGATATGAACTAATGGTAACAAGGAAACTCAGAATCTAGAACATAAATTACCAAGGGATGGATTGGGGTTAGAGAATGGGAAGTTGATGCTTAATTTGTACAGAATTTCTATTTAGGCTGATTGTAAAGCTTTGAAGATGGATGGTGGTAATGGTAGCACATTATTGTGAGTGTAATTAACAGCACTGAATTATATAGAAGAATGTAGTTAAAAGGGAAAATTTTAGATCATATGTTACTAGAATAAAAATTAAAAGATAAAACAGGACCTTATCAGTATTGTTATACAATTGTATTGTAGATGATGGACTACAGTTAATAGTACAAGTATAATAAAGTTCTTTGATGAATTATAAAAAATATACAACACTAATACAATAATAGGATGGTATATGGGACAAAATACACCAATGTAACTATGGACTACAGTTAATAGTACAATTTTAATATTCTTTCATCAATTGTAACAAAGGTACCAAACTGATGATGCAAAGTGTCAACAATAGGGAGGTACATAGAAACACTGTATTTTTTACATGATTTTTATGTAAACCTGCAACTTCTCTAATTAAAAATTTAAAAACACAGACCTATGTACTAGGTGTTTTAAATGAGGTAATCCATGTAAATTGCTTTATACAGTGCCTAGAATATAGAATCTCTTAATAAATGCTGGCAACTACTGTTGGAAAAAAAATAATATAATTATTAAAAAGTGCTGTTATCAATTGTAACCAATGTTTCACACTAATGCAAGGTGTTGGTGGTGGGGTGGTGTATGGGAATCCTGTTTTTATGCATGATTAGTCTGTAAACACACAACACTTCTCGAATAGTTTTTTTTTTTTAAAGATAGTCCTTTGATAAAAGTTCAATGAGCAGACTATAAAATAAAAGGCCAATAGGAAAGGTTTTTTAAAACTTATAAAGTAGAAACACACTAGATTTAACAACTGGAGCACATAGCTGGAAATCAGAACATCACAGATACAAAAACAGGAACCAACATTTATTGGCATCTAGGTTTGACAGGTAGTTTATGTATAATAGTTCTATTCTCAGGTATATCTACGCAAGCCAGGATTTGTAACCTTTCTGAGGGCGGAGTTTGTGTCTTGTTCCCAGTCTCCAGAACAGTATCTGGCACATTCAATATTTATTTCTTTAATGAATGAAGTATTCCCCTTTTTCAGATGAAATTGAGATTCCCAGCAGTCAGGCAACTAGAAGAGACTAGATTCAAACCAAAATCTTAAAGCAGGCTTATAAATAAATAGGAAACCTCACAACTCAAAATATAGCCACAGATAAATCATCTAAGCAAAAAAGAATTTTTTTACTTTAATTTGCCTTTTTGTAAGGTTTTGAGAATATATGTGGTACTTACTTGCTTACATGTATACAAAGGCATAATAATAATGATCAACTCTATTGGAACAATAATTGCCAGGGACTCAAAGTTTTCTATGGACTAATCTTTGTACTAAGTACTTTATGTACATTATCTCATTTAACCTTCAACATTATTATCATCATCCCAATTTTAAAGAAAAGAAAACTAAGACTTACAAAAACAAAGTAACTTCTTAAGTGCCAGTGCCAGGATTCAAATCCAGGCAAGCTTTGAAATACTATGCTGTTACATGCCTATGTCAATAGAGAGAGAAAAAAAAAAAGAGGGGGTGGGAGAATATAACAGTGAGTAAAAGTACTCTTCCCTGAAACCAAAAAGAAGGTAAGAATGGAAGTCTTTATTGTCATAATCAAGGGTCTGAGGCCCAGCAAAACAGAAACACAAATGAGCTAGCTTAAGCGAGGGAGAATTTAGTACTTTAAAAAAAAGGAATACAATAATACTACAGTGGTGGTCACCATGTTAGAAACCACGATAAGCAATAATATTAGTAACTAATGCATATATGGCCTTTACTCTGTGCCAGACCCTGTTCTAAACACTTTACACATATTAATTCACTTTGTAGGGTCAACCCATTTAATATGAGAAGAAACTGAGCTTCAGAAAGTTTACTTGCCCAAATTCACACAGCTAGGAAGGTAGAAAACCAGGAAGAATTCAAACCCAGGCAGTCTGACTCTAGGCTCAACACTCAAGCCCATACAGAAAATGGCTGAACTCTTCACAACAGACCAAATTCATTCATTCTCCCTCTCTCCATCCCATGCTTTTTCTCACATACAAACACACACACATACGTGCACACCTGTCCTTCTATTCCCTAAGAGAAAACCTGGCAGGTTTAGCTTCCAGGCTGCGTTTTTGCTCCCCACACATCAGAAGTCCATTCTGGTCTAGCATCTCGGAGCAAATATGCAGAGCCACGCGGAGCAGTGCCCACTAAGCCAGGGAGTATGGAGGCACATTTTCTGGGAGATGCCATGTGCTGCCATGCGTGCAAAATGACTGCTTATTCAGACATGCAGAAAAAACTATTAGCTACTCAGATGATTACGTGCATGTCAGTTGCCAAAAATCAGTGCAACTTCGAAAGACAGTTCTTAATCCCTCCCCCGTTCTCATGAGCACGATGATACAAATACATTAAATTTAACACACCCACACAAACTTCTGAAAGAAATGAGACTGATCACGAAATTAAATAAAAATTAAAACATGTTAAGATTTTAAAATACAACAAACAACAAACAAAAACTCAAGGAAAAAAAAAGAGAAATGGATGCTAACAAATCCCATAGATGAATTTATTACCCGTAGGTGACCACTGACCATTGGAATGACACATCTGCATTTGCTGGCAGCTAAAAAAAAAAAAAAAAAAAAAAAAATACACACACACCCCACAATATTATCAAAATAGCAAAGAACTGAGTTCCAGACAAACCTCTGCCAAGTGTCCAAACTGTCACAAACTGGATATTAGATCAGAATAGACAAAAATGGAGCTAGTATCCCCAGCTTCTGATACAATTTTGTTTAAATCAGAGGCTATAAACTGGAGGACCATAGACCAAACCCAGCCCACCGATATGCTGGGTTTAAAATAACACTCACTGTGTTATTTCAAATGATAATATGAAAACAGGGAGACTTAACATAAAAATTCTGATTTTCATCCTCTCTTAAAAAATCCAAAGACCTAGCAACACTGGGATAAATTCTCCCACATCAACATGAATGTGACTAGTGGTTGCCCTATAGTCAGGCATGCACTTTCCTGTTTGCCACAGTCCCACCAGGCCTGCTCCCTCACTGTGCTACCTGATAGGCTCCACGTAGCAGTTATGTTTGCAACTCTATTTTGGGTAAAGGGCCAAGACAAAGGATATTTACCAGCTGTGACAATTTGAAGCTTTTTGTGGATCCCAGAAAAGATTATGGTCTTGGAGCTAATCCATTCCTGTGGGTGTGGGACCCTTAGAAGGCATTGGATTCAGTTGGGGAGCCTTTGATCAGATTACTTCAGTGAGGTATGACCAAGGTGGGTCTTGGCCCTCCTGCTGGAGGCCCTTTATAAATCGGGGAAACATGCAGAGACACACAGGAAAAAGCAGCAGAAACAGAGACCCCAAGAGCTGAGAAAGTGGTCCCAGAGGCAGGAGGTAGGAATCAACGGAGCACAGAGGCATGGAAGGAGGCCCCCAAGAGGCTGAGAGAGAGGCCTGGAGGAGAGAAGAGCAACAAGCCATATGCCTGATCACCCACAGCTGAGCTCAGATAGAGAGCGTCGCTTGATGTCTTGATTTGGGCAGAGACACCATTATTCCCTGCCATGTGCCTGATCAGTCACAGCTGAGCTTGAGAGAAAGCATCTCTAGATGACATGGCCATGTGCCTGATCACCCACAGCAGATCTTCAGTGAGAAAGCATCTTTGATGATGCCTTGATTTGGGCATTTTCACAACCTCAGAAGTGTAAACTTTTAATCTAATAAATTCCCATTAGAAAAACCAGCCCATTTCTAGCATGTTGCTCCCAGCAGCTTTTAGCAAACTAAAACATCAGCCCAGTTGAAATAAAGGAGTTCAGTTAGAAAGAATTAATTAACCAGGGTTAAATGCCAGAGATAAATTGTCCTCTGCAGACCAGAAGAGAACTTGGGTAAGATAGAATAAGAACCATTCTTCCATATTAGTTTTTACTATAGATTAAAATCACAAAGAAATACACTACTGATCAAGGGGGCTTGATTTTAAGTAAACAGCTCTGAATCTTTTCCAGTTAATTGTACATCAGAAATTAAATCCAGAACAATAGTGTAAAACATTGCATAATTTGGCCCCAATTCTTTACCCCTCCTTATATGAACTGTTCTTTCACCACAGATGGACTGATCTGTCCAGCCCCCTGACTCTGGGCTTAGCTGTGTGATTTATTTTTTCCAATAGGATTTTACCTGACATGGCACAAGCAGAGATCTGAAATAGGATAACATTTCTATCACCATATGGATATGCCTAGCCTGCTAGTAGATGAGGGACCCATGATCACCCCAATGGCTTCCAGCTTATACCAGTCAAATGACTGAGACTAGTCATGACAGCTTAGCTGACCCATCACACAAGCAATAAACTTTTATTGTTGTATACCTCCAAAGTTTTGTGGTTATTTGACAGCAAAAGTTAATTGATACAAAGACTTTATTAATACATCATTTAACTCAAAAGGCAGTTAATTTCCTGAAGTTTCCTCCCAAGCCTACTCTTATTGTGAAAACAACTTGGTTTCAGAATGCAAAGAAATGTAAGAGTCTTCTAATGATAGAAGAAAAAAGGACAGATAAAAGTTAGGATTCACAAAATAAGCATAAGCATAACAGGGGTCAGGCTAATAATTTTTGAGAGAAAAAAGTTTCCAAGCAATCACAAATACCAGACGAGGCTATTTGTTTCCCATAACAATTTCAGTTTTCCATAAGAAAAAAGCCATTTCTTAAATATATTAAAAAGCGTATTTGTTGTCTTCCTCTAATGTTTAAAAGAAACAAAGTCCGCTCAACTTTCCTGGTGAACAAAATGACACTGGAAATTTTAAGGGAAATACTTCTTATTGCAATGTATACCTTAATTTGCATATTGCTTTATAGTTTATAAAGCCTTTTCATCAGCATTTTCTCATTTGAGCTTCATTTAAGTCCTGTAAAGTAGATATAATTATAAGCCTCCACTTCTGCCAATAAAGGAAACAAAATACTTGCCCACAATCACTCTACTAAAAAGTTGAAATTAACAGAGCTAGAACCCAAATCTTCTGTCTCTAAGCCAGTCCTTTCTTTTCACTGCATTCTTAAATGCAGAAGAATATTACAAATTCCAGATACATTGTTCAATCACTGAATGTTTCCTCTGACCTTTCCTATTATATTTATCCTATTATATTTATCCCCTTATCATGACCTATCTCCCCCAAGAAAGGTATTTAAGGCCAGAAGCACTCCTTATGTACTTATTTATTTAGAACTAAAGGTTTGTATAATTAATAAGATAAAGTATTAAGTAAATCTGGTATAAATCAAATTTTCCCCAGCTATTTTAAGATGTCTTTAAATAATCCTTTCTCGTGTTAAAAATAAATACAACCTCTTTTGGGCAGAAAAATATTCCTTTTGCTTTTTTTCGGAAACTATATGCAAAATCTTAAAAAAAAAAAAATTGTGGGAGTGAATATAGCTCAAGTGGTTGAGCACCTGCTTCCCATGTATGAGGTCCCATGTTCAATCCCCAGTGCCTCCCAAAGACAAACAAATGGGAAAAAAAAACAACAACTCTTCTTGGGGAGTGGATATAGCTCAGTGGTTGAGCGTCTTCTTCCCATGTACAAGGTCCTGGGTTCAATCCCTGGTACTTCCTTAAATTAATTAAATAAAATAAAAATTGTAATTGAGTTCTTAACTTGGACTCGTTGGGTAGTCTGATGGGAAAATCTGTGACCCCTCTTCCCAGAAGAATGTTTTTAAACGTCTAATTTTTTTAAAAAAAAACAGGATTAGAAAGGAATCCAATTATACTGAAATATAGTTCAATATCATTCTAAACCAGCTATATTAAAAAACTGAATTACTAGGATTACATGGATGTTGACCCCAGTTAAGAACCCTAACCTTCAAAAAACAAAAGCTGAACTATTATTGAATAGCTAATGCTTAACATCAGATTATTTTATAACAACCCTACAAAGTAGGTATTATTGTCATCACATCATATACATGAAAAAAGGGGTTTACAGAGACTAAGGTTCTCAAGGTCACACAGCCACCAAGTGACAAAACTAAGTTTTGACCCTTTCTCCAAGACCCAAATCCATAACCACCTATCTCTTCTCATTGTCACTGGCATCACCCATAATTCAGAGCGTTTCTTAATTCATTCTCAGCCACCAAAATAACTTCCCTACTTTTAAGTCTTTTTCTATCCATTCCAACCTTCATGGACATTCCACTGCCCACATGAGTCTAGGAATTCAAGACCTTCACTAGCCACCCTTATCTTCAACAAAGAACCATATAAGACCTACATTCTGATATTATACCAGCTATTCTCCTACCACTTTCATTCCTCATTAACATCATTAGTTGTCTGGAATGCCTTCTTCTACTATTGCCACCTATTTAAATTCTATTCTTCCTTCAAGGTGTAGCTCAAGTAATATATTCTGGTGAAGATTTCCATCTCCGGCCAGAAAAGACCTATCCTCCCTCTGCATTCTTATAGCTCTATAAATGTAGCAAGGCACTTATCAAACATATCCATGAAATGTAATTATTTCTGATTTTTCTTCCAGTTCCTAAAATATGTCATGCTCATCTCACCTTCAGGCCCGTTGAACTCACTGCCTGGAATACTCTTCCCTTGGCTAGCTCCTACTTTTCCAAGTCTCAGTTCAGAGAAAACACCCCTAGAATGCCTTCCTTCACTGCCCCACGCCAACTCTGGGCAAAATGTCCCTCCACTGTGTTCACACAGAGGATACCACCTCATCAGAACCCACAAATTGGTAACTGGCTCTTACTTGTCTGTCTTCCCACTAGTCTCTAAATCTCCTTGGAGACCATTTCTGAGGTTCACAGTTGTATCTCAACACATAGCAGAATACCTGGAATGTCGTTGGAACATTTTTTAAATGAATTTACAATTAAATTTCCATTATTATCCTGTCTGATTAATTCAGAGACAAATTTCAAAGTACAGGGCTTTGCAAACAGCAAGTACTAACTAAATAATTGTGGGGTAAAGCAATTCTTTTGGCAAATGGACTAAATTATCTTAAGTTTTCAAATAGTATGGATTGAGCTGCAAAATAGTATAAATATGAATACTTATCAAAATGTCTATTATAGAGTAAACAAAGATAAGCACTTCAAATTCATTCAAATACATGCATTAAAACTTATAAATGAATCAAATTTAGGAGGTTTACTTGCATTATTTTGAGCCATTTTAATTTGATAGTAATTTATAGTTACCTGCATTCCTCAATTATTATTTATCTGCACTATAAAGCTCTAGATTTCAAATTACCTAGGCTTTCTATCATCTGGGTCCATTTTCAGTATTGTTTCAATGTACCAACTGCTAAAGGCCTATGCAAACCTATTTTTTGCCAGCAGAAAGCCTTCACTCTCCCAAATTTTTTCCTTATTTCTACAATCTACAAAGTTGCCTGTTTTTCCTTCCTTTAAAATAATCATAGTTCACTTCTATGACACCTTTTCATTCAGAAGAGCGTAGACAGGCTTAGCTTTCACTCACTCACTCACTCATCCATGTAAGCTCATTCATTCATGAGTACTCACTCATTGATTCATTAGTACATGTTTCATGGCAAACCCTGTGCACAGAGTAGATTCTAAATATTTGCCAGCTAAAGGGATTCATGTAACCACAAATACTTCCATCCCCAAACACCAGTATTATACAGATCCATAAGTGTTATACGAATTTCAGACAGGTATGATAAGGCCTGATAAGCCCTTTAGGTTAAGAGCCTAAAGGAGAAACTCAGAAAATGCAATGGATTAATTAACTATTAAAACACACACACACACACACACACAAGAAAACAAGAGCAATCCAGTAGAAAAAAATTCAAAAGATGCAAAGCAGGCAATTCACAGAAAATATATGGCCCTACCATATCTATAAACATGCTTTACTTCAATAATTAAAGAATTGCAAGTTAAAGGCCCACCTTGCTGGTAGGAATATTAACTATAATCACTTTTCTAGAGAACAGCCTGGCAAAGCAAGTGAAAATGAGTAACACACATAAGCTTTGACCCAGAAATTCTGCCTTTATGGACATTATCCTAGAAAAGTAAAAGGACAAGTCTGCAAAGATGTATGTGTAATAATGTTCAATGCAAAATTATTTATAGTAATAAAAAAATAACAAATCCACTGCTAAGGGATACCTTAAATGACTCCAGAATTTTAAATCTATGTTGCAAAATTTGGGTTTTTCACACTGCACCCTTATCAGTGACAATTCATGTTAAATATGTTCATTTTATGAAAATTACAAATATACCTCTTACCTCAGTAATAATTTAAAGACCATTGTATTTTGAAAAATGTACCTAAGAAATATAATAAGAACGCTTTGAATATATAAAGAGATGATCGTAAATTTTCTCATAGATGGTACACAATCTAAAAATGCTGACTGTAAATCAAATCCTATTTAGAGTGCAATCATCAACAGTAATGAGGCCTCTTTGTAGTGGAAATGACTGGGATTTGGAGTCAGAAGACTTGGGACTAAAGACCAATCTTTTGGCTCCAGAATTCTCAGTAAATAAACCTCAGACTCAACTCATGTGTGAAATGAAGATAATGAAAATAAAAGTATTATCTACAATACATATAAAAGGTAACTAATACAGTGCCTGGGACAAAAAAAGATTCTCAAATACTTGTCTAATAAAAACTTACATCATTATTGCTTTTGTTACAGGTATACATGACTCTCAATTTATCTATTTTGTTCCTCTGAATTTTTGCAACATTGCATGTATGACCACCCTATTTCAGTTTTATACTTCATTAGAAAAGGGCCTCTTGCCCCCAAAAGTATTGTTGATATATCCTTTTTCACTATAAATATGCAAAAATATGTTACCTCAAAAACTCAGGGGAGAAAGCATACTTACAAAGGATATCCCCAAAATTCCGTGTTGCTCTTCTCTGAGCTCAGTGCTCTCCTTATGCACATATGTCTGCCTCCTCTCATTTCTTCATGAGATTCAGGGCAAAGGGCCTAGTCAGTAGATGTGGTGATCTTTGGTGGCCACTACACTTTCTCCAAACCACCTACAGATAAATGAAACAAGAGAGTAAAATACACCTAAAACCTTAAATTTAAAGAAAAATAAAATATAAAAATTAGCTCATCCTCACCATGTAGAGTTTACCCCTGGATTCATCCAAAAGCCCAATTGACCTCACAGGGATTCTGCACATTCAAGGGCTCCAGTATACCCTTCCTTGGATTTCTGCTCAAGCCTGGCACCCCTTGGGCTTGCTAAAGGAATTCAATGAATTGTAGCCCAAGTCTAACCAAAAGTACTGTCTCTAAGCATGACTATCAGTTGGTAAACTAAATAAGGCAGGCAATGAAATTAACATGTTACTTATGAATTTGAATTTTTGATGGTCCAACTGTATTTTAAGCCAGTATTTAACTACATGCTAGAATTCCTAAAGGAAATTTTATAGGCTGTGCAGTTAGTGCATTTAGTATTGCAATTAAACAAACAAAATGTGTTTGATTGCAGGAAAGACTTGTGGACAGAAATATTTTCAATTCTTTGTGACTCCTTTCAAAGCAGTCTGAAAGAATCCACAGTCATCCAAAGAATTGGTAACTGTCATCATAAGGACGGATTTCTGAGAAATACCTGTAAAACAATTTAAGAGGTATTCTGGAAAAGTTAATCAAAATAAACAAAATAAATTGTCACAAGGTAATTTCAAACTGACTAGGATTACTCAAAGCCAGATGGGTAAAATGTACTATTGGGGCCATACTGGGGGGACATAGGTATGGTACAGACTTCACTCTCCTAATAAAGCAGCAACCTTTACCCCATGAGAGGAAACATAGACAAAAATTTCTCTCTGCCATTGTGAGACTGCTAAAGTTTTAATTTTCTATCTGTGCTGTTCAGTAGTCACCAGCCACATG
This sequence comes from Tolypeutes matacus, assembly GCA_026826555.1. Classification (NCBI taxonomy): domain Eukaryota; kingdom Metazoa; phylum Chordata; class Mammalia; order Cingulata; family Chlamyphoridae; genus Tolypeutes; species Tolypeutes matacus. The sequence continues at coordinate 7,096,229 of JAKSZT010053820.1, forward strand.
TGGCTATTGAGCACTGAAATCTGGCTAAATCAAATTGAAATGTGCTGAAAGTGTAAAATGCACACAGATTTCAAAGACTTAGTACCATAATTATTTTTAAAAAAGGGGGGGGTAAAATGTCTCATTAATAGTTTTATATTGATTACATGTTGAAAATATTTTGGATATACTAGGCTAAATAATGAAAATTTATTTCATCGTTTCTTTATAATGCATGTGTGGTTCGCATTATATTTCTATTATACAACACTGTTCTGCATGATTAATAAAAATAAATAACAAGTATTGAGCACTTCCAATGTGCCAGGCACTGTGCTAGATACAACGCTGCGAGGTATAATCGTCCCATTTTACAGAAGAAAGGCAGAAGTGACTAGCTCCACCAAACCAATAAAGGATGCAGCTGGGATTCAAGGTCAGGTGTTCCTGCGAAACAATCCAAACAAGGGATTGCTGACAGTTAAAGTTGGGGCAACTCCTGGGTTGGCATAGGAAAGGTAGGTCACCGATACTGCGCTCCCAAGGGACTACAAGAGGATACAAAACATCAAGTTTTATCCCAGGCCAGCCAAGCAAATGCCAGAATGTTTCACTGGAGGGCATACAGAGCGATTCCAATCTCCCTGAAAGCTCAAGCTTCACAGATGCTAGCGACAGGGCAAGCTGCTCCCTAGGAGAGACAAGTAGTCTAAATTCCCTGGATAATTTGGCCAATACCTGACTGGGGACACCCTTGGCGACAGAGAGGGGCGTGGAGATACCAGGCACGCTGTCTCCCATACACACACACACTTCGACACACACCCCACCCACTCACGGCCTCACCCCAGATTTCCGTACAGCTTTGGTGGCCCCACTCCTAGGAAGAGGGGAAGTAGGACCCGAAACATCAGCGATAAGAGGGAAGTGGCAGAGAAAGAGCAAGGGGCCGGTGGAGGGAGATACCTGAAATAGAAGAGGCCCCAGGTCTTTACTGTCGGATCATTGCCGAGGGCCCACGGGGTTCCCGCCGCTACCAGAAACCCAGAAGGTGCAACTGACTTTGCTCGCCTCAGACTTGCAGCTATGGCAACTTGAACTAGCCGCCCAGCCGCAGCGCCGGTAGAGGACCCCCTCAGCTGCCGCGAAGGTCTCTGGGAATTGTAGTCCATCTCGTCCCCAGAAGGTAGGACTTTCCAAGGGATAAAGGACGTAAAAGAAACTGCAAATCCCAGAAGGCCATGCGACAGGTCTTCGGGTGACTTTCCCGGAAGAAGCCGAATTAGCTAGCACCTGAATCTCTGGACCGCGCCCTCTTGCCCTGTTCTTTTCTTTTTAAAGGGCCAGTAGCTTTTGTGTGAGACAAACAGCATCGAAATACGAAGTGAATTAGAGAGCTGCCTTGGCCCTGACCATAATTTTAGTACTTTGGGATTAAGGAGGGGTAATTTCCACCAGCGAAATATAAAAATCCCCTTAATACCTGGGCCCAATGTCGTGTTCCGAAGGCTCACAAACTCTTAAAACAGAAAGGGAACAGAGAAAGATTTAGTCAAACGCTTTAAAGCCTGGAAAGTGTAAGCGATTCGCATAAGATTACATAACTCATTAATGACAAAGCAAAAGTAGAATGTGAGGCTCTCACTGCATTACTGCTGCTTCCTTCAGTCCAGGTTGTCATGTCCCTACTCATTCTAGAACATGAAAAAGATATATTCCATGCAGAGACGTTGGTTTCAGTCATGAAGAGGTAATGAAAACCTGTTTAACAAAGAACTGAACTTTGGAAAAACTAAGAAGTGAAAACCAAATTAGTAACATAGATGGTCTTTCTCTTCTACTCTGCCAAAAGGCCCCTGATCCTTCCCCTCCTCAAGGCTAAACTGGAAATTTACCTTATCTGTGAAAGATTTCCTGGCTTACCTCAAGAATAGCTAGATCACATTAAACTATTCAGGCTCCCTATTCTAACAATTCTCTACTTTATCCATTTACCTGTTGTCCCCAGCATTAGGCTCTAAACCCTAAAAAGGAAAGGACCTAAACCTTTTTCATCTTTCTCATCTCAACCTTTCCTTACTTCCCCTTATCCATTCAAATACATAAACATACAAAAACACGATCTTAAATAATTAGCATTCAAATTTGATATATTAAAATCATTCAAATACTTCTTCTGGCAACATTGAGGAGTAAAAGCTATTTCATAACCAGTTTGAACAAATAAATCTTTTAAAAACCTACTTAGGTATCTGCATCTGTCTTCAGGTTTCTTGCCCCTCTGGGAGGTGTTATCAAGAATACATTCCACCTGACACAGAGATTCAGATAATTAAGAACAGCCATAAAATTGCTCTTTATCCTGCAGAAAAATAATAGTTCCCTTTATTTGTAAATATTTTAATTTTCAAAAGAATTATATTCATACACATTTGATTCAGCAAATGTATGCAAGCTTTTACTAAGATCTGGACATCATATTAGACGCTGAAGATGCAGAGATTATATGGAGTCAAAAATAGTCCCTGCCCTTAAGTTGCTTGGAGTCAAGTGAGGGAAACAGACTAGTAAACAAATATTAGGCTGTGCTACAGAGGTCCATCAAAGAGAAACTTCTGGAGGAAGTGACATATGATCAATTGCAGGAAGAATGACTTCCAAAAAAGCTAATATAACCTTGGGCTACATTAATAAAAATTTTCCATAACCTCTTCACTGGTCCAACCATATTTAGAAAATTGGATTCAATTCTGGGGACCCCTTTTGTAAAGTGATTGTAGCATATATGACTTTGCATTTTCTCCCCCAATCCTTTCAGCTCTTTCCCCCACTCCAAACAATAGCAGCATTCCTGACTAGTTAGAACTGCAAGCCCCTATAACTCATGACTGAACAACAGATCTTGTACTCAAGTACATAACCTGTTTTTCCAGAAGCCTGCTATAGTTTGTTTTCCCCAAACTGCCTGATCACCTTTATATCAATAAATCTTTCCACCAATGTATAACTTCTGCGCTGCTGAAAAACCTCTGTTCCTTTAGGCTCTGTTTCCTGTAAAAGTCAGGCACATCCCCCACATGCCTTGACAATTATTGTCAAGTCATGTACCTTTGGCAATGCACTGCATTCTTTAGAAGTTTCACATAGACATGACCCATAAAAGACCCCTCTCTTCTGGTGGGAAGTGTGGACAACAGAGCACCAAAAATGCTGTCTCTCCTCCTACCACCGAGGATGAGGACCCCACATAAACCACCTAAATAAATGTTCAGTACCTGCCAAGATGGACTTGTCCAAGTCTTTCTTTGGTCTGACATATCCCTATTAGTTTGGCAGGAATCTGTAGCTTTGCACAGCTCCTCGCCATACTTGGGACAGTGATATTAACCAAATAAAGCAAAATCAGAGGACATAACAAAAACTGATAGGTAAAAAATCAGATGTAAGTTCACTATGACCAAAAATTTTTAAATGCATTGCTAAATTCATAGCAACTTTTTGTCATATGGTGTGTTCTAAATTAACTGATGTGAACATCCAGAAAAAATGTAGCAAAGTCAGATCATAAAATCTTTCGCTCTTACTTCTTAATAAACAAAATAAGTTAAAGGCAGGAAAAAGGATTTTACATGAAATGTGGAAAATGTGTAACTTCCAAATGATATTTATTGCTTTTAATCAATATGGGATACACATGTTATCCAACTGCAAAACTACACTCAAACTAAATCATCTTAATTTGGAATAAGAACACCCCCCCCCAATAATTATCCTTTGCAGTACACTTCCTTTGCACACAATATGAAATGGAGGCACAGAGTTACATGATTTCCCCAAGATTATACCTTCTCACTTTAGTGTCATCAATGATCTTCCCATTACATAATACCTTTATAAAGGTAGGTATGGCAGATAATTTTGACATACCCAGCCCACATGACCCCTTGACTGATAATGTCCCTACCCATAGCCTTGGGTCCCAGAAGCTCCTCTCTGACCATGAATGATTGTTCAAAGGTAGACATACCTGAAACAATTTATGTCACTCTTCCCTTTGGAAGTCTGAAATTGGAACGCAATTTCCCAATGTTTGCCTGAACGTTTCTGGTATTTAGGTAGGAGCTGAGACTGTCACGGTGAGGTGGCTATCTTCATCCATGTTCAAGGAGAAGCTTAAAAAAGGCTAATCTTCAGAAAGAGGATAGTGGGAGAGTGGAGGAGAGGGAAGGGGGGAAGTAAAGAGATAGTAACAGGGAGGGAGAAGGTGGGAGGGAAAGAGGGAGAGAACCAACAAGAGTAAACTACACAGCCCCAGAAGAAATAATCCTGAAAGTACAGAAACCTGATTCCTGACAATTTCCAAGCTCCTGGTTCTAACCCCTTGTTATTCTCACTTACAATTACTGTACTTGTGTGTACTGATACACCTGAGGCAGCTGGAGATGATTAAGCACATAGATTCTGAACCCAGGCCACTGGGCTCAAATTAGCTGTGACCTCAAGCAAGTTACTTAATCACTCTGTGCCTTCTCTTCTTCCTCTATCAAATGTGGATGATAATAGTACCTAATGTGTAAAGTTGTTATGAGAATAAAATAAATTAATGTGTATGAAACATTTAGCTCTGTCCTAGCCCAGAGTAAGAATTCAACATATATTAGATACTTGTTATATACTGTGAGTTCATAAAATGTTAGTTCCATTAACATTGAGATTTTTGTTGCTGTTAAATTAGAAAAGTTGTGCATAACAATTATGCATAAAATACAGGATTCCCATACACCCATCAACACCTTACATTGGTGAGGAACATTTGTTATAATTGATAATAACACTTTTTTATAATTACATTATTTTTTAACATTAGTTACAATTGATGAAAGATTATTAAAATAGTATAATTAACCATCATCCATAGTTTACATTAGGTGTATTTTTCCTATATATTGCCCTACTATTAAGACCTTGTATTAGTGCCATATATTTGTTATAATTCAAGGAAAAACAATCATATACTTGTATTATTAACTATAATCTATCATCTATAATAGAGTTCACTGTGTTATACAGTCCTATGTTTTATCTTTTAATTTTTACTCAAGTAACATATGATGTAAAGTTTACCCTTCTTTAACCACATTCAAATATAATTCAGTGCAGTTAATTATACTCACAATATTGTAATACCATCACCACCATCCATTTCTAAACCTTAGCATCAACATAAATAGAAATTCTGTACAAATTAAGCATCAACTCCCCATTCTCCAAACCCAATCTATCCCCAGGTAACCTATAAGCTGAATTCAAACTCTCTGGATTTGTTTTTTATAATTAGTTCCGATTAGTGAGATCATACAATATTTGTTCTTTTGTGTCTGGCTTATATCCTTCAGCCAAATGTGGTTCTTACATTTAGGTTTTAAATCATTTTGAGTTAATTTTTTTCATATTGTATGAGGTAAGGCTCTTCTTTCATTCTTTTGCATACAGATATCCAATTTTCCCAGCACCATTTGTTGAAGAGACTATTCCATTCCAATTGAGAGGACTTGGCAGTCTTATCAAAAAGCAATTGGCCATATTTGTGAGGGTATATTTCTGAACTCTCAATTCAATTCCATTAGTCAATATATCTATCCTTGTTCCAGGACCATGCTGTTTTGACCACTGTAGTTTTGTAATATATTTTAAAGTAAGACTGTGTGAGTCCTCTGACTTCATTCTTCTTTTTCAAGATATGCTTGGCTATTTGGGGCCCCTTACTCTCCCAAATAAATTTGATAATTGGCTTTTCCATTTGTGCAAAATAGGCTTTTGGGATTTTGGTTGGGATTACATTGAATCTGAAAATCATTTTAGCCAAAACTGACATCTTAACAATATTTAGTCTTCCAATACATGAACACAGAATACCCTTCCATTTATTTAGGTTCTTCTTTGATTACTTTTAGCAATGTTTTGTAATTTTTTGTGTACCTAGATATTTGATTCTTTTAGTTTCTATTGTAAATGGATTTTCCCCTTAATTTCATACTTAGATTGATCATTACTAGTGTATAGAAACTACTGGCTTTTGTGCATTGGTCTTGTACCCTACCACTTTGCTGAATTCATTTATTAGCTCGAGTAGCTTCATTATAAATTTTTTGCATGTTCTCTATACAGGATCATGTCATTGGAAATAGTGAAAGATTTACTTCTTCCTTTCCAGTTTGGATGCCTTTTATTTCTTTTTCTTGCCAAACTGTCCTGGCTAGAACTTCCAGTACAATGTTGAATAGCAGTAGTGACAGTGGACTTCCTTGTCTTGATTCAGATCTTACAGCAAAGGTTTCAGTCTTTCACCACTGAGTTTAATGTTAGTTGTGGGTTTTTCATATATGCCCTTTATCATGTTGAGGAAGTTTCCTTTTATTAATATTCCTATTTTTCTAAGTGTTTTTATCAAGAAAGGATGCTGGATTTTGTCTAGTGCCTTTTCTGCGGCAATCAAGATGATCATGCATTTTTTCCCTTTGTTTTGTTAATGTGGTGTATTACATTAATTGATTTTCTTATGTTGAACCACCTGGAACAAAACCTCCTCAATTTTTTGGAAGAGTTGGGGAAGGAATGGTATTAATTCTTCTTGGAATGATTGGTAGAATTTCCTTGTGGAGCCATCTGGTCTTGGGCTTTTCATTGCTGGTTGGTTTTTGATGACTGATTCAATCTCTTTACTTGTAATTTGTCTGTTGAGGTCTTCTATTTTTAGGAGAGTCAGTGTAGGTTGGTGGTATGTTTCTAGGAATTTTTCCATTTCATCTAAGTTGTCTAATTTGTTGTCATACATTTGTTCCTAGTGTCCTCTTAACGATTCTTTTTATTTATTTGAGGTCAGTAGTAATGTCCCCTGTCTTATTTCTGATTTTACTTATTCATGTCTTCTCTCTTTTTTTCTTTGTCAGTTTAGCTAAGTGTTTCTCAACTTTATTATTTTTAAGGAACCAACTTTTGGTTTTGTTAATTCTATCTATTGTTTTTATTCTCAAATTTATTTATTTCTGCTCCAATCTTTGTTATTTCTTTCCATCTGCTTGCTTTGGAATTAGTTTGCTGTTCTTTTTCTAGTTCCTTTGGGCATGTAGTTAGGTCTTTGATTTTAGCTATTTCTTCTATTTTAATCTAGGTGTTTAGGAATATAAATTTCCCCCTCAGAACTGCCTTTGATGAATCCCTTATGTTTTGATATGTTGTGTTCTCATTTCATTTTTCTTAAGATATTTACTGATTTCCTTTGCAATTTCTTCTTTGACCCACTGATTGTTTTAGTGTGTTTTTTGACTTCCATATAATTGTGGAGTTTCCAGTTTTCCACCTGTTATTCATTTCCAGATTCATTCCATTATGATCAGTGAAGATGCTTGTATAATTTCAATCTTTTAAAATTTATTGAGACTTCTTTTGTGATTTAACGTGTAGTCTATCCTGGAGAATGATTCATGTGCACTTGAGAAGAATGTATATCCTGCTGTTTTAGGGTGAAATATTCTGTATATGTCCATTACATCTAGTTCATTTATCATATTTTTCAAGTTCTCTGTTTCCTTATTGATCTTATTGTCTAGATATTCTATCTATTGATGAGTATGATGTATTGAAGTCTCCAACTATAATTGTAGAGGTGTCTATTTCTCCCTTTAGTTTTGCCAGTGTTTGCTTCATGTATTTTGGGGCACTGTGGTTAGGTGCACAAATATTTATATTGTTGTTTCTTCTAGATAGATTGTCCCTTTTATCAATAACAGCTTTTGTGTCTTTGTATTAGCTTTGTAATAGGTTTTGTATCTTTGTATCTATTTGTGTCTTTGTATCTAAGGTGTGCCTTAGATACAAACAATGTACAGATATGCATGGATTCTAATTCACTGCTGTGAGTTCATCTATAGTCTAGTCTGGGAGGGACATGGGCCCCTGCCTCTAGAGAACTCCCAAGTGAGGGGGAGGAGAAGAGGTCCGGCTGGTCTAGAATGAAAGTTTCCTACTTGATATTTTTTTCTTTCTTCAGTTCAGGATTTGTGGAGTCCTTCTCCAGTCACTACTGTCCTCCACAGTTCTAAGCAAATGGAATTTGTCCTTGTATTTGATGAATTTCTGGTGAGGTTTTTGGGCGGCAATGTCTTATGTTGCTGTATTGATGATGTTCTATTTGAATTTTGTTTATTGTCTTTTCTAGGTTCTTAGAAGAAAAAGTATACCATCTTGCCTTGCGATGATTTCTCTTTTGAAGTTGTGCTCCTCCTCTTCCTGCTGGGGAGCTCCATGTCTACTAGGATTATGATGGTGAATCTGTGGCCTGGAAAGTGAGGAAGGGGCAGACCTAAATGTATAGGAATTGATGTCATAGAATGCCCAGCCTCCAATAAAGTAATTGCCAATAAAGCAGGACCTGAGTCCTGCTGTCCTGCCTGCCAACATTTTTTCAAAAGCAGCCCATGTTTTACTTAGTGATTGTCCAACATGAGAGATAACCATCTGCGCCATTAGATTTTTTGGTTCTAACTAACCACCACAGATGGCCAAGCTACCTTGTAAGATCTCCAGACACATATAAGTCATAAGAAGGAAGATAGATCACCAATACAGTTACCAATACAACTAGCAGTGGTTGGGGGAATGCAGCAAAAGGGAAATCCCCACATTTGGATTTGCTAAGAACTACTCAAAATTCCCTCCAAACCCAGACAGTGGTAAAATTTAGTCTCTTTAAAAGAAACAATCTAAAATGGTGTGACTCTGCATTGAGTTTCCAAGCAAACTGAAAGTCTAAAAAGAGTCAAAATAAATGACAGGATGTCGCAAAGATTGTATTGTCCACTAGTCAAAGAATAATCTTCAGCCATTTATTGTGTAGAAACACTGTTGATCCCATAATATTCTTTTCAGTCACATGCCTAGTTATAGGTAGTTATGTCTGTCAAGAGAATCATAAAAATAAAACCACAGCAATTCATATGTCTTTAGGTCAAAATGAGCAGCTATTAATATATGAAACAAAAATTGTTATAACATTTTTATTGTAGCTAAGTAATATAGTCTCTGCTCTACTTTAATGGGTACTTTTGAAAAAGATGAAACATAGAGAAATTGTGAAATATCACTTTCTGATATTCAGACAATGCTAATGGTTCTTCTACAAAAAGAAAAATGTAATGTCTACAGCCATTCTCATTCATTTGTTACATTTAAGGATTTTTTTTGCATTTAATGTATCTGGGTACAAATATTTTTCTCTTTATTTAAACTGATTTATCTTCTCATCATTTGTGTTTATTTGACTCATTTTGAAAATTATGCTAAGGGAAAAAATTAACTTTTTGATTGCAATTTAGTGAGCAAGCTGTTAGAGCATGTTTATCCTGAAGTCTGGTTTCAATCTATTGAATTGAAACCTGGTAAGCATGGGAGATTTTACCTACCTTATGATCTCCATTAAGCCAATTTCATGCTGTCTAAATATGGATTAAACCGCTCCCACTGCAACCAAATAAAAAAACAGGCAAAACATATTAAGCAATGCTTTTTAAGACAGTGGACATGAGGCAAGGACAGTGACCTTTGAGAAACAGGAAACAATGAAGTGAGCCTTATGTTTGCCACAACCTACTACTTTAGGAGAGTTTCCAAACCATGGTACAAGGAGAGGGATCCAAGACAGAGCCTGATGGATACTCTGAATTGAGGAGACAGAGTTGAGCATCTGGGAACATTAAGGCAGGTAGAATTTAGAGAGGAAACTACCGGAGAGGAGAAAGCTACATAGAAAGAGAGCACTCCAAAAGACTGCAAAGGATCCCATGGAGTATAAAGCAGAGTGCTGATCAGCATATGTATGTGAGGAAACTATCTGAGGCCAGGGAAAGAATCATCTGATAAGATTGAAGGCAAAAATACCTGGAATTCACACAGGACCAAGAAATGTGACTATTCCCCTCTAGCCTGATTAAAACACTTCATAATTCATGGGGCATTGGATAGAATATTCAAAAGGGTATTACCTCAGAAGTGGGGAATAATTAGCCAAGATTAAACACTGCTCTGTTTCCACCTCACAAACCTGAAAAGCAAGGTCCCCCAAATAACAAACTGTTTCCAGGTAATTTAACCACATTCAAGAACAAATCTAAAGTACATTTATATGACTACAAAATATCCAGCACCAAAAAAGGTAAATTTTACTGAGACTGCCATCCAAATAAAGGTCACTGTGCATGCAAAGAATTAGAAAAATGCAACCCATGATAAAGTGTGACCATTAATTTCAACTTGTCTGGGTTATAATGTCCAGTTGTTTGATCAAGCAAGCATTGACCTCATCGTTACTATTAGGGTATTTCATGGATTTAAATCATTAGTCAGTTGATTGCATCTAAGGCTTATTGCATCTATAATCAACAGAGGAGATTGCCTTCAGCAATGACAGGAATCTCCTTTTCCAATCAATTGAAAGCCTTAAAGAGAGAACTGGAGAATTTCAGTAGTCAGAAAGAAGAATTTCTATCTCTACTTTGGCCAGATCAGATATCACAAATAATAATAATAATAATAATACAATTTGAAGACATAACAAAAGAAACTATTCAAAATGAAAAACAGAGAAAAAGACAATTTTTTAAAAAATGAAGAGCATGAATGAGTTGTGAGACAATTTCAATCAGCCTAATCTAAGTATAATAATTGAAATCCCCAAGGACAGGAGAGAGATAAGGAGACAGAAAAAAATATATGAAGAAATAATGGATGATTTTTTTTCAAATTTGGTGAAAACCATAAAAACACAGATCCAAGAACTTCAACAAACCCTGAGCATAAAAATTAAAAGAAAGCTACAACAAGGCACATTATAATAAAATTGCTCACAACCAATGATAAGGAAAATCTTAATAGCAGCCTGGGGGAGGGGGAAGAAGGATATTACATACAAAAGAACAACAACAAAAATGCATGAGAGAAGATTTGTCCTCAGAAACATTGTAAATAGCAAGATAATGGAGAAACATTTTTTAAGTACTGAAAAAAAAATTGTGAATCTGGAATTCTATATCTAGCAAAAATATCTTTTAAAAATGAAGAAAAATAAAAACTTATTCAAACATACAAAAACTGAAATAATAGATAACCAACAGCTCTGTACTGCAAGAAATGTTAATGAATGCCCTTTGGGCAGATACAAAATGACACCAGACAGAAATATGAATCTACACTAAGAAATGAAGCAGACAGGAAAAATAACTGAGAAATATATATGATTTTTTCTTATTATTTATAACTCTTTAAAAGATAATTAGCTATTTTAACAAAGATAATAACAATGTATGTTTTTTTAACTGATGTATAAGTAAAATGTATGAAACAACAGTGGCATAAAAGCAGGGAGGATGGAGAAATAGAAATATACTGTTGTAAGATTCTTAAACCATTCTTAAAATGGTATATTATCAGTTGAAGGTAGACTGTGATAACTTACAGATATAGAAACCCTAAAGCAACCATTAAAATAACCAAGGAAGTATAGGTAAAAAATCAACAGAAGAGATAAATGGAATCATAAAAATTCCTGAATGAATTAAAAAACAGGAAGTCAAAGAACAAGTAAGATAAATGAAAAACTAATAGCAAGATTATGGATTTAAACCTGATATCAATAATGGCACAGAATGTAAATGGACCAAACAACCTAAATAAAAGACAGAGATTGTCAGATTGAATTTAAAAAGCAAGACCCAACTACTGCTATTTATAAGACACAAAGAGGTTAAAAGTAAAAGTATGGGAAAAGAATACCATGGTAACACTAATCAAAAGAAATTTGGATTGACTTTATTAACATTAGACAACATAGACTAAAGAGCAAAGGATATCACAAGGGATAAAGAAGCTCATTTGATAATGATAAAGGAGTCAATCACCAAGAAGACAAAAAATCCTAAACATTTATGTACTTATACATGAAGCAAAAATGGGTATAAATACAAGAAAAAACAAATACCCAATAATAGTAAAAAATTTCAGTACCATATCTCAATAATTGATAGAACAAGCAGACAGAAAAAAAATCAGCAAAGATACAGACTACTTAAACAACACTATCAACAACTTGGCCTAATTAACACTTTTAGACCTCATCACTCAGCAGCAGAATGGACATTTTTTTCAAGGGCACACAAAACATTTACCAAATAGACCATGTTTTAAACCATAAAGAGAAATAAAGTCTCATTTCTCTTAGGTAAATACCTTCATGTGTGATAGCTGGATCATATGATGAGCATATGTTTAGAAGCTGCCAAATTATTTTCTAAAGTTGCTGTACCATTTTGTAATCTACCAGTAATGTATGAGAGTTCTCCACCCTCACCAGCACTTGGTATTATCAGTTTACTTAATTTTAGCCATTCTAGTAGGTGTATAATGGTAGTTCATTGTGGTTTTAGGTTGCATTTCTTTAATGACTAATGACTTTACACATCTTTTCTTTCCTTTTCTTCTTTTTTTTTTTTGTATCCATACATTATCTTTAGTTAAGTGTCTGTTCAAATAATCTGTCGAATTTTCAATTGGGCTTTTTGTTTTTCAGAATTTTTAGAGCTATTTTTATATTTTAGATACAATTTCATGGTAAGATATATATTGGAAATATTTTTCCCAGTCTGTGGCACCTCTTGTTATGTCAACATTGCCTCAAAGAGCAGAAGTTTTTGTTTTTTTGTTGTTGTAGTTTTTTTGTTGTTGTTGTTTGTTTGTTTTTAGGAGGTACTGGGAATTGAACCCAGGACCTCATACATGGGAAGCAGGCACCCAACCACTGAGCTACATCTGCTCCCTAAATTTTTGGTTTTGATGAACTTCATCATATTTTTAATGGATCATGTTTTGGGAGTTATATCTAAGGAATGTTTGCCTAACAGAAGTCACAAAGATTTTCCACTACATTTTCTTCTAGAAGTTTTGTTGTTTCAATGTCTATATTTGGGTCCATGATGCATTTTCGTGTATATTGTATGACATGTGGGTTGAGAAAGATTTATTTGTCTGTTTTTTGCTTATGGATATTCAATTGTTCAAACACCATTTGTTGAAAAGAATCCCTTCTCTATAGAACTCCATTTACAGCTTTACTGAAAATCCATTAGCCATATACGCATTAGTTTATTTCTGAGTTTTCCATTCTGTTCCATTGACTTATGTGTCTTATCTTTTGCCAAAACCACCTTGTCCTGACAACTGTAGCCACATATTACCTGTTGAAATCAGGTAGTATGAGTGCTCCAACATTGTTCTTTTTTATTTCTATTTTTTAAAATGCCTTTCCTTTCCATCTAAATTTTAGAATCAACTTGCCAATTTCTACAAACATTTCCTCCTGGAATTTTGATTGTGATTGCTCTGAATCTATAGTTCAATTTCAACAGAATTGGCATCTTAAAAATATAGAATCTTTTAGTCTTATTGGCATATTTCTCCATTTCTTAAAGTCTTTTTACATTTCATTTATCCATGTTTTATAGTTTTCAATACACATTTATTTTAGATTTATATTTAAGTATTTTATTTTCTGATTTTACTGTAAATGGTACTAATTTTTCATTTTCATTTCCAATGTATACTTCCAGTCTAAGGAAATACAGTGGATTTTGCAAATTGACTTTGTATCCTGTGACCTTGTTAACTCATTTTTATTTCCAGTATATTTATTGTAGAGTCTTTAGTATTCTTCATAGACAATCATGTCATCTGTGAATAGTGACAGCTTTATTTCTCCCTTTTTTTTGCATAATTACACTCTCAGTACTTCCAGTATGATGCTGAATAGGAGTGGTGAGAATGACATTCTTGTTTTGTTTCAATTTAAGAGGAGAAACAGTTGGTCTTTCACCATTAAGTATAATATAACCTACCAGTCTTTTGTAAATGCCCTTTATCAATTTGATGAAATTCTCATCTATTCCTGGTTTGCTGATACTTGTTTGTTGGTTTTTTTTCCCATCAGGAATGCATGTGGGATCTTTTCAAATATAATTTTTCTGTATCTATTGAGATTATGATTTTTCTTCCTTAGTCTGTTGATATGATAAATTACACTGATTGATTTTTTTTTTTTTTCTTTTTTACCGGGAGGTCCTGGGGATTGAACCCAGGTCCCTCCATATGGGAGATGGACGCCCAACCATTTGAGCCACATCCATCCCCCCTGATTGATTTTTAAATGTTAAACCTTGCCTTACCAGAATAAACCCCACATGATCATGATGTATTAGCCTTAAAGGGAGAACCTCTTATCTGCAAGGTTCAACACGCTATCCAACTTATCCAGGAAATTTTTAATTTCAGATATTGTACTTTGTAATTATAGAATTTTCATTTAATTCTCTTGTTAAGTTTCTTTTCCCAACTGAGTTTCTCAATCTATGCCATCATTATGACCACTTTTCCACTAAATTCCATGTTTGCAATAGTTTATTTTAATGTTCTTGTCTGCTAATTCTGATATCTGGGGCATTATGGGATCAGTTTCATCATACTGTTTTTTCTCATGATTATGGTTCTTGCTTTCCTGCTTCCACGCATAGCTTGTATATATATATATATATTTTGTATGCAAGATATTGCAAAAAGTACATTGCAGAAGTCTAGATACATTGTCTTCATTTAAAGGGCTTTAAATTATGTTCTGACAGGCAATTAACTTACTAGTAAATCATCCTGACCCTGGTAGACTTATTTATATTCCTTGTTAGGATGGATCTGCTTTGATTTCCTTCTTGGTACTAGCAATGGTCTTATTTTAGTGTGAGGCCTTTATCCCTAAAGCATGGTCTCAGACACTGATTGTCTGAGGTGCTTGGTTAGATCTCCTCACTCAAACATTTCCCAGCGCTGCACAACTTTGAGTGTTTCTGTTTGGCTCTCAGCCCCACAGTAGATTTTATCTTCTAGGCCTTGAGGAGTCCTATCCTGTGCCAAAGGTGCCTGATCCTTAACGATGCACCTAATGAACCCACACACAACAGACATCTGCTTTCCTCTTGTATAGCTTCTGTTGCTATAGTACCCTGCCCCCCTCCCAATGCAGTACCTTGAATTTTTGTATCGCTTCTATCCCTCCAGTACCTTACCATCTCAGCATCCCTGAATTCCAATCTTTACCTTGCCAGCTCAGCAAGACCATCATCACTTTTTATTTAGGTTTTATTTCCCTGCACCATGATCTGAAAAGTATGCCCAGGCAGATAGCAAAGAAACCCACGGGGATTACTTCATATGTTTCTTTCTCTCAAGGATTATAATCCTTCACTGCTTGTTGTCATATGCCTGAAAAAAGCTACTTCAAATATTCTGTACAGTTGTTTAAAGCAAGAGGTCAAGTGTAATGCCAGTTACTTTATCATAGCTTGAAGGCAGAAGTCATTCCAGATCCTCCATTTAAAATGAGAGTGTTTGACTAGATTGCTAGATGTGTTCTACGTTTGATCCACCCAAAATAAGTTTTCCAAATATCCACACTCTTTTCATCTTGTTGGTAGAGATCATGGAATCTAAGGAATCTTACTATTTTAATTCTAAACTTGCCATTTACTGACTTCTGAATGTCCCCATTCTGCGATTCATTTCTCTATATTGAAAAAAATCTACCATAAAAGACTGTGAATAATAATAATAATATTCTTGTTATTAATCATACTTATTATTAATAAGAATCAGTAATAATTAGTGATAGGTCCTTTGGAGATCACTAACAGGGTAATATGACCGGGAATGACTTCTTTAGACAGGATTTTTAGGGAAAATCTTTCTGAGGAGGTGATATTTAAATTGAGACTTGAATAACATGAATATTGGTGGGCAGATTTTTCCAGGCTTAGCATTAAGCAATAGCAAAGGTCCTCAGCTGATAATAAGCTTGGCATGTACTAGGCTCAGCAGAGTGGGTGTGGCTGGATATAGAGAACAAGGGTAGCATGCTGTGAAATGAGATGTCACAGATGGGCAGGGGTCATATCTTATAGAGCAGGGATCAGCAAACATTGGTCTGTGGGTCAAATCCAGGCCCAAGGCCTGTTTTGATATAGCCTACTAGCTAATGGCTTTTGCATTTTTAGCGGGTCGTAGAAAATTTTAAAAAGATGCGGCACAGATCAGATATGGCCCACAAAGCAAGCATTTACTATATGGTCCTTAACAGAAAAAGTTTGCAGGCCCCTCTTTTAGTACCTTGTCTGTCAGGTTAAAGAATTTATATATATTTTCTTTTTTTGGTTGACATATGATAAAATGCACAGATTTGTTTTCACTTTTTTACTAAATATAATTTCCATAGAGTAAAATTCACCCTCTTTAGATTACAGTTCTGTGAGTTTTGACAAAGTCAGACAGCCATGGAACTACCACCACAATCAAGATCCAGGACAAAGTCATTCATCCATAAAATGCCCTGGTGTCATTTGTAGTCAACTCCTCCTCCCAATCCCAGGTCTTAGCAACACTTATCTGTTTTCTGTTCCTACAGTTTTGCCATTTTGAGAATGTCATATAAATTAAATCAGAAAATATGTAGTTTTTTGAGATTCAAGATTCATCCATGTTGTGTGTATCCACAGCTCATTCCTTTTATTGCTCAGTCGTATGCCATTGTGTGGATGTTTGTCTATCCATTACCTGGTTGAGGGGACATTTGGATTTCTTCCAGTTTGGGGCAATTATGAATAAAGCCACTATAAATATTGAAATGCACAGATTTTAAGTGTACAGTTAATTGAATTTTAACAAATGTATATATCTGATTAACCCCCAGCCCAATTAACATATAGGATGTTTCTATAATGCCAGTGAGTTTCCTACTGTTTTTTTCTAGTCAATCTCCCCCAATCAGTATTTCTAACTTAGTTCCCCTGTTCTAGAAGTTAATAAAAATGGAATAGTGAGTATGTAAGGAGTTGGTATTTTACCCCAAGAGGAACAGGAAGCAAGTGAAGGCTTTTAAGAAAGAAATTGGCACCATCTGATTTATATTTTTAATTATCTTTTTGGGCTACTGTGTGGAGAATGATGAGTAGATAACGTGTGCCACTTAAGTGTTCCTTTTCTTCCCATTCTGGCCGAAATGTGGCTTAGGAAATTTCCTAGGCCGACCAGAACTTACAGACCAGCTCCGAATCTGTTTCTCAAAGCTGGTTTCAGAGTTCCGTTTAGGGCACAGGAACTGCTTCTGCTGTTCCCTATTCTCCACAGCAGATGGCCCCAGAGTCCAATTCCTGACCTGCCTCCAGGCGTCCCCTCGGCCCTGTGAGTCGGGCGCCCCCAGGCGACTCCTGGCCGCGACTTCTGTGCAAAACTGGATGCTCGCGAGGAGCGCTCCGGTCCCTGCCAGGCGCTGAAGGTGAGGAGCTTCGCACCCCGGCTTCGGCAGCACCCCCGCCCGCCAGCGCTGCGGGCTGCCTCCTACTCTCATCTGGGGCGTCTTGGGGCAAGAGGAGCCGAAGTTCTGCAGGACACAGTCCACCTTGGAACAGTCCGCTCCCTGTTCGCTCTGGGCCAGCTCCGGCGGGTACTTTCTCTGGATAGAGCGCGCGTGCCAGCGGGCCCTTTCAGAAGGCTGCCCGCTGGGTTTGGAGAGAAGGAAAGGAGGGGACGTGTGAACTGCGCTTTGGAGGGAACCAACGGGAGGGACGCGTAGGATGGAAGGGGACGGTGGTTGGGAAGTAGGCAATATAGGAAAGCCGAAAGGGGACAGCCCGGACCAGTGGTAGGTGTCAGGGAACAGAAGGAGCCGCTGCGTGGCTCGGGACAAGGGAAGTGAATCAAGTAGGCTTGTTTGGGTGCAGAGTTGCCTAGGGAAGCAGAGCACTTAAGAGCCTCTTCTGCCCCCTCTCCAGCGTCCTCTTTGGTGGTGAGGTCATAGCCCCTTCGGAGCCCTCCCTCTTCCAACCCCTCCCTCTCATGCGTCTCCTCCAGCCTGGGGAAACGGGACGCGCAGAAGGCTGGGAATGAGGCGGCAGCGGAGGATGAAGTAGACCCGCGGACCTGTAGGAAATGAAGCCCACACTCCTGCTGCAGCTGGCGCTGCTGCTCACCCTGCTTAGGAGTCTGAGAGGAGAGGCGTGCCTTTCTCCGCCCTGCGAGTGCCACCAGGAAGACGACTTCAGAGTCACCTGCAAGGATATCCACCGCATCCCTAGCCTTCCACCCCATACACAGACTCTGTGAGTACGCGGGAGAGGAGAGGGTAGGACCCACAGGCCAACGGTGGCTGGAACGGTGGATGGAAGCGCACAGAAACTACTTGGGAACAGGCCAAAGTTGTGTGTGTGCGTGTGTGTGTGTGTGTGTGTGTGTACGTTGAGTCAAAATTCAAACGTGCACACTTGGTAAGCTATCATTGCTGGCACCCCAGTTATTCTTAACATGGGAAAGTAACAAAAAGTTTGGTAGAAGATGAAAGTGAGTGTTCTTTCTAAAGATATGCTATTCTACATTTTGCCTACTCTTAGCCTTGGTTGAAATTCAGTTCCACTTCAGATATTGATAAGGTCAATAGCAACTCAAAAACTGATCTTTGTAATATTATCTAGGCCAATGAAAAATTGCATACATGAGTTTTTCCTTCTGGGGGGAAATTATCTTAGCAGTTCTGTTGATTCACCAAATAGTTGGTAAGAATTTAATCAGAAGCTTTTAAAAATATATAGATATCCTTCATACAATGTGTATACTTACTCAAATAGGAGCTGCCTACTGATCCAGAATTCTCCTTTAGGATATGGGCATGATAGAGTTATAAAGGGGTGCGATTTCATAAAATGCATTTTAACTGCATGTTAAATGTTACCAAATTAAGAAACTTGATGTTAAATAAGCTTTATATTTGTCCGTTCCTTAACAAGAAATTTAAATTAGTGACCACCAAAAGTATAACTGTAGACAAGACCTAAGGGGGGAAAGGGCTTTCTGTAACGATTGAAAATAAAATAGAAAGAGAGAATAGTAAAATAACCTAGGCTGGTTAAACCCAGATAAAGTAAGAAAGTGCAGGTTATTAGATAGACGAAAAGAAAAGATGAAGTTGTACTTCATGATTTTCTCAAGAATTTCACTCATAGGGACATTCAACAGTAGGTGATGAATGTTTCAGCACAGATTTCTATACTCTGAGATACCCTGGTTTCCTATCTCATCTGGATGAACTGGTGCAATAACCTCCAAATTATGCTCTATTCCCCATGTTGCCACCACAGAATATAATATGTTCTAATCACCCTCTTGATTAAACCCCTACAGTGGCTCCTGGAGTTATCCAGGATAAAACTCTAAATTCTTTTTTAAGAACTACAGGATCCTTCAAGACCTAGCCCAGTCTTTCTCTCAAGCCTCACTTCTCTTCATCTCTTTGAATCCCCACTCCTTCTGATCAGAACCTCCCGCACTAACCTTAAAGTTCTTTGCTCTTGGTCTTGCCCTTGTTTTCCCACATTCTGTCCCCTTTGCCTAAGGCAACTTTTCCCTTTTCTTCATCTGGCTAATGTCTACCTCAAGATATAGATTAGGGCTCAATTCCTTCTGGAAGCTTCTCTTGGCCCATAACCCTTAGTCTGGTTGAGCTGCCCACCCCAACCCCCATAACATTCTGTGCACGACCCAACCCTAGCCTTTAAACACTGATTGCTTTTCTGTCACTTGTTATTTACATGAGCTCCTTTGGGTTAGGAATCCTATCACTCAACCCAGAATTCCTTGCACCCAGGACAAGACCTGGAACTCCATAGGTGCTCAAAAAAAGCTTGGTGAATGAAGGAATATGTTAATCCCAGATTGTCTACTATGGGGTTGGGAGAAAGAGCCAGGGACATCACTTCTTCAGGGACTTTTTTAAAGGTGGCATAATTTCAAGAGTTACTCAAGAGAGATGTGGTTCTGACAGTGAAAGGAACTCGAAGTCATCATTTTTATAATTCCACCAAATGTTGAGGAGAAATGGTAATGCTGGAGAAAAAGCCCTGGGATAGGAGTCAGGAAAGCTGTGTTCTCTCCATCCCTCTCTCACTAACTGTGAAAACGGGTGACATAATTTATTTTGGGAGGGCCCAGGTAAAAGAGAGGGTTCCCTTAGGTGCTTTCTGATGTCTGTGATGCTAATAAGAATAGTCAGGGCAGTAGTTTAAAGACTATTGCTTTTGGTCCTTCCTTTCTCAGACTATAAGAATACTTTTAGAGTCAGTCACAAAGAGTAAGAAATGGCTTAAGACAGCAGCAAGGAGAATCTGACTTTCAGAACAATGGGGGAGGAGGGTACCATGTTCTGAAGAACAAAATTATTCTGAGATGGTAAAGAGAAAATTGATGAAAAGTCTTAATAAAATGTTATACCAGGAAGCGGCTGTGGCTCAATCAGTAGGGCTCTCGTTTACCATATGGGAGGCCCCGGGTTCGGTTCCCAGGGCCTCCTGGTGAAGGCAAGCCCGCCCGCACGGCGTGGTTAGCTGACCCAGCGAGCACAAGCAGCAAGGGGGGGATAAATGAATAAATAAATAAAATCTTTAAAAAAAATAAAAAATAAAAAAAATAAAATAAAATGTTATACCAATTTAAACAATATCTGCAACAATAGGAAAGTGCTTTTCTCATCTTTGGGGGGCAGTGGAATGCTTGTCAATGGAAAGCTTATATGAGAAGTCAAATATGTAAAGCCAACGATTATATTGTGCTTATTTTGTGTGACTCTATTCTTGTCATTTTACATGAATTAAAATACATGCAAAACCCATTTACATGAATTAACCCATTAATTCACAAAATCCAATTAAATAGGTGTACTTTATTATCCTCAGTTTGCAGATGAGGAAACTGAGACACAAATAATGAAGGAACTTAGTGTCACACAGCTTGTAAGTGGTGGAAATAGGATTTGAGATACCAACTGTGGAGAATGAACCCTTAACCCATCACTCTCAGATGAAAGCGAGCCTTACCCTGCCAGCTTTCCCCAGTGTGGTCCATGAGGCTTTGGGGAAAGAAGTTTGAAAACCAGTGATGTCCAATAAGCCACAGATAACCTCAGGTGAAAACTATACAAAAACTCAGAAAATAGGAGGTTTGGGAGGAAAAGGAAGAAGGATAGAAAGAAAGGAGGAGGAGAGGGTAGGAAGGAGGGAGGAAAAGAAAGAATATATCAGAATCAGAATTACAGACAGCAAACCATATCTTTGTTATTAAAAACCTGTTCTGTATCTACTTTAATTTTACAGGAACCTTTGCTGAAGCATATTCTCCTACAGGTTTTATATTATTTGGAGTGTTTCTTTTTAAAGTTTTTGAAAAGCCCTCACTGGTTTAAAATGTGAGGCAAAAGTTTGCTCTTGCATGGCTATTTCTGCAGAGTTCATCAGGATGCTGTGTAACTGCTGCCTAGCCATTTTACAAACTATTAAGGTGCTGAGAGCAATTTTTCCTAAGCTTTATCTTCTGTCATATATTATGATGGTAAAAGGTAAAGAGACCTCCTCTTTTTACACTACCCATACACTGCCATGGGCTCTGATGGAGGAGTGGAAAACACATTGTAGCTCTAACTGAAGAAGTGGTTTTTAAATTATTTTCTCACTTCTTCCAGAAGGGTATGATGCACTCTCATTCTAACAGTGGCTCTAACGTGTAGGAGGTGAGGGAGAGTTGATGTTCCCAACCCCTAGTGGAACATCATAGGATTTTTTTTTTTTTTTTTTTTGTCCATAAATGCTCTTTATTACAATTAGCCCAGTGCTTGCTGGAACAAACACCTGGAAACAATTACCTGGCCTAGTTGACACATTAACCTAACCATCACAGTCCACCCCTTGTCAACTCGACAGTCATACAAATTACCCTAAACCATACTTAGTCTCTAAGTAAAAACAATAACAGACAAGCATACATATATATTTCCGCCTAACAATGTTCAACTCCCCTGCGTACAACCAGAAATGCATTAATTCCCCACAGAATAGGGTATAAGTCCTTGGGTAATATTCACGTTTAAACTTGACATCCTTAAATATTATGATGTGGAATTAATACAACTTTTCATATGATAGGGGAAAAGGTTGGGGAAGAAAACAAGAAATTCGTTTTGTGTACATATACAATCATACTCATAATGAAACAAGGAAAAATTTGTGACTATTACAGTCCTTGTTTCTGTAACTGGTCACGTGGTCAAAGGTCATATTATCACTACCTTCTTCCACTACCCATTCCATGTTCCCTTTACCTTCAGAAAGCACTTCAGATGGCCCTGGTTCTTTGCATCTGTAATTTGAGTTAGAATTTTGTTCACTTGACCTAGAACTCTCCTGCTTATACAGATCCAGAAGAAATTTAGTAGACTGCCCGTGTATTTCACTTCTAGGTACCCCATGATCTATTAGCCAATGCCATAACTCCATGCGACTCAGACTATTCTGTGTGCTGTTCTGAATCTGTCTTTCATTGTGGTAGCCACGCCCACCTTGCCTTTGGCGATTAACTTGACATTTACGGGACCGAGATCCTATCATCCCCATAATGTTTAAGGATTCCAATTTCCAATTCCATTACAGTGCCCCCCCCCAACAGTAATATCTGGACTGCAGAGAAGAGCAACCACAGAGTTCTTCAGAGAATACGGAGTTAGTCTTACAAATTTATTCCTCACAGTCCTGGTTAAAGGTGTGTCCTCTGGATATTCCTGGGGTGGGTGGGCAGGTCTCAAATGGTAAATCCATTCTAGCATTCCAATCTCTCTAAGCCTTTGAATCCCCTCATCTACTGTATACCATGGCAAATCTGGCATCTCAACATCAGACATGCTAGGCTATCGTTCGGTCCATGCTTCAGTCAGCCACCCAAACAAACTGTTAGAGCCCTTTCTAATCCCTGAGCTACAACGTTGAATCCAGAATTTCTGCATAGTGGGCCCATATCAATAAATTCAGCCTGATCCAACTTTATATTCCTTCCACCATTATCCCATACCCTTAGTATCCATTCCCACACATATTCCCCTGATTTCTGTCTATATAAGTTGGAAAACTCATGCAGTTCTTTCAGAGAACAGTGTACTTCCTCATGGGTCACACTTTGTATTTCACCTTTGGGGGCTTGTTGTGATTTTAGTCTAGTAGTGGGTCTCGAAGAAAAGAGGGGTGGGGTTGTGGGTAAGGAGAAGGATTAAAGATGTCTTCTTACAGCTGCATAATATTCCATCGTGTGAATAGACCACAGTTTGTTTATCCATTCATCTGTTGATGGACACCTGGGTTGTTTCCAACTGAGGGCATTCCTTTGCATTTTCTTCTGGTGAGACAGGATTAATCTCTTCAGGCAGGGGTTGGAAGACAGATTCCTCAGGGCAGACTGGAAGTTGGGCAGTGCATGCTGGAGATTGGCTGGTACCTGCCTTGTGGCTGGGAGGAAGCCCAGACTCTCTGGGGCAAGGTGGAGGCTGGGCAGTGCAAGCTGGAGTTAGGCTAGTACCGCCTCAGGGCTGGGAGGAGGTCCAGTCTCCCTGGGGCAGGCCAGAGGCTGGGCAGTGCAGGCTTCCATTTGGCTTGTATCCATCTCAGGGCTGGAAGGAAGTCCGGACTCCCTGGGGCAGGCTGGAGGCATAATTCTTGCTAATTCCACTCTGAGAAATCTATCCTAGACAAATGAAATCAGGTCCGTGCAATGATTCCTGGGGCAAGTTCATGGCAGCAAAAACGCTACCGCTGGGCCGGGAACGCAGGCCCCGAGGCCCGTGACTCACTCGTTCCACTGCCCACCCGCACTGCCCACCCGCACGGCGGGGCAGATACTCCATCCGGGGCTGCACTCCTGGATCTGGTGCAGCCTCACAGCTGGAACAGGCGCACTAGGGCAGCGTGGCTACGGCTCCAAAACACCATCATAGAATATTTATATGCAGAAAGTTAAAAAAAAAAAAAAAAAAAAGTTGCTTCTTCCAATTGCGAATTTCTTATTTAAGGGGACTTATATGAAGCAAGTGAAATAAAAATAAAAATTAAATTTTGGTTTCTAATTATAGATCATATCACCTCAATACCAAGGGTAGCAAGATTGACAGATCATTCTCATTCAAAGAATTGCCATTTGCTGCCTCTGCACATTCATCTCCGTGTGAGATGAATGGAGTTTGTTTGTAATTCTTCCTCAAGGAACTGCTGCCTTACCTTGACCTTTTAACCTACCTGGTTTTGGTTTCATGAAGTTGACATCCACAGCCCTCACTGCCCCCACTAGCTTGGGCTTCACTGAAGCAATGGTTTATCATCCTCCACACACTCTTATGCCTTCAGAACTATTTCTGAGGGAATTTTTGCTGCTGCTGGTGTTTCTGGGTTCAGATTTTTGCTTCGGTTTTTAGTCATTTGCATTCTGCACCTGTGGCTCTAATTGATGGACTATCCTGGTATTTCCTAAATTTTAGACAATGAAGCACCATCTTTAGGATTTTTGCCCTATTCATGTTCTACCTGTATTATTACTTCCTCAATATTTTTAAGTTGACTCACTTCTATAACTTAAATTTATTTAGGAAAGCTTCTATCATGACTATAAATGGAAAATCAGCATCATTTACCATAATAGGGGGTAACCAGAACATAAAATACAGTGAAACAAAAACATAATTAAATTTTAGTGAAAAACTATTGTCTGTGAACATTCTTAGCCTGAGGCCCTCTCCTTTTTAAGAGGGAGATTAGCACGTGTTAGAGGCATATTAAAGACATATGGCTGCAACATAGTGTTCTTGGTGTCATCAGAAGAATTGAAAGACAGTTGAAAAGAGGATCACTTTCTCACTGTGTGATTCAATACTATTTAATGACGTGTGGGTGCTTCACCTAAAATAAATGTGTCTCCTGTTGTCCCTGTGCCACACTCAGGGAAATGTGAGTTTATTACATATTTCATAATTGTTTTAGTCACAATCAGCGGACATAACCTGAATAACATTTGGTTTCCATCCTAAAAAGAAACCCTCTGCTTCACCCCACATGCTGCCCACACACAACCCAATATTTTGTGTCTTGTAAAAGCAGCTTTACTTCATGTTTCCTAATTCCATGATTCTCAGAATGTATGGGACACACACACATTTTTCAAAAATCAGTCAAAGTTTTTGATGGCAAATAAAAGAAAACGCATCCTCACTAGCTTAGGAAGGAAACAAATATTTTGAAAGAATAATATATACTTTACAGAATAATTGTACAACCAGGCTTTGAAAATAGGCCAAGGCCCAGGATGGGCAGGAAGTGGAACCACGGCCGACCAACTGGTCAGGACAACTCCATGGGCAATACTGCAACCACAGTCCCAGGATACCTGCAGTTCTGGGCTCCCAGTCCTGTAGCTGCCAGACTGTCTGTGTTGCTGCAATAAATAATTTCTAAACTCTTTGAATCACCAGCATGGAGTTAATATCTTATTGGGAGCATCTGATTGGCTGGTAGATGTTACATGCTGTGCTGCCAGAGGGAGGGAGAAGGAAGAAGTCCCCATGTCCCTTTTGATGTTTTAAGGAGAGATGCAGAACTTGATCCTAATAATAATCATCATCATAATCATAATAATAATGAATTCCCTACCAAAGAGGGACCATATGCCCTCAACATTTCTCATCATTTTGTTCTCATCACTTCATTTCTCATTTTCATTCTGCAAATATTTATTAAATACTGGCTCTATCCCAGACACTGTGTTCCACTCTGGATTTGGTGGAGAACACCAACATGTCCCTGTCCCATGATTTAGGGTCTAGTGTAGAAGCTGAATATTATTAAATAGTCACATAAATATATAATGATAATAGTGGTAAGTGCTGAGAGTATATTTAGTGGGGATGGGGGGAAGCTGACAAACTGGGGTTTTATGAAAGGCTTTGAGTTGCACCCCAAAGAACTAATAAGAGTTGGGTAGGAGTCTGTTATTAGGGATTGCAGGGGTGGGGGTTGTGGGTGGGGAAGCAGCATTCCAGGAGACGGAACTGCACAATGGAAAACACCGAGGCATGTTCAAAAAATGGAGAGAAGCCCGTGTGACTCTAGAAAGGGAGCAACTGGGAGAGCAGCTGGAGAAATAGAGAAGGGTCAGATCATGCAGGGTCTTGTAGGCCAGGAAAAGGATTTTAGATTTATCCTAAAAACAATGGAGAGCTCTGAAGAATTCTGACCTGAGGGTAGAGGATGGTATGAATTATTCTTTTGAAAAGAAGATATTGATGTGCAATAAAATGTGTTACTACTTTCCTTATGGCACAACAAGGTGAATTTTGATGTCTTAGAGGCCAGCTTTTGTGCACAAAAAAGACCTATTGGACAAAATTGGTTTTAAAAATTGTTTGATTCATTCAAATTCAATATTTTATTTAAAAATTAATATTTGATTCATGCAGTAATAAATGTAAATCTAATTCTTTCATAAGTTTCCCATATATTTAATATTTTATGTGTAAATCTAAGTAATTGTAACCATCACTTTAGGATGGTTTTCTAATTTAATAATATTTTAATAAATAATTTGTTACTTAATGAAGTAGTTTGAATACAAATGTAATATATTTTCTTTCAAAGCACTTGAATATTTGATTGATAAAATTTTCCCAAACACTTAGACATGTCTAGAAAAATCTATTAAAAATTTTTTTAAGAACCAGGAATCCTAACTTTTTGGACATTCCACTGCTCTTTACAGAAGCAGTGTAACTGGATTTTGTCTAGGTTCTTGACTATGCTGCAAAAAATGAATTTCAAGAGCACGTTGGGTTAGTTAGGCCAGTAATTTATTAAGGAACAGTGAGGGAAGAAGAAATGGGAGAAAATAACAGATTATGGGTCATGTGTCCCAGGTAGAGAAGAAGGGGCTGAAGAGTGGTAAAGTTGGCTGATTTACAGATTACAATTGCCCATTATAGATTATAAATGTCCAGGTTTACTTGCGTGTCCATGATGGCAGGGGAAAAATGGCGAGAGCAGGGTGCAGAAGGCAGGAACAGGGGTCAAAAGGCAAGAGAGAGACGGTTCAGCCTTTGCACTTGCTTTTTAAACCATTAATTATTCTGCCCCACTGCTAATGGCATGGGAGGAGTTCCAGCTGTTTGCTGTTTTGATTGATTACCCCACCTATCAATCCCCCCGGAGGGCCCAATGATAAGGCCCCTGGAGAATATCCAGAGCTTCTCCTGGCTTCCGCAAGAAATCTTGTTACGAATGGGAGAATTTCATGAGAGCCTTCCAGCAGCCATCTGGGGGGTATTGATATCCACGTGGGCTTTTAGCCAGGTTCCAGATCCGTCTATTGATTCCCTGTTTTACTAGCCTGCTTCAGCAGGAAGGAAGAGTGGTTAGGAGCACACTAGTCAGTCCATATGGGTGGAATGCCTTGCTCTATTATTTCCTACGTGTGCTGTTGGGAACATTGCCTAATTTCCCTGTGCCTCAATTTCTTCATCTATTAAATAAGGATAACTATAGTAACTACCTCATTAGATTGTTGGAAGGTGTGAATGAGTTAATGCTTTTAAAGGATAATCCCAAAGAAAGAAAAACCATGACTCTCATAGAGCTTTAAATTGAATAAATGTTAAAGATTTTATTCAATTTATTTATGAGGAAACTGGTAAGATGTTTACAACCAGTTTAAAGGAGAATCAAAAAAATATATATATATAATCACATTTGTAGATCAGGAGTATTGAAAAATTAAAATGTGCAAATAAAAGCAAAACTAGCTTCTTCCATAGTGGAGAAGGGATGTCAGTTGAACCTCTATCAGACAAAATGGAATCTGCATGTCTAGGAACAAGAATTATTTTGCATTGGTATCAATCTACAATTTGTTGTTAAATAATTCCCATAAAATCAGACTTAGAAAACCAAAAAGGTATGCTTTAGTCAGTGCATAATTTTCCAGTTTGAAAGGTAAATTACAAATAGATCATAAAATACAGAGGTCTGTGGAACATGCTGGGACATGTTGAGCTATGTTTATTGTCATCAAAGCTGGGAGTCCATAACTTATAAAAGAGGGTTGGTAGTACTGATGCAAAATATGCAACTTGCTTAGCTGCTTCAGTTGAATTTTGCATTTCCTTGTCTTTAAGATACTTAAAATGTTTTCCCTCTAACTTATTGCAGGAGCCTCTTAACTGTTCTCCCTCTTCCATCCTTGCCCTCAACAATGTATTCCTCACACAGCCAGAGAGATTCTTTTAAATGTAGGCAAGGTCATGTCTTTCCTCTGCTTGGAACCCTATTCTCTCTAAATTAAAACTAAAGTCCTTGCAGTGGCCAGAAAACCCTATGCGACCCAAACCATTTTTTAATTTTCTGATTCTATTTCTTATACCTCTTGCTTGCTAATTCAGCTCTCATCCCATTGGCCTTCTTGCTTTTCCTCATACTTGTCAGACTTCCCACATTAAGCTGTTTCCTCTTCCTGGAACATTATTTCCCCTCACCTCCTTTGAGTTTTTTCTCAAATGTTACTTTCTCAATAAAGTTTTTCTATTTGCTCTAAAATTTAACACTTCTGTTATTAAAAAAAAAACAAAAAAAACAAAAACGATTCCATAGCATTTATCACCATATAATACATTATATAATTTACTTATTTATATCTTTCTCCACTAGAATATAAGTTCCACAAAGGCAAGGGATGTTTGTGTGTGCGGGTTGTTGTTGTTCAGTTATAGATCCCAAGCTTCCAGAAAGAGCCTGGCATATAATGGGTAGTCAATAAATATTTGTTGAATAGATGAATGAATGAATGAATGAATGGCCCCAAATGCACTTTAAGGTCTTTCTTTTGGGTCCTTCACACCTTTTTATAATTATTTTTCAATGTCTTTGTTTTATTGCCTCTTAGGGTGGATGGAATTCTGCCTATATATCATTCCACTGAAATGATACTTGATGAGGTTTCACATCTTTCACAGTCTGTCTGGCCCCATGTCCACATTATTAAAGCTGTGCTAAAACACTAACTTGAACAGCCTTCTCCAAAATATATTATCTATACCAGTGCTTCTAAAATTTTCCCTCTGTGGTACTCCTCAGCAAGAGGAAAATGAAAGAGGGTCTTCAGGATATTTGGGACCCCCAGAAGCAATACAGAACAAGCAGGACATTCCTTTGAGATCTCTGGGTTTAATTTTTGAAAATTTAATTTCCAAAAATTACTGAGAATTTTGAATTCTTTTCCATTGAGTAACTGTGTTTCATGCAGCTTTGTATATATCTACCTGGCTTATTTCTCTGTACCTTCAGGGTAATGTAACTCTGCATTTGACAATCCCAGTAACTTGATCCAAGGAAGTGACTTGAATGCACAGAAGGGCAGACACTGAAGGAAGCCAGTGAGGAAGTGGTTTCAGAGTCAATATTATATACACTTAAGATCCCAACCTCCAGAATCAGACCATTTCCACAGAAGTCAAGCCAGTTCAGCCATTATTTTAGAGATCTAGATCCAGAACTCTAGATATTTTCGATTGTGTGAGCACATGAAGTGTAAGTCTATTTTCTTATAGCACCACTGATAAACTAGTAAATAAATCTCTTATAAAACCAATTCAGAAGGCTCAAAATGTATTGTTAAATGAATGAATTTTGTCTAAATTTTTAAGTGAATTTATTGAATTTTTTCCCTCCAGACTTGGGAATTTGTTAACTTGAATTGACTTAACTACTTGATTGTTTTAATGCTTCCTGGTTGTGCAAAGTATGTGTGCTACCATTTAGATTAAGGTTTATTAATCAGAATTCATGGGCTGCTAGAAGTCTGTGGTTGTGTCCTGAGAGTCTGTGATTATGTGAAAATTTGAATACAAGTACATCAGTGTATTTCTGAATCTATAACATTCCTCAGATTTTCAAAGGTGTCCTCGACCACAACATAGTTAAGAAATGCTGCCTTGGGATAATTTGGCATTTTTGTGTGGTTATAAGTATACATTTGGCATTAACTGTGATTCTTTCTATTTTATTACAAAGAATGCTAAAATATATATTTAAAGGAAGCAAAAACTACCTGACCTTTGAATGTGATGGTTTTTCTCTTGAATACATTATTATGATGTTTTCTTTATGCCTCACCCTTAGCCTATCCTTATATAGGCTTTTCATGACTAACTGTAGTCATTCTTCAGGTGGATAGCTTGAAAGCATATCTTATAAGTATCTCATGCCTCATATTCAACATTAAACCCTTTAGAGCTTGTCCTGTTTCCATTTTCACTGAAACTAGTTTATGTGCTTAATTACTCTTTTTCCTTTGATCACTGCAGCTTAAAAATAACAGAAGAAAATTTTAAGTATGGGCAAAAAATAGTCCCATTTTGTCAAAACTGCAAATTGGATTTTAAATTCCATTTAGATGTCAGACTCTACTTACTTTACCTTGTTTCTGTATAAATCCTTAAGAACATTTAGGATGTTCTGGATTATTTTCAAAACACAAATTTCCTCTCTTAAAATCACAAAGCAGGCATTTGTGATTTTAAACATCTTATAAATATTGTTCTCTTCCACTATATATGTCCTGGATTTTTCTGGTACAGTCATATTTTGCCATCAGAATAGTCTAGATTATAATGTTTCATCATCATCCTATACTAAACTTCCCACGCTGCCTTAGCACCTGGAAAAAGCTCTCTTGTGCCCCAGTTTTTCTTTCAGAAAACATGATCTCTGTATTTATATGATACATGAAGCTTTTGGCTTAAATTTTGTAGGCATTAGCTTAATTTTACCCACACTCTGGTGTCATCATAATTACTCAGAGAGTAATTACTCCAGAGAGGGAATGAAATTGTCTCTTCTTCTCGCCAGTTCTGTCACTTTATATTTTGTTATTTCAATATTTCTGTGAGCTGAGAAATGAGAAGTCTTATTTTAGGAAAAGTATCTGCACATATGAATGGATAGAAGTTAAAGGAAGCCATAAATGAGGGGCTCTCCTGTGAGAAGGTCTTTAGTGGGCTTTGTGACTCTAGTATTTCCACCTCAGCACCCTTTTCACTTATTTCTGAGTTTATGGCCATGATCCAAAGATTTGATTACCAGAAGTCTTACCTCCAGATATGTGGTACTTTATTGTATTATAGTTTTTCCTTCCTCCCTTTTTTCTTTCATACTTTAATTCCTCCATTCCTTCCCTTTTTTCTTTATTTCAATAAATATTTATTGATCACCTATCACATGCTAGTACTATTCTAGGCTCTGGAAATATAAAATTTCCTGATCTCATTGATCTTACATTCTACCACATATAGACCATAGAATGATCAAATCATATAGAATGTCAAATAATGATAAGTATAGTGGGAAAAAATAAAGGAAAAGAGAGGGAATGCTGTAGGTCACATTTTAAGTGGTCAGAGAAGGCCTTACTGAGAAGATGACATTTGAATTAAGACCTGAAGGAGGTAAAAAAACAAAAGCTGGGACAATATCTAGAGGAGAAAATTCCAAATAAAGGCAAAGGACCAGAGGCAGGGGTGGCTTGGGAGAAACATGTATAGTATGTTTAAGAAGTAGAAAGGAGAGGGATGTGGCTGAGGCAATTGGGTAGCAGAAAATAGAGTCAAATCAGTTATGGGCATGGGGGACATATGTGGTACTTTGTAGATCATTATAAGCACATTTTAATTTTTTAATTTTATGTTATACTTATCTTCTGAATGAGATCAGAAATTGTTGAGGATTTTGAACCAAAAGAAAAGAATTACATGAACTAACTCACATTTTACTAGGTGACTCTGTTTGTTGAGAATAGACTGGGGTGAGCAAGATCAGGAATGGGGAAACCACTTAGGAAGTATTTCAGTAATCAGGTGAGAGATGATAATGGCTTGAACCAGGCTATAGCTGGGAAGGTAATAAAAGATGATTAGATTCTGAGGTTATTTTAAAGGTAAAGCCAACTGGATTTCCTAACATTGTGTGGGGGCTGAGAGAAAGAGAGGAGTCAGTGATGTCTTAGCCTGGATTCTCTAGAAATCAGAACTGGTGTGAGAATTCTTTATTGTGGAGTGTAATCAAGGAGCAGAATGGTGAGAGGAGGAAGTGATGCAGAGAAAGAAGGAGAATTTTCTACTGCTACAAGTAAGTGCTTACTCGATCCAATGAAACCATATGACAACACAGATGTAGTAATGCATCCCAGGACCCTTGTTCTGGGAATGAAGAAGGAGAAACATTTATCCATTAGTTCTTACCTCAGTGGGTCAGGGTGTTAATTCTCCGAAACTTACAGGTTGCTCATGCATGGGTGCTCAGTGAGTTCCTGGGTGGAAGGTGGAAGTTTCAGGGCTGAGGTGCAGTGCTGTTAGGTTGCACCTGTGTGAAGCTATTCAGAACATGCACAGAATTGGTGACTGCAGCCAGCTAGAAGAAGAGACAGGCAAGGCTGATAGGATCTAAAGAATAAGAGCTGTCTAATGTAGCTCACCGTTTGCATCACGCGATCTACACAAGCTTTCCATTATATCCAGCTCCCATACTAAAGTGTGGGACTCCAAATTTGTAAGACTGAGGTGCTCTCACTTCTCTCCTGAGAAAGAAGGGGATACAAATCCAATCTGCCATAGGGTTCCCTTCAAGTTGGTTACATTCAATGTGCAATCTCTGCAAAGGCATAATGCAAGAGGGTTTGTGAAACAAACTACAGTCCTCTCTGCTTCAGCTCATCCTAAGACTGTACTTGATATTCATCATCTCTCTTCCACTTCTAATTCTAGATTTCTCTCACACTCAGCAAGCACTTTGGCTAGGTGGGGTGCTTGCCTGGCAGAGGGACCCAGACCTTCAACTCCACAGGGTCTGATCCCTTAGTCAGCTAGAGTTTCTGCATTTGCCTATTCACTATTATCCCTGAGCACAGAAGCACCAAGAGATGCTCCAGTGGGATCCCTAGCTCTAGACATACTCTTCTCTACTGCTAAAGTATAGCAGCAGCCCTGGCTTCTCATGGTAGAGAAGGTCTGTTCTTCCAACCAGTATAGAAAATCCATTTTTTTTGCCTACTCATCCACTGGCTTGAGGATCCCAAATGGCCAAGTAGTTATTATATAGTATCAGGTCTCCTGTGTTTTCCCTGGCAGGAGTTATCTTTCCACCTAGGACTGGGACTTCCAATCTGGCAGAGTATATAACTGTGGAGATAGGAAACTCAAATTCTGCAAGTGGATCATTGGGTTGGTGGTGAGAAGGACCAATCCTATTAATATCTATTGGTCTTCAGACCCATGTATTCTAGCTATATGGAACACAATATCATATATTGGCAATTGGTCCAGGGCATATACTTCCTTAGGTCAGACCACCAACCATTGATCTAGAATTTATAGTGTCCATCAACAAATCGATTGCTTTTCTGCTCTCCTTATTTTATGACTCAGTGGAACTGAGAATACCAAGTTTACAATGTGCAGCTCCAATCCCAGAGTCCCTTGGCAAACTATGGTCAGGGACTCAATCTCTCCTCAGGAAAAATAGCATGCCAGGTGCTATTTTTCAAGTGAAATGTAGTTTTATGCTCCATAGTACAGAGCATTGCTCCAAAATCTTAGCAGCCTGAACTTCAATTCTCTTATTGGGTCTTGCCAGGGTCTATAGAACATCTTTCTCCACCATGGATGTCTTGGTATGGTCAGATCTGCTGAGTCATGTGGCCTGAGTGGCAGGGAGCTGATATTTCAGTCTAGTTCTATTGTAGGGTCTTCTTGTTCTAGTACCTACCTGAAGCTCACAGCCTTCTGAGTCATCTGATAAATGGGCAGTGCGTTGGCACATATTCGCAAGAATGATATATTCTGCCTCCAAAAGAGGCACAGCAAGTGTTATACTTTTTTCTAAGAGGTAGAAAGGGTAAGATCCTATACCTTAGAGAGGATATTCTGGAATTTCCCAGACTAAACAATTCACTAATGGGGAGGTACCTGAATCTTCATGGGATTTATCTGCCACCCCTGGCACTCAGATTTCTTACTAGCTCATTCAATTTTCTTTCTACTGTTTGCTCACCAAGTCCAATTAGCATATCATCAGAAAGAGATGACCAGGATTGTGAAGTGCCTGATTATATAAGAAACAAGGAAATAATTCTCCAGAAGAACAGAAGGTATGGCCTGGAAAGAAGGGTGAATAAGAAGGAAATAGCATGTTTTTAAAGCTTCCAAGTCCAAAACAATCCTCTCTCTCTCTTTCTGAACCATACATTTGGAAATGACCACAACAGTTTTTCTCATACACTGGCCTTCTGGTAATCAGCTCTTTTCCCATTCAGTACCCTCGAGCTCCTTCTAAGAAAAAATCTTGTAGTATACAGGTAGTAACTATCTTGTATTAGGCCATGGAGAAAGAGCAAATCTGAGTAATTAAGGTGTCCCACCAAACCCAGTCCTGAATGTCTTCATTGATCTACATTATCCAGAGTGGGTTGAGTGGGTCTAAATCTTTTAAAGTGTGGATCAGCTGTGTGGACTTAATTGCTCTCTAAAAAGCCAAGGGGGCAATTTCCTATGTAGAAAAACAACCTCTGTCTTTGTGATGGTTAGTCTAATGTGTCAATTCAGCTGGTAATGGTGCCCAGTTGTTTGGTCAAGCAAGCACTGGGTTAATTGTAATACAAGGGTATTTCATGGACTTTAATTATCAGTAAGTTGATTGTATTGATGGCTGGTTACATCCACAATCAACTGAGGAGCTTGCCTTCAGCAATGAGTGACATCTCATCCAATCAGTTGAAGGCCTTAAAAGGGGAAATGAGTTCAGCATTCAGAGAGAGAATCCCCATCTCTACTTCAGACAGCCAGTGTCTCCTGGGGAACTCGTCAAGGACCTTCATTGGAGTTCCTGTCTTGCAACCTGCCATATGGCATTTGGACTTGTGCATGCCCATGGTCATGGGAGACAATTTTATAAAATCTCGTACTATTTACAGATATCTCCTGTTGGTTTTATTTCCCTAAATAACCCTGACTAATATAATCCTTTCCAGACATGCTGTTATGAATGCCAATCAAGTAATTGAGGTTGTTAGATGGCTTGGAGAGCAGAATCATACTCTCTTTCATCTCAGGTCCCATAGCTAAAAAATCCAATCTAGGGATAGAAAGAGTATGGGCAATCAGACAAGTGGCCCAATGGCAAAACAGATATAAGTAGGCCAAGTTTTATGTACTTACAGGACTTTTCAGGCAGGTTTATTTCTAAACACTAGTTTAGAGAGCAGCGGTCTTCCAGGTCTCATTTTATCTCATTATTACACCTTAGATACAATAATCTGAACATCATACATTTCCATGCTTATTCCCAGAGTCCCGGAGCTACAAAATCACTTTCCCACATATAACATTTTAAGCATATCCATCTTATGAAGGAGAGTGTTTCTAGCCAGTTTGGTGAGGAACACCATGAGTTTATCCCTCTCTGGACCCCTTGGCTATCTTTGTCAACACTTCTAGAAAAAGATGACTGAATAGCAATGCATGAGCCCTTATCAGTAACTCTTCTGCCATTTTCAGAGTCAGTAGTTATGCAGAGAGATCTTCTTTATGTTATACGGAAGCTGAAGAACAACTCAAATAATATCCCATTTCTAATCATGTTTCTTATAATAATATTGACTTCTATATCTTATTTTATATTTACATTAAAAATTCAACCGATATGCCAAGAAGTAGTTTATTCTTCCCCTTATCTTTAATTGAGCTTACTTCTCAGCCTCTTCTCCCAACCTACTTTGTGTGGTCAAATCCTAGCTCTATCCCCTACTCATATTGTGAGAGACTCACAGGATGGAAAAACTAGTAACATCTGCACTACCCACATCATCAAGTGCTTGTGAGGATCATGAGGGCTCATGCTAGTAGAATGTGTGAAATACCTGGTAAACTTTGGTAAAGCCTTGATCACAAGTTAGCTTTTATTACTAATGTAGTACATGTTTGAGAGCCTGTGAGATCTGGTAGAGGGCAAGCTGCCATGCAGGAACCATTCAGCAGCTATTTGGCTTGAGGGCTGTGTTAGTTTGAAGCTGGGTGGATGCCAGAAGATCATGTCTGTAGAGCTAATCCACTCCTGTGCATATAAACCTATTGTAGGAGGGACCTTTTGATTAAATCACTTTAATTAAGGGCCTTTGATTAGATTATGACCAAGGGTAGGTCTTAATCTTTTCATTGGATTCCTTTATAAATGAGAGAAACATGCAGAGACACAGAGAAAAACTACTAGAAGGTGAGAAAGGAAGCCCTAGAAGCCAGAAGCCGAAATCAACAGAACACAAAAGCTGAAAGCAACAAGGCCTGCAGGAGAAGGGAGAGACCAGTGGAGGCCACCATGTGCCTGATAGCACATGGCTGCAGCTCAGAGAGAAAGCATGTCCTGATAATGCCTTGATATGGACACTTTCATGGCCTCAGAACTATAAGCTTATAAGCTAATAAATTCCCGTTGTAAAAGCCAACCTATTTTTGGTATATTGCCTTGGCAGCCTTTAGCAAACTAGAACAGTTGTATAGTTTTATTAAGAAGAGCAAGCACTTGTCCACTTTGCAAAAGGGACATTTTTAAAGATATGAAGATTTTCTATCTTTTTCCAGAGATAGTCATCTCCTGGGAATTACCGTTAGTAGGGTAAAGTAACCAAAATTCTAATGTAGAAGTCACTGTCCCAACAGGGCCCATAAATCTGTAAGAAGGGTTTATCTTTTCAGGGTCAGAGTTTGGCTGAAAAGCCTGTTAGTATTTCCAAACTCTCCAGATGCCAGTATTTAATGCTTGGCTGGTCTTCCTATTCAGCAAAACCAGGTTGCCACTTCAATATCTGGAATCTAAAGCAACAAAGCCAGAAGCTCTGAAATGTGCTCTCTGAAGCATGAAAGAATCCATTAAGTCTCTGCCTGATTCAGTTCTATGTGACAATAGAAGGTATCATGTATTTACAAAGGATTCCTTTTACTCATAAGAAACTTGACCCTTTACCGAGAGTATGTATCTCATGACCAAAAAACAGGGCGGTGTGGACGGGCTCTACTTTCTTTTTATATTGTGTCTAATATGTTTGTTTTTTACAGCAGCAAAGTAGGGAGGGAAAATATCTGGTATAAAGCTATGTCAGCTAAATGTCATGGTGAAGATCAGAAGAGAGAAGTTTCCCACCTAATAGAGAAATTATTATATAACTATGTGAAGGGACTATTTATATTGTAACTAGAAATAGAGATCATAAGTCAGGAGACCTTCAACAAGTCATGAACATTTGAGCAAGGCACTTAATCTTTCCATGTATCACCTTTTGTTATCTGTTGAATGAAAACCATAGGCTGTCTCTGTCCTATTTTGAAGAACTGTTGGGAAGACCAAGGAAATAACTGTTCAAATGTACAATGAGCTCTTCATTGTACAAGGACATTATGTCTTATCCAGCAGGGTAAGAAAATGGGTATTATAATTTGTCAAATATTTGGGGGATCACAGATGTACTGTACATGGATTTTGAGATAATTAGACTATAAAAACAACAAAAAACAGTTAATTCAAAAGCACCTACAACTTTCCTTTCCTTATCCACATGCAACAATGCAAGTGATCCGTGCACCACCTGCATCCACACTTTCCGGACACCTCACTCACCTTACATTAACTTTTTACCTCTCTCTCCTTCTTTCTTTAATTTCTTCATTTCTCCCAGATACTTTCTATTGATATATAAATATACTCAAGACACTCTTATCTAAAAAAACCTCCCTTCATAGTTCTTACATCTTAGTCCAACTACCACTCCTATTTCTATACCTCTCTTCCTCCCTTCACAGCTAAACATTTATAGTTTAATTAATTTACACTCTCCACATTTTTACTTCCTATTTGCTTCTTAGCTTAGTGAAACCTGACTTCTGCCCCCATTACTCAACTGAAAAAAGTTCTTGCCAAAGTCACTAACAACATCTGTTGCAAAATCCAATGGACATTTTTAGATCTTTTCCTTGGTTGAACCCTTGGCAGCATTTGTTAAAGCTGACTGCTTCTGTTGTTTTCCTCCACATCTCACTCCTTGGTTGCCTGGTGCCTCAGTTTAGATCTTCTGGTAGGCAGGAGGAGGTAGGGTTGCTGTTGCACAATGAGGGAAAATCCTAAGATCCTGAGATGGAGTTGGAGTACCAACTACACCCCTTGCTGCTTAGCAGCAAGTTCACCCTGAATGGACCTCTCACCTTCATGGCTGCCACAGCCCATCCTGTGAGCTCTGTAGAGCTATTTCCTCATATACATTTGGGGAATCAATTTTCCAGGATTCCAGTGGGCCTGCCTTTTTGAGTGGAAACTTATAAGAAGGAGGTTAGAGGAATTAACTTCAACCCCTATTCCTGCAGTTGGTATCAGGGCCACAATTGGTGCTTACTGTCTATCTCCTTCACTACCTATTCTAAATCCCCCCTCCCCCCTGCTTTCACTCCTGCTGCTTCTGATAACTTATCTGGTGGTATGATCCAAGCTCTCTATCCTGAGGGGTCCAGGATTGCTGTACCTTTTCAGTTATAGTCATAATTGAGCAAGTACCAATAAATACTCAATTGGATTCTCCTGAGTTCCACAAATATTCCTCCCTGACTTAATGGTATAACACAGTCCTACCTCTTCCTGCTGGCCAGGGTCACTTACCCCTACCTACTAAAATAGTGACTGCTCTTTTGTCTGCTGGTCCCTAGACATGAGAAGCCCAAAATTCCATTGGATGTAATGGTAAGTGGGACCAACCCTGCTTCTATCCCTAGGTTTCAAGACCCATATATTCTTCCTAATGGGGACACAACATATAAAGGTTTGTGATTCAGTGTGTAACTTGGGTTATGACACCCATCATGGCCTTCAAGCTCACACTTCAGTTGTACCTTTAGCAGGTCCTTCATTGCCCTATAAGGCCAACTCCTCCTGGATTGTGTCCTATTTGATATAACTAGTAGATCCCATCATCATGGGCGCATTGCCCTATCTTCTCTGTGTAGTGGCTTTCATGGTCAGGTGATATGTTGTGTGAGGCTCTATGCCACAAGAATTGGGTATTTTGTAATCCCAGATAGCCATGCTGGCTAAGGCTATGCAGGCAGGAAAGATGAATGCTTACCCTGAATAAATGTCTACTACTATGACAACAAACCACTGGCTCTTCCAGGAAAGAAAAGACTCAATGTACAACATGTACCACATGGGCACTTGGTCCCCTCGAGGAGTAGTGCCACATTGATCCCTATTACTTGCAGTTTGGACTTTCAGTAGTAGTAGATAGATCAACCTTGGTAAGTAGGAACCTATGCTATTGGCTCATTTGCAGCCTCCATTTCTGCCATATGGCATGTGCTCATTTTGCTAGTTCTGGGGTGGCCAATGACAAAGGTGGGCTAATGTCAACTGACCAAGTCATTTTGTCTACTTGGTTGTTCAGTACCTCTTCTATGGTATTCACTTTCTGGTAGTTGTTAAAATGTGATAAAAAGATCTTCACTCTTCATGCTCATTCCCATATATCCATCCTCATGCATCTAGTCCAGGTTTCCTTCTCTGCAATCTTTCTAGTCTCTTTCCTCCCAGGCTCCTGACCAGCCAGCCTATTGATCTGCTCACAAGACCACATATATTCTTACTTCAATCCACTTTTCTTTGAAGTCCTCCCATTGGGAAGATTTTTCCTTGCCATTGTCTTCAGGCCACTGCTAAGTGTAGCTATAATATAGCTGTTTTCCATTTTTTGGCTCACACCCACACACTGAACCAATACATCCATTAACCAAGTTCTCCTCCTTCTCTAACTGCGCCTATAAAACACTTCATATAGCCATAGGAATGACCCAAAGGAAGGGTGCTGCTACAATCTTGGTGGGTGAATTGGGGACCTGGGCTACCTGTACATGCAGTTTACCTGTGCTTTGTGATCCTGCTCAGGCTTGATCCTTAAGGTATCACTTTCCATCTAATAGACTGCTGCTGAGTCCAGCTGGCATTATGACTTGGTGGGTCCTACAGAACTCATCTCATAATGGGAAGTTTAGGAAGCATAGTTACTTTGTTTCCATGGTCACATATTAAATTTCTACCAGGGCTCAGTAGCAAGCACACCAAGAGCTGTTTTTCTGCAGTGCAGATGGTGTGGCTTTGCTCCAGATCACCAGGGGACTGCATTATGATTCTCCAACTAAGACTTGCTGTAAACTCCACACTACACTACATCTTTCCTGCTCTTCACACATCCAATACAATAGGGTCCACTGGGATCACATGGCCCAAGTGGTGGGACTGCTTGTACAACAGCTAGGTGCTTCAGATTCCTTTCATGTACCAGGCCCTTCTCCAAGCTGGCAGGCTTCCATATTCCATTGAGTACAGTCTTTTGGTTTTTAAAAAAATCCATTCTCCTACAGAGGATTAAATAAGAGCCTAACACTTAACTATAATTTCTGAGTTTGGTCTTCAGTTTATTGTATTTCCCACTGGACTAGATAAAGGCCTTCACATTTAGTTTTTAATTGCTAATTGCTCTCAGATTTTCATTGTTTGTGGTAATTCCAATGCAACTTAATAACATTCAACTAATTCACTTGTCCTTGTATGCATTGCTTCCCTTCACCTACCTTCCCTCCCCTACTCCCCCTTTTCTAAAGCATGAATCATTGCACAGGCCAGGGCAATTCCCTCTACAGAGTATTCTTAAAAGCCACCACTGGTGAAAGTTTTAGTAATTGGGCTGCCACCTTGAGCAAGGGACTATCCATGTCCCACATACCACCCAAAATAGGATCTTCATTGCCATCTGACAGGATGTGCTCTGTTTCCCAAACCCCATTTT
This sequence comes from Tolypeutes matacus, assembly GCA_026826555.1. Classification (NCBI taxonomy): domain Eukaryota; kingdom Metazoa; phylum Chordata; class Mammalia; order Cingulata; family Chlamyphoridae; genus Tolypeutes; species Tolypeutes matacus. The sequence continues at coordinate 7,137,110 of JAKSZT010053820.1, forward strand.
ACCTCCTGATTTCTTAGATCACCTCCAGTACCAACTGCATCGTTTTGGTTCTTCTGGGAAGCCAATGATGAGACAGAGTAAGGAATACAAGTGGTTTATTGGGGGGTAAATTCTGTGAAAGATAAAAGATGAGGAAGCAGGATTTGGCAAGGAAAAACTTCAGACCATCTCTGAAAGGAAAGAGAAGAAGAGGAAGAATTGGGCAAGGAGAGCCCCAGACTATGCTGCTGATATGATCATCTCCACCAACCCAATTGGGAACTCTGAAGCAATGATTGCCTGTTAGAGGAACCCCACACTGGGCATAAAGGCCAAGCTCTATATCCCTGACATGCTTAGTCATTGACTGGGGGCTTCCTGGGAAGAGCGGGCCTTGGTTCAAATGCTGCAACAGATCCTGAAGGTGCTGTAGCTGGAGGCTGGCAGCTAACTACCTCCTCACAGTTGAACAGAAAGCTGTTTCTTGAAGGAGGACCTGAGGCACATCTCCATGGTTGTTATACCTATTTTTCTTTTTCGGCTTCTCTGTTTACACATCCTGATATTCTTTACAAGCTTCTTCTTTATCTATCCCTAAAATGATCTTGTTTCTTGGGTTCTCTTCTCTCCTCATGCCACGCTTCCCCCCAACAATCTCATCCACTCCCATTTCTACATCTAATGAGATTTTAATGAATCTCAATTTCAGATCTTTAGGCCAGGTCTCTTTTCTGAACACTAGATCTATATCATCCAATTTCCTCTTTGGATACAGATTCCTAACAATTAGCATTTCCAAAAGTGACTTCATCTTCTTAGCCAAAACTATCTTTCATATATTTATCTCAGTGAATGGGTCACCATTCACACAGATGCTCAAAACAGACACATAGAATTTTCCTTGACACTGTCTTCCCATTTGCCCCAATATCAAATTAAAAATCATTACCATTCTAAATATCTCTTGAATCTGTCTCCATTTCATACATGTTGCTGCCATCTTAACTCACACTGCTATCATTTTGTCTCACATGAACCACTACAAATGGAATTTCTGCTTTCAGACATTTTTCTTCTGTCCTTGATAGAAACAGAAGAGTGATCAGTCTAAATGTGTTACTGATGGGGCCCAGTTCCATGTTTAAAATACATTACTGGTTTCCAATGCTCTCAGGAGAAATTTCAAACTCCTTCACATGGCTCATTAGGCTGTCATGGTGTGGCCCTGCTTCCCCTTTCAGGCAGATCTCTTACCAGTTTCTCTCCACTTCAGTCACTGTATTATTTCAGCCACTTTAAACTATTTTTATATTCTAGAATGTGCCATGCACTGTGCTGCTATTATGCATTTGCATAGGCTATTCCTTCCTACTGGAACATTCATTATCTCCACTCCTTTTATATCTGGTTAACTCATACTTATCCTTTACTTTTAAGAATTACAATACAATTTGCATATTTTGAATATACAGATTATAGCAATACAGACAGCTAGGTACTACTATCAAGATTAACTAGAAGCTAACATTTTGCTTTGCTTCAGCTCTTTTATTTTTAAAATAGATAAAATGTTATAAAAACAGCTAATATCCCACCACTAGCCCATCTTTTCTTTCCCTCCCTACTCTGTGTATTGTCTTTTGCCCTCTATTGTTATTATTAAGAAATCTGTTGTCAATCTAACTGTCATTCTTTTGATGGTACTTGGTCTTTGACATCTGTTTGCTTTTTAATATCACTTTGTCTTTGATGTTCAACAGTTTCACTATAATGTGTCTAGCTATTAGTGATTATGTATCCTGAGTTGAATTTATCCTATTTTAAATGAATTGTCCTTACCACAGTCTTTTTTAAATTGTTTCTACTCATTTTCTCTATTCTTTTCTTCTGTAAGTCCAATTAGATATATGTTGGATCATCCATTTTTTTCATCCTTGCCTTTAACTTCTCTTTCATATTTCCTAGTATGATATCTCTCTGAGTTTCATATTGTCTAATTTCTATAGCTTTATCTTCCAATTCACTATTTTTCAACTAACTACTCTTCTGTTCAATCCATCCAGTATCACTGACTATATTTTTCATTTGTTATATTACAGTTGCTTTTCTTCTTCATATTATTCTGCTCTTATAGTTTTGTCTTTTATATCTTGAATAATTTTAAACAATCTTACCTTATAATCACTATGAAATCATTCTATAATCTGAAATTCTTGGGAGCCTCCATTTGCTAATTGTTGGGTCTTTTGCCTCTTTCATGGTGAATTATTACCATCTTATTGTATAATTTTGGATTTTAAGCTCATCTTCCAAAGGGCTATGTTGCTGAGAATCTTGTGCCACCTGGGCTGAAAGCATATCCCTTAGGAGTTCTGTAAGTGTTTCTATCAGGAATGTCAGGGATTTGCTGCTCAGGGCCAATTTTCTGTTACTGTCTCATCTTGGAGTATTCCTGGTGATGCAGTACTTTAAATGCCAACCCCAAACACTCCTGCATGGGCAGGTAGGTCCATGGTTCCAGATTCTCAGGCATATATTCTTTTAATACAGAAAGTAAACAAAGATTATAAACTTTGGCAAGTGGGCAGATCTTTTCTGACCTACACTGCACTATGTGCAGCTCTTTGAAGTTACTGCTTTTATAGCAGTATCTTAGTTCCAACGCTCCACTTCACTTGTGCCAAGGTCTTCTCTTCTGACTCAGTATAAGCATTAAAAGCCAAGCTCCTGGTTTACTTGGACCGGAAACCCCTTCCCTACCATCACCTTCCTGCTCCTCTAGAGCACTCACAGGCACAGGGTTCACTACTTGATTTCAGTTCCCTCTTGGCACCTGGGGAGTTTTCTTCTTTCTATAGAGCTCAGTTATTTATTTGAAAGAATTATTATATTTTACCTAGCATTTCTAGGTGGTCATAGTGGGGAGATTTTTGGATATTCTAGACTTCTAGGACGTTTCCATCTTTCAATACCTAGATTATTCATGTTACAAATACATATTGTCCTGGGGCTGTATTCGGTGGTGAAGACATTCCAGTAAGCAAAACTGATAAAGATCCTGCCCTGTTAACTTTACAGTATAAATTAGACATCAGTTTCTTCAGGAATATTTCCCTGAGGTTTCTCAAATCTCGATTATATAGACCCAATACAACATTGTATAATTTCCCATTCTATCACATTTCTAAATTGCATGTTTACTTATCTACATCATCTTCTTGACTAAACTATAGGTCTGAGATGGGAAAGAATGTTCTCTTGATTGTTGAATCCAAAGCACCTTGGAAAAACCCCAACTCATTGTAGGAACTAGAACATAATTGTCAAACAAATTAATAAAGGTTAGTCTTAGGAAGATGTTTCAGAAAATACTTGAAAAATTTCAGTGTCTTTATGAAAATTCAATTATCAGTCTATTATTTTACCCATCATTCTTTCACTATCAACCTTTCTTTTTTCTCAAGTTCTTTCTTCTCTGTCTATAAATTTGCTCAAGTCTCCTCTATCTTTAAAAACAAAGCAAAGCAAAACAAAACAATAATACCCCCTAGGTCTGCTGCCCTCTCAAGACAGCATTCCATTCTCTTTCTTCTGTCATGTATTATTTATTTCACCAATCCTGCATCTGTGTATTCTCTTAATAGCCAGGAAAAGCAATTCTGGTGCTTTGCAAAAGCCCCTCCAGAAAAACAAACAAACAAACAAACAAACAAAAAAAAACAGTTCCCATGGGCCAACCAGCTATAGCACTCTGACTTTTGCTTGGTGTCTGCATTTATGACATCTGGCTAATTTGCCTACCTCTTTATCTCCCCCTGAATGCTTTTCATGCTCCATTTCTATGTGGGTACTTCAGCTCTGGTTCTATCTTCTTATATCGATTATGTTTTAACCTTGCTGCAAGTCTTTGGCTGCATCCCGCACTTTAAATAAATAAAGCCTGGGATTCCTCTACCAGGTCTCTCAGTTCTGGAAGGTCTTTATTGTCCCCTCCCAGTCATGGGCAGACTAGTACTTTGATTTACTTACATTGCCCCGTCAATTCTTGTGCTTGATGTAGTTACCTCTTGGGTTCTAGTATCTTCCTTTCACCCTTACATTCCTCACTGCCACTGTTTCTTAATCCTCTATTCATTCCTCACCCCTTATCAAACTGACTTCAGCTGTCCCCATTCTTCTACCAAAATTTGCTATCCCATAGATATAAGGGCCTCTTTTCTGTGTTTATCTTTTGGATGATTTCTGGGCATTTGAAAATATTGAGCTTTGCCCTTCCTATATAGCCATGAACACATTTATTCTAAGAATTGCAAGTTCCATTAAAAGTTATCAACTCTAGAAGTTTTTTAATTTGACTGCAGATTAAGATTGCCTGGAGAACTCTTAAAATATTGATTCTAGGGCCCCATTCCTGAAAATTCTCACCCAGTCAGTTTGATACATGTTGGAAATCTGCATTTCAGTTTATTTATTTGGTCAGGTAAAACATGCACATGATAAAAATTTAAACAATACAAATGGGTAAATGCTGAAAAGTAAGTTATTCTCTCCCCTTCCCCTTAGATTCTCTAAATCCCTTTCCCTACAGGAACCACTGTTAACAGTTTCTTAAGGATTCAGCAGACATAAAATCCATATTTTAAATACATATTTCAGCTGATTTTGATGGAACTAGTCCACCCAATTTTGGAAGACTTTGATCAGGTTCACCACCACCACCCCCAATCATTCTTGAAACTCATTCTCCCCTTAATATACTATATGCTGGTTGTTCATCATCTCTTGTGGTCTCATCTCTGACTTCTTGGCTAATGCTTCATATTTCTTCTGACTCCTAAATGTGAGCATTCTCTAAGGTATTCCCCTTAGAAAATATTGTCTATATTTTCTTCCTTGAAAATCTCCCAAGACCTATGAGTTATTAAAAGAATAGATTCAAATCTCAATCTCTTGCTCCAACATCTTAACTTAGCTGCAGATCAATATTTTTTCTACTTGTTAGACATTTCTGCCTTGTTGTCTGTGAACACCTCAAATTCAGTATCTAAAACAAATTCATCTTCCTACCAACAAAACTGCTAATTCTGCTCCCTCTCCTACCATCCTTATAATCTCCCATTGAGTCCTTGCTTTCCCTTTCAATGCTATTGTGCTACTGAAATGTTCTGCACTTTCATTCTCTCCACTCAAGTTTTATTTATATTACATACTTTCTCATGCTGCTTTCACTTGTAAGTCTTGATCACTCCCCTGCCCACTACTCATAAGCCTCTAGAGGACAGGAACTATATCTTCTTTATTTCTGTATTCTCCAGACCTAGCTTGCTTTTTGATAGATACATAGTAGGTATTCCATAGATATGTTGAGTCAATGAATACAAAATAAAGCTTGAACTATTTAGCAGGACAATTAAGCCTTTCCATATTCTACTTCTACAGCCTCAGTACTTTGGATGACTTCATTTACCCATAGCTCCAACCAAACTGAACTATTCACGGCTCTCCTAAATGTACTTTATGCTTTTCCATTTGTGTTCTTTTATATATGCTTCTCATCCTGCTTAGAATGCCCATCTGCCCCATCTCTGTCAAAATCCTACAACTCCTTCAAGGCTCAGCTCAAATGAGTCATTCTTCACAAAGGCGTCCCGAATCCCTATGGCCCTGGGTCCCCACAGCATTTAGATTGCACCTCTCTTATATAACTTGTTACAATCTTCCTTCTATTAGATTTATGTATAAAATCATAGGGTTTTATATGTAGAAAGGATGTTAGAAGTTATCCAAGACAAGCCTATATTTTACAGATAAGGGAGCTGAGCCTAAAAAGATTAAATGTCTTGCTCAATATTAAATGTCAGCCAATGTGACCAGCAGAGCCAGACTTAGAACCCAACTTTCCTGATGCTAGTTCCAGAGCTGTGCATTTGTTTTTATCTTCTCTTCTAAACCATTAGTGACTAAGGTCAAGGATTGAATCTTATTCATCTTTGCTTCCTATATAATACCAGTATAGTGCCTTGTACTTAGTAGGTTCACAAAATTATACTGGATTGAAATGACCCTTTAATGTGCTGGTTAATAGATATTTTCAGCCATCAGCCATCTTAGCCTATGGTCTCTGGAAAAGAGAGCTTGGGGCAGGGGTTACCTGCTGATATGATAGTGAGGAGAGAGAGAGAGAGAGAGAGAGAGAGAGAGGTGTCAGGGAAGGCTTGGAAGCAATATACTGGGTGCTGCTTCCCAGTGAGCCCTGAGAGACCCAGTAGGTCACATGGTAAGTATATCTGCACAGTCATGCAGGGTATCTGTAGACAGGTTCTATGAAAAACCATTCCTCATGGTAGTTCATAAGAAGGAACTTACCTTCCCTGATCCCTCCCACCTCCTGCTTCCAATTGATCAAAGTTAACATCTGGCCCCTTTGGTGGCTACTTGGAAAGCCAGATTTCATGCCCTGTTGGGAGGCTTCTCATTTGAGTCCAGAGTAGAAGAGGAAACACATAAGATGTCTCCATTAAAATATGCTGAGACTAAACCTGTTTCAATTGTTACTGTTTTATCTTTTAAAGTATATTGATGCTGAAACACAAAACTGGCAGCATCTTTCTTCCAAGAAAGAATGTATTAGTTTCCCAGCTGCTAAAACAAATAACCATACAATGGATAGGCCTAACAACAGGAATTTCTTGGCTCATGGTTTCAGGGGACTAGAAAGCTTCCTCTTTCTATGATTGGTATCTTCTGGCTAGCCAGCAATCTTTGGGGTGACTTGGCTTTTCCATCACATGGCAATGCACATGGTGGTGTCTTCTCCTTTCTCTTCTGGGCTCCCACTTCCAGTTTCTGACTGGTCCCCATAGCTTCTTCTTTCATGTCCAATTTCCTTTGCTTATAAGGACTTCAGCCATATTGGATTTAGGCCCATCCTTGTTCAATTTGGGCACACCTTAGCTAATAACATCTTCAACATCTATATATACACTTACAGGATCGGGAGTTGAACACATTTTTGTGGGTGACATGAGTCAATCTTCAACAGAGACTTAAAGCAGGAATAATTTTTAAATATTTTGTACTGGATAACAGTGACATTCATAAATAAGATTTTAAAAAATACTGATTTTTCTTTCCCTTAACCAAGAATAATTTGCAAATTCATACATGGTGTTTAAAAATCAACAGATTTCAATATTTTCTCATATGATGTTATGGTTCTAAATTAAAAGACCTATAAACTCCTCTTCCCATTAGAGTACTCAATGTAGTTCAAGAGTCTGTCCTTTTAACCTGTCACTCTGTCTTCATATGTAATTCATACCCTTATTGAAAGTTACTTACTGGTATACAAGTCAGGAAACATTTAAATGTGGAGAAGAACTCTTCTTTTCAAACAAGTGGCTTTACCTATTTACAAAAAAGATGTTAGAACTTGAACACATCTCAAGAGCCCTTGAATATTTTTCTTCAGGAGAAATTCCAACCCAGACGTTCAGTAACTCAGGTTTGATTTCAAAGAGGAAATAAAGAAACAAATTTCAAAAAGAAAGGCCAAAATTTGAAAGCAATTGATGATGACAGGTCCAAGGATTTTTCTTCATTTTATTATTAACACTACCACTCTTTCCAGATTTTATTGAATCTTTTTCAAATGTAGAGAAGGGGGAAAACATCTGGGAACTGAAGATAAAAATCAGCCTAGGGGGACGGATGTGGCTCAAATGGTTGGGCGTCCATCTCCCATATGGAGGGACCCGGTTTGATCTCTGGAACCTCCCGGTCAAAAAAAAAAACAAAAAAAAAACTCAGCCTAAAGGGATAATTAAAGGATAAGCAGACAACCAGAGGACACTGGAAAGTTAGCAGATAACAACAGATGACAAAGAAAAAGCATAAGGAAGGGCTATTCAGAGATTTCAAAAGTTGAATTGTGAAACAAATTACTTAAAGTGGGCTGACCAATGGCAGTGGCAGAGGAACTGGTTTAAATGAATTCATACCAACAAGTCTGGAGGATTACATCACTGGGTGCTAAAGCAGCCCGGTCATGAATCTCTGAGGGCACTATATAGAATTTCTGGGGAATCTTGCAAAATAAGGATTGGACAAGAAAAAATAAGAGCATTTTTTCTTGATCTCCCAAACAAAGGGGGAAAGGGTAGACTCCAGAGATGAAAACTGGTAATCTTCATCTTTTTCATTAGAAAATTCATATTAAGTTAGATAAATTACTAAATAGATGCCTTGGAAACCTTTAACAAAGATTAAAAGTAGGAGTTAACACCAGATTACTAATTGGTCTTGCCAATCAAGTGAACCTCATTCCTGTTTAATGAATCACTAATTTGGAAAATAAGGAGGATGTTATAGAAATAGTATATTTTAATTCCAATACAATTTTCAACAGATTGATTGAGAAGGGGCATGAGAAAACTTTCTGGAGTGATGGAAATATTCTATATCTTGATAGATATTGGGAATTATTCTTGTCCCCCTCAAAAGACATTCAAGTTTTAATCCATGCTCCTGTGGGTGCAAACCTATTTGTAAACAGGACCTTTCACAGAGGTTATTTTTAGTTAAGTTGTGTACCAAATTGAATCAGGTTGAACCTTAATCCATATGAGTGGAGGCCTTATAAAGAGGGGGAAATTGGGATGTAGTCAGAGTCAGTCAATAGCAGCCAGAAGTCAGAAGAAGCCACAGAGGAGAGACACCATGTGGAGGACTGCCATCACCAGAATATTACTGACCCCAAGAGAAAGCATGGCCTTGCCAACTTCTTGATTTTGGACTTCTAGACTTCCAAACTGAGAGACAATAAGTGCTTGTTGTTTAGGCCAACCCATTGTGCAGTATTTGTCATAGCAGCTCCAGCAAATTAAGACAGTAGGGGTGTGGGCTACGTAAGTGTACACATTTGTCAAAATTTACAGAATTTTATACCTTAGATTTGTGCATTTTACTCTATACATTTTTTTTCCCTAAAGATGAGACACTCTAAAAAATACCTAAAATTAAAAAATCTATTTAAAAGATTAATTCTAATTTACATTTGAATATCAGCTCACTACTGGGACATATTCATCTGCATTCTAGAATCAACCACATTCTATCATTTTAATTTACTACTAAAACATAATACTAAAAACCATGAAGCCAATCACATATTGCATACTTAATAAGAAATAATTAAGCTAAATGTAATTGAATAGACACTAATAGCTTTCTTTATAGAAAAAACATTTTGGATTTTTTAGTTGGATCCATACTTTTCAGCATTCAGTGCAGGAAAAATGTTCTTACACCACAATTAGCAGTTAAATCATTGAAAATCCAAAGAGTATTTATTTTCATTTTTAGACTATGTAGAAGTCTTTTCCTCTTGTACTCTTAGAATGTTGATGTGGGAGAATGAGAATAAATGGGATACATTAACTTCTACGTAGAATGTGCAAGGGCAACAGCACGGCTTAAGGAAGCATACTGGATCTGGACTTGGCACATGTGGATTTAGTGTCCTTGGTACTTATTAGCTGGGTCACTTAAGTGCTCTGAACCTCATGTTCTGTAGATGGGGAACTATTTACTGCCCTATTTATCTATCAAAACTGTTTCAAGATTTAAATAAGATACACAAGCTAATCATAAATTCTAAATCACTATAAAATGTTAGCAATTATTTAGTTCTCTTCCTTCTTTTCACTTCAATTGCACTTTACACATACCTCTTACAGCTGCTAACATGTTTCATGATGTAGAAGTTTATGTCCTATTTCCCTACTGTGAATGTCAGCTACTCAAGAAGAGATACTGTGACCTATTTTTTCACATGACCCCACAGCCTAAAACACTGATCAAAATTTAATGGATGCTTAATAAATATTTGCTGAATGAAGCAAGTTTGGAAAATAATCTCAGCAGCTGTGCTGTAAATCAAAATATGTAGGATGATATTTTATTGGAATAAATATAAACACTATGTTTAACTCTAAAAAATAAATTGCACAGGCACATGATGGTAAAGCCCTAGCCCAAGGTTCATGATAAAAACATCCGGGAGCTTTAGCTAACAATTAAAAGAATCAAGAGATGGAGGTATCTAAAAATATGAATATTCCATTTTATTAACAATAGCAAGGCATCCAAATCAAAAGAAATGATAGCTTCACTGTACTCAGTGCTAGGTGAATCATATTTTAAAAAGGAATAGACAAACTAGAGTAAATCCAGATGACTGCCATCCAAGAGGGTAGACTGAATTCCACGCTATATTAGAAACAATAGAAAGAGCCCAGACAGGGCCCTAGAGAAGAGTAAAATAAAAGACTTGAGCTGGCTTCAGATATTTAAAGGCTCTCTGGTGTTGGCCCTGTAGACAAAACTTAGACCAATAAAATTTATACCTCCAAATTGGGGATCACATGTCAGATTTAGATTCAGTCCTTTGCAATTTGCTAAACAAAAAGACAGGCTCTTTCTATTCTTTTAAGAAGCTACCTAAAAAAAATGTGTGCATGTGTGTATGTGTGTGTTTTGTGGTGTCAAAAGTCTAAGGAGCATTGGAGGGAGCAGGCGATCATTCTTTTCCTAGATTTTTTCATTCAATTTAATATTTATTGAGTGCTAACACTGTGCGAGGTGCTGGAAATAAAATGCTGAGCAAGACAGATAAGTTATCTGTATCTTCCTGGAATTTGCATTCCAGATGGAAAGCCGACATTGATCAAATAATTACAAAGTTTGGTGGGTGTTATAAAGGAGATTACTTACTTTATGAGTACACTGCAATGTCTTGAAATTATTAGTTACAAAGATCAAGCAGAAGGTATCACTGTATACTGAAGAACTCCAAATTATTTCCTACAACAAAAACTTTAATTTCTTAAATAGTAAGTATTCTGAAATGAAGCTCGAAAAACTAATCTTAGCTCTCAGTTTCTCTAAAGCCAATATAATGGAAATGAGAGCTAAACAGCATTATCTTGACCTCACTGACCACTAGATAACCCAAGAAGTAGTGCATGCAATAAAGTAGAAGGAAGAATCAAAGGATGTGTTTTAGAAGGATAATGCCATCTGCTGACTTTTCCCCTTCTGGCTATGATTTCTGCCTCTTTTGTAATCATACCCTGTTGGAAACCCACATGGCTTGGACTGATTTTTGCCTACTACAGACTGTGGTTTCCAAAAGTACATCTCCATGACTAAGGAAATGGGCAGTCCCAGGTTGGCTGGCTCCATCAAGAATACTTAAAACTTGATTTCACAATTGGATGACCAACAGGGGTCTCAGCATCAACTTGAGTTTATTTTCATTTGCATCCAATTTTGAAGTTATCGTGCTGCTTGGGGAAGAAAAAGGGAGTAGTTATTATGACTCTCGTGGACTTACAGAGTTTTAGAATTGGAAGAGGGACTTGGGGATCATTTACTTTAACCTTCTAACAAGTGTAAGAATTTCCTGTACCCAATTCATGATGTTCATCCTTGACTACATATGATAAAGGGGAGCTTACTGTCTGATTTTTGAAGAATTTTGTTATCCTTTCTTATATTGGGGAAAGCCTACCTCCCATTGGTCTTAGATGTATCCACTCAAGCCCCATAGACCAAAATCAGATGAAGTCTCACTTCTATTTAACTCCTTTCCTCCTCGCTGCCACTAATAACTCTTTTCTCTTCTAGGCTAAATATTCTAGCTCCTTCCACCATTCTGTATACAACATGATCCTCCAAACTTCTACAGTTTTGAATGGTGGAGATTTAGGAGGTGGGAGGGGAACAAAATGTCTGTGTCTGTTGACTAACATATTTGTTATTCCTTTCATTTTTTTTTTTCCTTAGGAGGTACCAGGGATTGAACCCAGAACCTTCTACATGGGAAGCAGGCACTCAACCACTGAGCTACATCCGCTCCCCAATGAGAGCTGGTTTTTCTGTTTGTTTGTTTATTTCTTTTGTTTTTAGGAGGTACCAGGGATCAAACCCAGGACCTCATACATGGAAAGCAAGGGCTCATCCACTTGCTTTCTGTTCCTTTCCTCTCAATTTTGTAATTTCAGCAGGTTTGATCAGCATACCACTAGTGCCCCCATTCATATTCGTAATTAAACTGCACAGGGCTATGTTCATAGTAAAGATAAAAGTAGAATTTCTCCATTAACCATGACAGATAGCTTTCCAGCCCATTCTCGTTGGGTCTAAAAAAATGCCCAGTAAAATAATATTGAGCCTAAAATTAAACCCTGGGTTTGAAGATGCTGCCATCCTATTGAATCACAAGAATATATTATTTTTTATTTCTATTGCACCACTAATTTTAGTAACTTTGGCAAAGAGAATATAAAAACAGGCAATCCCCAAGTTATAGGGTTGCATTCCAAAAGCTAATTGTTTGGAATGTATTTTACATGAATATTAAATTATCAAGTCAGACTCCAAAGACTTTTTAACCCATAAGATTCAAGCATTGTGATACCACACCAGAAATCAGTGGCAGATCAGAATAAAGACTCCCAGCATTTTTGTGTAACATATTCCTTAAGTACCACCCAAAATATTCTAGTATCCAATACTATGTTTAACAATCTTTGACTGGAATAATATGACCAGAATCACTACTGGGAACGCCAGGAACATCTTAATGCTTTCTCTCTTCTACCTAATTGAGTTAAAAACTTTCTGGTCCAAGTCTGCTGAACAAAGAAACCTGGTGTTCCTTATGTTGAGCCTGGTGGTAGTTGGGAAGTTGAGGTACAGTGACAGATGCTAAATCTGCTGGGAATGTAGCAGAGCATCTTTCACCACTGCTTCGTCATACCATTCAGGCATACTTCTCAGTCTTTGTTGATTCTGCTGGGGCCCCCAATCTTCTCTTCCACGAAGTCCTGATTCATACATAGTCTCTTCATTTTCTCTTTCTCCCTCCTTCCATCTCATCTCTCTGTCCTTTCTTCTCCTCTCCTTTCCCACCTCTCCCCTTCCCATCTCCCCCTTCACCTTCCCTTCCTTCCCCTCTTCTCTTGCCTCTTTCTTTTTTCTCCACTCCTCTGCTCTCCTGTCCCTATCTTTCCCCTTCCCTCCCCCTTCTTTCCTGGGGATACAATGAAGTCTTTCAGTTTTGCTTCACTTCTCCCTAAAGCACTACCCAAGGTTTTAACAGTTTTCAAAGGGTTTTTTCATGGGTAGCAAAAAAGGGAATATTGGTAATCACAAAAGGAAATGGGGAAACACAATGAATCCCTCCTCTGTCCTCTCAATCTCTCTCCCCAATCTATGTCTCACTTAGACCTGTTAGGAGGAGGCAGAATCACCTGCAGGTGCTACTAGTGGAACAAGTAAAATGCATCAAAAGGCTGTTCTAGACCTTTAGGGAAAGGAGGATAGATCTGGCATCTGATCTTTGATAAGAAAGTAGACTAGAGCTTCTTGTGGGACTTGGGAGTGAGGAGTTGGGGCCTAACATTGTTGATCCTCCTTCTTTCCCAATCTCACTTCACAAAGAAATAGGTTTCCCTTCTCCAGGGCACTCCCCACCTACCCCTATCACTGACTGCACCCCATCTCCTCTGAGACACACTCAATTTTTCTAAGGGCACAGTTCCTTATCCACAAATCCAAACTCTAGAAAGTTCTGAACATTTACAGTTTTTTCTTAACTTATGTTGCAACAGAACTTGGCCCAAAGTGATGTGACGTTATTTATAAACTTTTTACTTACACATTTACTACAAATATATCAAAGTAATTGTTTTTGAGTTGTAGCCCCAGAGCCTGCTTGAGTGTAATAAAACATGTGTACATTATTCTTCTAAAATCTGAAAAGTTTTGAATTCCAAAATACATCTGGCACCTATTTTCCTGCATCTTCTGCTTCCCAGCAAAGTTAGAAGTTAAGAGCATGGACTGGATTCTGGTGCCCCAGCCTGGATTCAAATCCTGTCTCTGACACAATTTGTGTGACCTTGCTCAAGTTATTTAACTTCTCTGTGCCTCAGTTTCCTCATAAGTTAATACAGAGGTAATAAGAGTACCTATCTTAGGGTTGTTGTGAAGATTAAAATGGGTTAATATATGTAAAGTGGTTAGAATAATGCCTGGCACACAGTAAGCACTAAATGTTTGCTGTTATCATCATCCTTTCTCCTTCATCTCTACAAATAGTACCTAGTCTCCCCTTTATAAAAGCCCTAGCCCTGACTCTGTCTCCCCAATTGATAAACCTCAATTTCCTTCCATTCCCTGCCTTAAAAAGAAGAAAAAAAAACATACTTTCTTAGTCCCCATTTTCTCTTCAACCCTATAGTACAGCATTCATGAAGTCCTTAATGACTCAACTGCCCATTTTAAAGGCTGCTGTTTAGTTTTATTCTGCTTGATACTTCTGCAACAGATGATGCTTCAGATAGACTCTCAGTTCTCCTACCTCTTCTCTATTCTACCTCTCCCATGACTTGCTCATTAAAGGGCCAACTTTCCCAGGATTCCAGCCCTTGACATTTTTGCTCGCTACCCAGCCTCCTTAGACAATCTCATCCAATTTAACATGTCAGCTATGGCCTGGATAACAATGACTCCTAGACTTTATCATTAGCCCTGAACTCTTCCTTGTGCTTCAGACTCTATTTCCCATTGCCTCCTGGACATCTTCACTTGGATCATCTGCAAGAATCTCAAACCTAACACATCCCAACCAAACTCATTACCCTCCCACTGACAATCTGCCCCTATTCTCCACTCCCAGCCCCAAAAGAGTCCCATATTTGTACTTCCTCATTCTTAATCTCAGTTTTAATGGAATTGGACTTCGCCTAGGAGCTTGAGTGAGACATTTGGAACCATCATCCTGTTTTACCTTCCTCATACAATTAGTCACTAAGCCCTGTCAATGCTTTTTTAGTATTATCAACAGAAACTACCCACTGCCTTAGCTAGGGCTTCCATCAGCTATCATGTAGACCAGTGGCTTGGTATTTTTTACCTTGACCCACAGTAAGAAATGTATTTTACATTGTGGCCCCAAATATAGACATGTAGGTAAAGTAGAACACTCATATACCTATACATTAATATGTGAATATGTATATTCTATTTTACTTTATTTCACTTTTCTAAAATGATGGTAATGATACTCTAAATTATTTCACAATCTCCTAATAGTTTACGACCTGCAGTTTGAAAAACACTAGAATAACCCAGATTAATGGCACTTTCCTATCCACTCTTCCTCCCATATTTGTAACAGTAGCTCAATATAGAACAAGTTAGTGGGTGCATATCAGAACCTCTAAGAGGAGGGTGTTGTCATTTGAAAAACAAAAATGCTCTCCTGCAGGTAATTTATATATCTCCTATATATTCTACTCAGTTGTCAAACAATATTGAATATTTATTAAGCATCTACTATACATAAGGCAGTAGGACAAATAAGCATGGTTTATTTATGTGGCATTTACAACTTACTCAGAGAACTCACAGGTACTTAATGTGTCAAGTATTTTCATACCCCCATGCCTTTGCACATGTTATTCCCCTTGTCTGGAATGCTCTCCACATACCCTTTCATCAGGGAATGTATTTTTGGTAATGTATATAATACTCTTTTTCTTTTAAAAATGTTACTAGGTAGTGGTGGCACTGAACCTAGTTCTCGTGCACTCTGGTTTCTCTGTGTCCTGGTTATTGTGGTCCCAGTACCAGCTCATGCCATACTTGCCAGCTCACACCATAAAGCTCTGGCTGGCATAGCCTTCACTTCATTTTTCCCTGATTTGTTCTGACTCACAGGTACTGAAAGTCAGGTTCAAAGTTTGTTGGCCAAAACAGTGAACAAATCCCACTTGATAATGGTGTATAATGTCTGAGGCTCAGTTTGGCCCACAGGTTTTGCAACCACCTGATCTTCTAGTAAAGAAAGTTTCCATCCTTAGGAACTCAGGGTTTCCTCCTCATCCATCTCTTACCTGAGAAATATCACCATGATGCAGGTACTACTGTTATCCCCACTTTAAGGATTAGATTATATAACCCATAATTGATAGAGCCTATAGTGTGAAAACATCCCTAGCAATGAAAATGTACTCTTTTCTCTGAGGTTCTTTTTTTTTCCAGCTTATCACAAAAACTTTATTAGATATCATCCCCAGTGCCTTCCCTGGAACTTTTTTTTTTTTTTTTTTTTTTTTGGTGTATAATTATTTTAATGTGTTTTTTTTTTTTTAATTTATTTTTTATACTGATGTTGTTTTAAGGGGAAAAAAGACTAAGGATTCAGTTTGCACTTACCCATTCAGTGGTCCTATTTCTCTGGCACTCTATGGAAATGATCAGCATTCCAAAAGATATGTGCACTCTGAAATGTGTGTGTGTGTGTGTGTGTGTGTGTGTGTGAAGTGGTATGTGTTATAAATATACACCACTGTAATTAATAGACCATGTATCCTACCACTTTGCTGAATTCATTTATTAGCTCTAAGAGATTTGGTGTGGATTTTTCAGGATTTTCTGTATATAGGATCATATCATCTGCAAATAAGGAAAGTTTTACTACTTCCTTTCCAATTTGGATGCCTTTTTAAATTTTTTCTTCCCTAATTGCTTTGGCAAGAAATTCCAGTTGAATAACAGTGATGACAGGGGGCCTCCTTGTCTTTTTCCTGATCTTAGAGGGAAAGCTTTCAGTCTTTCACCATTAGGTAGGTTAATTGTGGGCTTGTAATGTATGCCTTTTATCATGTTGAAGAAGTTTCCTTCTTTTCCTAGTGTTCTAAGTGTTTTTATAAGGGTGAGCTGGATTTTTGTCAAGTGCCTTTTCGGAATCAATTGAGATGATAATGTGTTTTTTTCCCCTTCATTCTGTTAATACAGTGTATATTACATTAATTGATTTTCTTATGTTGAAACACTCTTATGTACGAAGGGTAAATCCCACTTGATAATGGTGTATAATCCCCTTAATATGCTGTTGGATTTGGTTTGCTGTATTTTGTTATAGAGTTTTGCATCTATATTCATAAGAGATACTGGTATGTAGTTTTCTTTTCTTGTGGTTTCTTTATATGGTTATAATATGTGGGTGATGGCCTTGTAGAATGAATTAAGAAGTGTTGCTCCTCTTCTTCTTTTTTTTTTTTTTTTTTTTTAATGTTTGAACAGTATTGGAATAAATTTCTTGGAATGTTTGATAGAATTCTCCTGTAAAACCATCTGGTGCTGGACTTTTCTTTGTTGAGAGGTTTTTGATTATTGATTGGGTTGTTGAAATCTTCTATATCTTCTCGAGTCAACGTAGGTAGTCTGTGTTTCTAAGAATTTGTCCATTTAATCTAGGTTATGTAATTTATTGGTGTATAGTTCTTCAAAGTATCCTTTTATAAACCTTTTTATTTCAGTGGGGTTGGTAGTAATGTCCCCCCTTTCATATCTGATTTTAGTTATTTGTACCATTTCTCTTTTCTTCTTTGTCAGTCTAGCTAATGGCTTATCAATTTTACTGATCTTTTCAAAGAACCCACTTTTGGTTTTGTTCATTCTATTGGTTTTTTTTTTTTTTTTTTCCTATTTCATTTATCTCCATGCTAATCTTTTTTATTTCCTTCCTTCTGCTCACTTTGGGTTTAGTTTCCTCTTCTTTTTCTAGTTCTTCCAGTTTTGAGGTTAGGTCTCAATTTAAAGTCTTTCTTCTTTTTTAATGTAATAATTTAGAGCTATAAATTTCCTTCTCAGCACTGCCTTCACTGAATTCCATAAATTTTGGTATGTTGTAATTTAATTTTCATTTTCCTCAAGATATTACCTAATTTCACCTGTGATTTCCTCTTTAACCCATTGGTTATTTAGGAGATTGGTTGTTTAATTTCCACATTTCTGTGAATTTTCCATTTACTCTGTTGTTGATGTCTAGCTTCATTCTGTTGTGGATGGAGAATATATGTTGTATGATTTCATTTTTTTTTTTTTTACAAACATTTGCAAAATGATATATAAATATATATGCATATATGTGTATTTGCTTACAAAAATGTTATTTATATATATATATACATATATTTTAAGAGGTGCTTAGATTACCAGTATTTTTTAATTTATTGACTTGTTTTGTGATCCAACATATGGTCTCTTCTGGAGAATGATACATGTGCACTTGAGAAGAATGTGTATTCTGTTTTTTGTTGGATGAAGTGTTCTATATATGTCTATTATGACCAGTTGGTTTAGCGTATCACTCTAGTCTTGTATTTCCATATTGATCTTCTGACTAGATGTTCCATCCATTATTGAGAGTGGTGCATTAAAGTTTCCTACGATTAATGTAGAATCATTAATTTTCCCTTCAGATCTGTCAGTATTTGCTTCATACATTTTGGGGCTCAGCTGTTAGGTGCATACATATTTATAATTGTTACATATTCAAGTTGAATTATCCCTTTTATCATATATAATGACTATCTTTATCCCCTGTAACTGCTTTTAAGTTAAAGTCTATTTTATCTGATACTAGTATAGGCACCCCAGTTCTCTTTTGATAATTACTTACATGGTACAACATTTTCCATCCTTTCACCTTCAACCTCCTTGTATCTTTGACTTCCGCTGCTGTACATAGCTGCTATTTCTGGCTATTCTTGCACAACTTATTTATTTATTAGGCAGTTTTATTGAGATATATTCACATACCATATGATCTATCCAAAGTGTATAATCAATGGCTTTTAGTATAATCACAGTGCTGTACATTCATTGTCTCAAAAATTTTAGAACAATTTCATTACTCCAAAAAGAAAGAGTCCACACATCCCTTAGAATTCTTTTCTCAGATCTACATAACCACTAATCTCATTTCATATTTATAAATTTATTTAGATTTACGTTTCATATGAATGGAATCATACAATATGTAGTACTCTGTGTCTGGTCTCCTTCACTTAGTATGTTGTTGGATTTTTTGTTGTTGTTGTTTTTTGTCTGATACTAACGTTTTGTAGTATTAACTTTTATTTGTTCAGCTTCAAAGAAAAATGGTCTTATATATGGAATTCTACCCATATTCATATTTAACATAATATATTTATATTTCACATAATATATTTAGTTCATAATAGGGCAATCATACAGTATTTGTCATTTTTGTCTGGCTTGCTTCACTCAAAATAATGTCCTCCAGGTTCATCCATGTTGTCATATGTTTCACGACTTCTTCTTACCCTGCATAATATTCCATGGTGTGTATACTCCACAAGCTGTTTATCCATTCATCAGTTGATGGACATCTGGGTTGTTTCCAACTTTTGGCTATCGTGAATAACGCTGCTATGAATATTGGTGTGCAGATAGCTATTTGTGTTACTACTCTCAGTTCTTCTGGACATATACCTAGCAATGGTATTGCCAGGTTCCATGGCAAGTCTATATTCAACTTCCTTAGCAACTGCCAAACTATCATCCACAGTGGCTATACCATTCTACATTCCCACCAACAATGAATAATGGTTCCTATCTCTCCACATCCTCTCCAACATTTACATTTTTCTGACCTTTTAATAGTGGCCAGTCTACTAGCTGTGACATGATATCTCATTATAGTTTTGATTTGCATTTTTCTAATCGCTAGTGATGTTGAACATATTTTCATGTGTTTCTTTGCCATTTGTATTTCTCTGGACAGTTGTTTTCTCAAGTCTTTTGCCCATTTTAAAATCGGATACTTTGTCTTTTTATTGTTGAGTTGTATATCATGGATATTAAACCCTTATCAGATATATGATTGCCAAGTATTTTCTCCCATTGAGTTGGTTGCCTTTTCAGTCTTTTGACAAAGTCCTTTGAGGTGCAAAAGTGTTGAATTTTGAGGGGGTCTCATTTATCTATTTTGTCTTTTATTGCTCATGCTTTGGTGTAAGTTTTAAGAAACTACCGCCTACCACAAGATCTTGAAGATGTTTTCCTACATTTTCTTCTAGGAGTTTTATGGTTGTTGTTTATATATTTAAGTCCTTGATCCATTTTGAGTTAATATTGGTATAAGGTGTGAGATAGGGTTCTTCTTTCTCTTTTGGATATGGCTATCTAGTTCTCCCTGCATTGTTTGTTAAAAAGACTGTTCGGGCCCAGCTGGGTAGGCTTAACAGCCTTGTCAATTATCACTTGACTAGAGATGTGAGGGTCAATTTCCAAGTTCTCTATTCAGTTCGATTGGTCAATCTGTCTGTCCTTATGCCAGTACCATGATGTTTTTTGCTTTTTGTTTTTTTTTTTACCACTGTAGCTAAGTAATATGCTTTAAAGTCAGGAAGTGAGAGTCTTCCAACTTCGTTCTTCTTTTTTAAGACATTTTTGGCTATTCGGGGCCCCTTACCCTTCCAAATAAATTTGATTATGGGCTTTTCAATTTCTGCAAAAAAAAGCTGTTGGGATTTTTATTGGGATTATATTGAATCTGTAAATCAGTTTGGGTAGAACTGACATCTTAACGATATTTAGTCTTCCAATCCATGAACACGGAATGTCCTTCCATTTATGTAAGGCTTCTTTGGTTTCTGTTAGCAATGTTTTGAGTTTTCTGAATACAGGTCCTTTATGTCCTTGGTTAAGTTTATTCCTAAATATTTGATTGTTTTAGTTGCTATTATAAATTGATTTTTTTCCCGATTTCCTCTTCAGATTGCACATCAGTAATGTATAGAAACACTATTAAGTTTTGCATATTAACCTTGTAAATCACCACTTTGCTGAATTTGTCTATTAATTCTAGTAGCTTTGTTGTGGATTTTTCAGGATTTTCTAGATATAGGATCATGTCATCAGTGAATAGTGAAAGTTTTACTTCTTCCTTTCTATTTGTGTGCCTTTTATTTCTTTGTCTAGCTTAATTGCTCTCGCTAGAACTTCTAGGACAATATTGAATAATAATGGTGACACTGGCACCCTTGCCTTGTTCCTGATCTCAGCAGGAAAGCTTTCAGTCTTTCACCATTGAGTACAATGCTAGCTGTAGGTTTTTCATATATGCACTTTACCAAATTGAGAAAGCTTCCTTCTATTCCTATCTTTTGGAGTGTTTTTATCAAGAAAGGGTACTGTATTTTGTCAAATGTGTTTTCTGCATCAATCGAGAGGATCATGTGATTTTTCTTCATTAATTTATCAATGTAGTTTATTATACTAATTGATTTTCTGGTGTTGTACCAACCTTTCATACCTGGGATAAAACCCACTTGATTGTGTTGTATAATTCTTTTAATGTGCTTTTGGATTCTGTTTGCAAATATTTTGTTAAGGATTTTTGCATCTATATTTATTAGAGATATTGGTCTGTAACTTTCTTTTTTTATAGTGTCTTTATCTGTTTTGGGTATTAGGGTGATGTTGGCTTTATAGAATGAGTTTGGTAGCTTTCTTTCCTGTTCAGTTTTTTCAAGAGCTTGAGCAAGATCGGTATTAGTTCATCTTTGGATGGTTGGTAGAATTCACCTGTAGAGCCATCTGGTCCTGGGCTTTTCATCTTTGGGAGGTTTTTAATGACTGTTTCAATCTCTTCACTTGTGATTGGTTTCTTGAGGTCTTCTGTTACTTCTAAAGTCAGTGTAGGTGGTTCATATGTTTCTAGGAATTTGTCCATCTCATCTATGTTTTCTAGTTTTTTGGCATACAGTTGTTCATAGTATCCTCTTATGATGTCTCTTATTTCTATGTGGTCAGTGGTAATGTCCCCACTCTCATTTCTGATTTTATTTATTTGTGTCTTCTCTCTTTTTTTCTTTGTCAGTCTAGCAGAGGGTTTGTCAATTTTGTTGATCTTCTCAACGAACAAACTTTTGGTTTTGTTTTGTTTTGTTTTTTCTTAATTTCATTTATTTCTGCTCTGATCTTTAGTATTTCTTTCCTTCAGCTTGGTTTGGGATTAGTTTCCTGTTCTATTTCTAGTTCTTCCAGGTGTGCAGTTGGATCATCAATTTTAGCTCTTTCTTCTTTTTTAATGCAAGCCTTGAGGACTATAAATTTTCCTCTAACCACTGCCTTTGCAGTGTCCAATAGGTTTTTTTTTTCCCTTAAGATTTATTTTATTTATTTATTTCTCCCCGTTCCCTTGTTGTTTGCTTTCATTGTGTCTGTTTGTTGTGTCTGGTCTTCTCTTTTTGGGAGTCACCAGGAACTGAACCCAGGACCTCCTATGTGAGAGCGAGATGCCTAATCGCTTGAGTCACCTCCACTCCCTGCTTTGTTGCGTGTCTCGCTGTGTTTCCTCGCCGTGTCATCTCACTGAGTCATCTTGCTTTGTCAGCTCACCACGCCAGCCTAGTGCATCAGCTCACTGTCTTGACATCTTCTCCAGGAGGACCTGGGAACCGAACTCAGATCTCCCATGTGGTAAGCAGGAGCTCAGTCGCCTGAGCCACATCCGCTTCCCCAATAGGTTTTTTTTTTTTTTTTTTTTTTCAAGTTCTCTTCACATTTTTGTTTATTAAAAAGATATGAGTAATTCCAACAATTTGCATAAAATTTTATATGATATATATGTATGAATGTATTTAAACATACTTTTATTATCATTAAAACTGTCTAACTGTTGGGAGTTGTCCTGAATTACATTGCAATGACAGATACAAGCTATAATAAATCTTGCCATAACCTACAGAATTGGGTGGGAGAAAGGGTAAATGTAAACTTTAATCCATGCTTAATGGCAATGCCTCAGAATGTGTTCATCAATTGCAATGGATGTACCTCACTAATGAAGGATGTTGATAATGTGGGAAAATGTGGGAGTTGTGGGGAAAAATAGGAACCCCTATATTTCTTATGTGACTTTTGAATAATCTAAGTATCTTTAAAAAATAAAGAAATAAATTATGCAGCTGTAAGAAGAAATGAAATCGTTAAGCATATGACAACATGGATGAACCTGGAGGACATTATGTTGAGTGAAACAAGCCAGACAGAAAAGGACAAATACTGCATGAGTGCGTTACTATGTACCAAATATGTTGTGTAACATATTGTATAATGCAAAAAAAAAAAAATTATATGTATCCAGTACATTTAATTGAGAAATGTACTTTTATTCAACTATGTTTCCTTTTTAGTTTTATTTTTATTTTTATTTTTTTTTATTATGGGTAAAAATCAAAATTCTCACAATACATACAAACATTTGTAAAATGATATATAAATATATATGCATATATGTGTATTTGCTTACAAAAATGTTATTTTTTATATATATATATACATATATTTTAAGAGGTGCTTAGATTACCTAAAATATTATACGGAACCCACTCGGATTCCCATGTTGCCCACCTCCCACACCTCCCACCACATCCAACACAAACATCTCCCATAGTGTGGCCCACCAACCTCAATGAACTTACACCTCCTGGAGCCTTGCCACCAACCATAGACCACAGTTCACACTGTAGACCCAATAGGTTTTGATATATTGTGTTCTCATTTTCATTCATATCAAGATATTTACTGAATTCTCTTGCAATTTCTTCTTTGACCCACTGATTGTTTGAGAGTGTATTGTTTAATCTCCATATATTTATGAATTTTCCCTTTTTCCATCCATTATTGATTTCCAGCTTCATTCTGTTATGATCAGAGAAAGTGTTTTGTGTAATTTCAATCTTTTTAAATTTATTGAGGCTTGTCTTGTGACCCAATATATGCTCTATCTTGGAGAAAGATTCATGAGCACTTGAAAAGAATGTATATCCTGCTGTTTTGGGGTGCAGTGCTCTATAGATGTCTGTTAGGTCTAGTTCATTTATCATATTATTCAAGCTCTCTGTTTCTTTATTTAGCCTCTGCCCAGATGTTCTACACAATACTGAGAGTGGTGTATTGAAGTCTCCAACTATTATTGTAGAGACATCTATTTCTCCCTTCAGCTTTGCCAGCATGTGCCTCATGCATCTTGGGGCACTGAGGTTAGGTGCATAAATATTTAGAATAGTTATTTCTTCTTGTTGAATTGCCCCTTTTATTAATATATAATAACCTGCTTCATCCCTTATAACAGTTTTGCATTTAAATTCTATTTTGTCCAATATTAGTGTCACTGCTTCAGCTCTTTTTTGGTTACTGTTTGCATGGAATATCTTTTTCCAACCTTTCACTTTTAACCTGGTTGAGTCCTTATGTCTGAGGTGAGTCTCTTGTAGACAACATATAGATGGTGTATTAATCAGCCAAAGGGGTGCTGATACAAAGTACCAGAAATCTGTTGGCTTTTATAAAGGGTATTTATTTGGGGTAGAAGCTTATAGTCACAAGACCATAAAGAGCTAGTTACTTCCCTCCCCAATGTCTGTTGCCATGTATTGGAGCAAGATGGCTGCCAGTCTCTGCAAGGGTTCAGTCTTCCTCTTCCTCTTAAGACTCCATGGTCCCAGCTTCTTCTGATCTCAGCTGTAGACTGGCATAAGGCTTGCCTCTCTTCCCAGGGCTCATCTCTTTCCAGGCTCAGCTGCTCTGCTCTCTCCACAAGGCCAGCTGTAAACTATCAGACAAAGAGCTTGGCTCTCTCCCTGGGGCTTCAGCATCAAAAACTAAGCTCTCTCCTCTACTGTGTCATTTTCTGTGTGTCTGCCCACCAAGGGGGTGGGGACTCAACATCCTACTGATGTGACATAATCAAAGCCCTAATCTCAATTTAATCAAGTAAAAGTGAAACCTCTGAATTTAATAAAATCAAAGGAGAACATGCCCAGAGGAACAGACCAGTTTACAAACATAATCAATATTTCTTTTTGGAATTCATCAATGATATCGAATTGCCACAGATGGCTCATATTTTTTATCCATTCTATCAGTCTGTCTTTTGATTGGGGAGTTCAAGCCATTAACCTTCAATGTTATAACTGTAAAGGCATTACTTCATTGATTTTGACATTTGGCTTTCTGTTGTTTTATCATGCTATAGTCTATCTTTTTTACCCTTTCTAATAACCTTTATTTCTACACTCTTCTCCAAGTTTCTCACCCTTTTTTTTCCTTTCAGGCTTCAGCACTCCCTTTAGTATCTCTTGTAATTCTGGTCTTTTGGTAACATATTCTATCAGTTTTTGTTTGTCTGTGAAGAGTTTGAACTCTCCTTCATTTTTTTTTCTTTTTCTTTTCTTTTCTTTTATTTATTTATTTATTTTTACCAGGAGGTCCCGGGGATCAAACCCGGGTCCCTCCATATGGGAGATGGGTGCCCAACCATTTGAGTCACATCCATCCCCCTCCCCTTCATTTTTGAAGGACAGTTTTGCTGGCTACAGAATTCTTGGCTAGCAGTTTTGCTCTTTCAATACCAAAATACATCATACTACTTTCTTTTCTCCTCCATGGTTTCTGATGAGAGGTTGACTCTTAATCTTATGGGGTTTTCCTTGTATGTGATGCTTTGCTTTTCTCTTGCTGCTTTCAAAATCTTCTCTTTATCTCTGATATTTGTCATTCTGAATAGTAAGTGTCTTGGTGTAGGTCTATTTGTGTTTATTCTGTTTGGGGTGCATTGTCCTTGGATATATGTCTTTCATAAGGGTAGGGAAGTTTTCAGTCATTATTTCCTTAAATATTCTTTCTGCTCCTTTTCCATTTTCTTCTCCTTCTGGGACACCAATACAATGCATATGTTTTTGCATTTCACATTGTCATTCAATTCTCTGAGACCTTATTCCATTTTTTCCCATTCTCTTCTCCTGTCTTTTCTAGTCCAGATATTCTATCTTTGAAATCACTAATTCTGCCTTCAAGCAATTCAAATCTGCTCTTCTCTGCCTCTAAAGTACTTTTAATCTCATCCTTCATGTCTTTCATTCTTATATGGTTTGTTACTTTTCTTTGCAGACTTTCAAATTGTTCTTTATGCTCACCCAGTGCCTTCTTAATATCTTTTGTCTCTTAAGTCATATTTTCTTTCAATTCTTTATATTGATTTAGGAGAGTTGTGTGATTATCATTGATTAATTGTCTTAAATCCTGAATCTCTTCAGGATATTTGGTTTGTTCCTTTGGCTGAGCTGTCTCTTCCTGTTTCCTAGTGTGGTTTGTAATTTTTTGCTGATGTCTAAGTATTTGATATGTTGGTCAATTTACTCTGATGGCCAGTTTCTCTCTCTTGCCTATTGTTATTATTTTTTCACAGCTCTTCTTTGATATTTTGTTCAACTTATCTTAAGTCTTTAAAATTGCCCAGTGTAAGTTATCAGAGTCATGCCAGGGAGGGAAACAGATGTGGCTCAAGCGATTGGGCTCCCGTCTACCATATGTGAGGTCTGGGGTTTGCTTCCCAGGGCCTCCTGGTGAAAGGCAAGCTAGCCTGCACGGTGAGCTGGCCCAAAAGGAAAGCTGGCCCACATGGAGTGCTGGCCTGTGTGGTGTGCTGGCCCTTGCAGGAGTGCTTGCCCATGCAGGAGTGCTGTGCTGCTGCTGTCCCATGTGGAGAACTGGCACAGCAAGATGACACAACAAAAAGAGACACAGAGGAGAGACAATAAGAGACACAGCAGACCAGGGAGCTGAGGTGGCACAAGAGATTGATTTTCTCTCTCCCACTCTGGAAGGTCCCAGGATTGGTCCTCAGTGCCACCTAAAGAGATGACAAGCAGACACAGAAGAACACAGAGAGAGCAGACAGTGAGTGCAAAATAATGAGGGTGTGTGTGTGGAGAAATAAATAAATAAATCTTTTTTTAAAAAAACAAGCAAAAAAACAACAACAGAGTCATGCTAGGGACTCACTAATGGGGTGCAGACTTTCTCCCAGGGGTGGGGTAAAAATAGCTCTAAAAGCAGTTTTTGTATATGTAATTTCCACACCTGCCAGTAGATGGTGCTCATTGGCACACATTTCCACAGAGGTGTATCTCTCTCGGTTTTCCTTTGTTTTCGTCCTGCCAGAGCCAAGATTCAAAGCAGGCTCCGCTGGCTGATTTCACTGAAGAAAAGCCCCCTGACTTCCCTTCCCTTTCCCCTTGTAACAGCTAACCAGGAGGAGGACTGCTCCCCTTTCAGTCAGCTGAAATGAGGCAGGGGTTTCTATCTCAGGGGTGGGGGAGGGGAGCCCTTCCCAGCTGCCGGGAGGTTTAGTAACTCCCAGTTTGTTGTTTCAGCTTCTTTGTCTCTCTGTCCCTCATTCTACTGGGAGTTGCAAAGCAGTGTCCTGGTCTGCTGACCCCCAAAGCAAGTTCCTCAGGCAGCTTTTTGGCTCTTTCTCCATTGTTTTTGTGAGAGATCTGAGCATTATCTGCATAATCTGATGCCATCTTCCCACAGTCCTCTAATGTATTTTTTAATCCCATCTATTATGTCTTCCATTCCCATAAGCTATGTTACTTTTCTTTGGAAGCTTTCAAATTGTTCTTCATGCTCACACAGTGTATTCTTAATATCCTTTAACTCTGTAGTCATATTTTCCTTCAACTCCCTGAAGTGATTTAGGAGATTTGTGTGATTACAATTGATTAGTTGTCTTAAATCCTATGTCTCATCAGGATTTTTGGTTTGTTCATTTGGCTGGGCCATTTCTTACTGTTTCTTAGTATGGCTTGTAATTTTTTTGCTGATGTCTAGGCATTTGAATATGTTGGTGAATTTACTCTGATGGTCAATTTCACTCTTTGCTTAGTGGTTTTGTTTCATGGCTCTTCTTCAATTTTTGGTTCAATTTATTCTAAGTCTTTAAATCTTCCCAGGTTTAGTTATCAATATAGTGCCAAGGACTCACTAATGGGGTACAGATCTGCTGGAACAAGATACTCCTAAAAGTGTTTTTTCTCCTTGCAGTTTCCCTGCTGGCCAGCAGATGATGTTCATAGGGGAATATTTCCATGGAGGTATCTTTTTCAACCTCCACTTTCCCATGATTCTGGTCTAGCCAGACCTGAGATTCAAAGCAGGCACTGCTGGTCAAATTCACTAAAGAGAAACCACTCTATGACCTCCGCTTCACCCTGACACTTCCCAGGGAGGAAAACATCCATTCTCCTCTCAGTTGGCTGCAGTGAACCATGGTTTTCATCCGCATTGTTTGTGCTGAGGGGGGATGATGCCATTCCCAGCTGCGGGGTTTAGTAACTCATTGTTTTCTTTTTTTCTTCATCACTCTGTTCATTGCCCTCCTGGAGGATGTACAACACTCTCCTAGTCTGCAGATCCCCAAAGTAGCTCCCTTGAACAGCTGTTTGCCCTTCCTCCATTGTTTTTTTTCTGAGAGAGTGGAGTCCTGCCTACGTACTCTGATGCCATCTTCCCAGAAGTCTCTTTTTTCTTTTTTACTGTAAGCATTGAGGACTATAAATTTTCCTTTCAGCATTGCCTTCACTCCATCCCATAAGTTTTGATATGTTGTGTTCTCATTTTCATTTGTCTTGAAATATTTACTGATTTCTCTTGCAGTTTCTTCTTTGACCTACTAGTTATTCAAAAGTGTATTGTTTAAACTCCCTATATTATGAATGTTCCCTTTTTTCCACCTGTTATTGATTCCCAGCTTCATTCCACTATAATCAGAAAAAGTGCTTTGTATAATTTCAATCTTTTTAAATTTATTGAGATCTGATTTATAACCCAACATATGGTTTATCCTGGAGAAAGATCCATGAGCACTTGAGAAGAATATATGTTCTGCTGTTTTGAGGTATAATGTTCTATAAATGTCTGTTAGATCTAGTTCATTTATTGTATTATTCAAGCTCTCTGTTTCCTTATGTTTTATCCAAGTCTGAGAGTGGTGTATTGAAGTCTTCAACTATTATTGTAGAGACATCTATTTCTCCCTTCAGTTTTGACAGTGTGTGCCTCATGTATTTTGGGGCACCTAGTTTAGGTACATAAATATTTATTATTGTTATTTCTTCTTGTTGAATTGCCCCTTTTATTAATATATATAGGGACCTTCTTCATCTCCTTGAGTATTTTTAAGATAATTTTTTAAAAAGGCTCTGTTCAGTATGTCCACATTCTCATCTTCTTTGATGGTGTTTTCTGGATTTTTATCCTCTTCCTTTGGATGGGCCATCACTTACTGTTTCTTTGTTTGCCTTGTACTCTTTTGTTGCACACTGTACATTGTAATGTTTTAAAATGTTAACTCTTGGATTTATTCTCTGAGATGTCTGTTTCTTGATTTTTGTAAGCAGCTAGTGATAAGACAGAGACTCTTGTGAGTCAGTCTTCCTGTCAGGAAGGTCTGCCCAAGGCAAATGCAGTGTGCAAGGTCTTCCCTGTCTTTCAGGGCCTCTGTTTTGTTCTGGGAATTTGCTTGTTAGTTGTCTTGGAGTTTGCCTGCTTACAGGAGTTTGGTTGTCCCCTCTGTTTTCCAGGAGACAGACCTTTCTTTCCTGGGTGTTTGAAGCCAGCAGACCTCTGCCCCAGACTGTCCACCTCTATAATTTTTTGCACTCCTTTTGTTGTTTCAAGCTGCTTTTGCCTGGAGGGAAAATACTGGGAGGAGGGGCATGTTGGAGAGAACTTTCCCAAGTCAGTCTTTCCAAGCCAAAACAGGACAAGGGCCCCATTTAGGGGTTACAGACCAGCTCCAAAATGCCCCTGTGAGGGGACCAGGAAGGTGGCCAAGAGTTTCTTTGACAGCTCCCCAAAGATGAAACTTCCTGACCTGCCCAACAAATTCAGCACTTCGACTAACTGTCTCCCATAGCCCTGAGGAAGCACATGGGAAAGGTTGAAACAGTGGCTGCCCTCAGAACCAGGCCTCCAAATTCACTAATCAAAAGCTGTGATCACTGACAAGCAATGCCCACCCCTGTTATTTGTGAAGAGGATTTCTTTGTTCTTTTCTTTCACCTGCAAGCCAGCCAGGGGCTTGACCTCTGGTGGCCTGCCACAAGAGTGGAAGGTGGGCAGCTGTGGGCACCAGTGGCCACCACAAAGAGAGAGCAATTTACAGTTCTTTACTGCAATTTATCAGCCTCTTTCTCCCACTCTTCCCTGGATGCTGCACAGTGTTCTTCAGGCTTTTGGAGTTTCAAAAATGTTGCAGACAATTCCTGCCTGTTTAATAATAGTTCTGGTGGAATGACTGAGTCCTGGAGCTCCCTACTCTGCCATCTTCCCACAATCCCCTCATAGACTATTAAAACAAAACAAAACAAAAAACAGTTTTAAGTATACAGAAAAATTGACAAGATAGCACAGTGTTCCCATATAGACCACACACAGTTTTCCCTGTTATTAATGTCTGAAATTAGTATGCTGTAGTTGTCACAATTAAGGAAAAATAATGATATATTATTATTAACTAAAGTATACTTTTTTTTTTTTTTTTTTTTTTAACCAGGAGTCCCGGGGATTGAACCCAGGTCCCTCCATATGGGAGACAGACGCCCAACCATTTGAGCCACATCCGTCCCCCTTAAAGTCTATACTTTTATTCTGCTTTCCTTACTTTCACCTAATTTCTTTTCTCTGTCTCAGGATACCATCCAGGACCCCATGTTAATTTAGTAGTCATATCTCCTTGGGCTCCTCTTGGAGCCTTGTGACAGTTTCTAGCACTTTCTTTGTTTTTGATTACCTACACAGTTTTGAGGAGTACTGGTCAGACATTTAGTAGATTCTACCCATATTGGGATTTGTCTGATATTTTTTCTCATGATTATACCTTGACTTAGGGTTTTGGGGAGGAAGAACACCACAGGGGTAAATGACTTTCTCATCATATCAGATCAAGGGTACATACTGTCAACATGACATAAATCATTGATGATGTTGGCCCTGATCACCTGGACGACATAGATTTTATCTGGTTTTCCACTATAAGGTTAGTTCCTCCCCCATCCCCCCTCCCCATTTCTATACTGTACTTTTTGGAAGAATGTTACTATACCCAGCCCACTCTTAAGGGCTGGAGAGTTATGGGACTTCCTTTTTTTTTTTTTTTTTTTTTAATCTATAAAATAGTAGTGTTGGACTAGTTGACTTAAAAATTTCTCTGGATTTTTCCCCTCATTCCATTGGGAAGCACTGTTCTGATTAAATATGTAGTCTGATTAAGTGAACTACAAAAAAACCTTGTGGATGTAGGTACCTCATGTTCTACTTCTTTGCAATTTGGTACTAGTAATATTGATCAACTTTGTGCAGGTCATTTAACCCTTGTTATATTAGTCAGGGTTTTCTAGGGAAACAGATCTGACAGGAGATGTTTATTTATATAAATATAGCTATATATGTGATGTAAATATTATGAGATTTATTATATGAATTGGCTCACATGATTGTTGGGATGGGCAAGTCCAAATTCTTTAGGGAAGGCTGCAAGCTGTGAACTATGGTGGAAGTTTTCAGTGAATTCCTCAGGAGAAGTTGCTGGTTGAAGTAGAGATGGAAATTCTTTCTTCTGACTGCTGAAATCATTAGTTCTCCTTTTAAGGCTTTCAACTGCTTGGATGAGACTTTGCTCATTGTAGAAGACAATCTCCTTTGTTGATTGTAGATATGATCAATCATAGATGCAATCAACTTACAGATTGTTTAAATCCACAAAAATATCCTCACAGTAACAATCAGGCCAGTGCTTGTTTGAACAAACTGGATATCAAAACCTAGCCAAGTTGACACATGAACTTAACCATCACAATCTACCCCTTATCAACTTGGCACTTATATACATCTCATTAAACCATACTTAATCCCTAAATAAAAACAGTAACAGTCATATTTTCACCTAACAATACTCAAATGTCCTGCATTCAACTGGAAATGTACTAAATCTTTCCCTAGAAGAGGATGCAAGTCCTTGGGTAATTTTCACTTTTAAACTTGATATCCTGTAACTTAAGTACTATGACATAAAATAACTTATGTTACTTGATAAGGGGATAAGATAGGGAAGAAAACAAAGATATTTGCTTTGTGTATATATACAAACATCTTCATAACAAAACAAGGAAGAAATATCCATAACTATTACAGCCCTCATTTTGTAGGTGGTCATGTGGTCACAGCTGGTAATTATAACTACCTTCTTCCACTACCCATTCCATATTCCCTTTTCTTCTTGGCAAGCACCTCAGCTGGCCATGGTTCTTTGCCTAGTGAGGTGACCCAAACCTTTATTCCTGGGCCATTTGTAGTCCTGCCTGGATTGGACTGTTGCAATTTTCCATTAACTTTAATCATAGGGCATGATGATACTAAGAGATTCCTGAGGGGATCTCCTGGATTCCAGGCAAACTCTTCTTTACCTCCATTGTGTAGTTGCAGTCCTATTTCCCCTTGATAGTCAGGGTCAATCACTCCAGCCAGTACAATAATTCCCTTCTTTGCCTGTTGATTCAGAGGCTGTGGGAACAGGAAACAAAATTTTTTCTAGTGGATCATAGGGTTAATAGTGAGTGATGCCACTCTGATTCTTGCCCTTTGATTCCTGGCTCCATGAATCCTGGATATAGGAGTAACAGCACCATAAAGTGGACCCTGATTTAGAGCATATACAGCCTTTGGGAGGACAAGCTTTGCAAGGTATTGCCACAGTTGGAACTGTAATTGAATCTTCAAAAGGCCATTCCACTGTTCTTTCAATCTAGCTGTTTCAGTCTGATGGAGAACATAGTAAGACCAGTGAATTCCATGAGTTTGTACCCATTCCCACACATCATTGCTGCGAAGTGGTTTCCAAAGCAACACTGTGTGGAATACAATGACAGTGGATTAGGCATTCTGTAAGTCCATAGATGGTAGTTTTGGTTAGAATCATTGCATGCAAGGAAGGAAAACACATATTTGGGGTGTCTATTCCAGTTAGAACAAAGTGCTATCCCTTCCATGATGGAAATGATTCAATGTTATCAATCTGCCACCAGGTAGCAGACTGCTAACCTTGGGGAAGTGTGCCATATTGGACAATGAGTGTTGGTCTCTGCTACTGGCAGACTGGGCACTCAGCAGTGGCTGTAGACAGGTCAGTCTTGGTGAGAGGAAGTCCATGCATAATCTCCATCCCTACCACGATGTCCACTTCATTCATTAACCCAGTGGGCAATGAAAGAGTGGCTGGGGAGGCAGACAGCTATCCACAGAATACTTGACTATTAAAATCCTCCTCTGCTGAAGTCACCCTCTGGTGAGCATTGACATGGGATACAAATATTTTCATGTTTTTTTGCTCACTCAGAAAAGTATATCCAAATACCTCTTCCCAAGAGCTCTTTGTCACCACTTTTCTAATCATATTCTTTCCAAGTCCCTGACCATCCAGCCAAACCATTGACCACAACCCATGGATCAGTTTACAAATACACCTCCAGTCATTTCTCCTTCAAAGCAAAATGAATAACCAGGTGCTGTACTCAAAGTTCTGCCCACTAAGAGGATTTGCCATCATCCCCTGTCCTTCAGGGATATCCCAGAAAGGGGTTGAAAGGTTGCACCTGTCCATTTTCAGGTGGTACCTGTGTATCATGAAAAATCATGTGTAAACCAGGCCCTAGTTTTCTCTTCCTCAGTCAACTGATCAGAGAGCCACAGCTGTGGACTGGTAAAGAGAAGGTTACGTGGCAGGAGTGGAGGCCATGGGCATTTGGGTCACTTCCTCATGTAACTTATTTGTGCTTTCAGGGCTTGCTTGGGCCCTATCTCATATACACCTCTTCCATTTTATTATGGAGTGCTGCTGTGCATGCCCAACTTTATGGCTTGGCAGATCAGACAATACCCAGTTCGTTATAGGCAACTCAATTAGTCTCACAAATTTATTCCTTACACTCCTGCTGAAAGCTGTGTCCTTTGGCCCTTCATGTGAGAGTTCTTGCATGTTAATCCGCTCTAATTTTCCAGTCTTTCTAAGCCTTTGGATCCCCTCATCTACATTATATCAGGGCAGTTCTAACATTTTGACTTCAGGCAATTTAGGCCATCTTTTGGTCCATGCTTCAACCAACCATTGATAGAGCCCTTTTTAACCCCTCAAGCTACAACATCGAGTCCAGAATCTCTGCTTAGTGGGTCCAAATCAATAAATTCAGCCAGACCCAAATTTAAGTTCCTCCCACCCTTATCCCACACCCTTAATATCTATTCCCACACATATTCCTCTGATTTCTATCAATATAAATTGGGAAAAGTATGCAGTTCTTTTGAAGAGTAGCACACCTTTTCATGGGTCATACTTTGTACCTCACCTTTTGGGGCCTCTTGAGACTTCAGTCTCATTATAGGTCTGGAAGAAAAGAGGGATGATATGGGTGGGTCATGAGAGGAATTAGAAGTGTCTTTCAAGCCAACTACCTCAGGGCATTCCATTGCAGTTCATCTGGAGAAACAGGATTATTCTCTTCAGACAGAGCTGTGAGGGCTGTTTCCTCAGGGGAGACCTTTACAGGTTTATCAGGCACAGCATCTCTTCAGTTGGAGCCTGGACAGCTAATTCCTCAGGGCAGAACATTACAGGTTTATCTAGCAAAGAAGACTCAGCAGAATCTAGGGTTTCCTTATTTATTTACAACTTAGAGTAAACAATTCTGCAGTGAACATTCTTGAACATTCTTATACATGTCACTTGGGGTATACACCCAGAAGAGGTCTTGTTGGGTTGTAAGATATGTTAACTTCAACTTTACTAGATATTGTCAAATTGCTGCTCAGAATGTTGTGCCAGAATCCAGTCCTGAGTGTGGTGCATATGGGAATTCCTATCTGCAAACATCCTGACAGTATCCTCAGGTATTTTTTTTAACAATCTAATAGTCTTCTTGCTCTCATTTTCTGGAGTATTACTGAGAATATTTTCCATGCTTATTTGTCATTTTAAATCCTTTTTCTGTAAAATTGTTTATTATATGTTCTTTTTATTTGAATATGTGTGCCTTGTTGTCTAGGGATTTTCAAGTCAATGAGAATTTATAGCCATTCTTTAATGTCCACTATACCCTGTTCTGAGTCATGGATTTTATTAGCCAAGTTTTCATGACACTGGGTAGAGGCTCCCTGGAGAGTAGATGACTTGCCTGGGCCCCACAGCCAGTGAGGGTCAGAGCCTGTATCCCATCCTCCAAAGCTAGCTCTTCATACCAGACCACACATGTGGCCCAAGGGGCGATTTTTATTTTGTCTTTTTAGAGTCCGAGGAAACATTGTTTAGTGGTCTGGCATCATCTATATTTACTTGGCTTGATGTGGGATAGAGTATAATAACCCTAGTTCTTGATGAAAGGATTGTAATGAGTTAACCTTAGGGGTAATGAAATTTGTGGGATTATTTCTACCCTTAGAGTCATTTGTTGAAAAATGTGTACTAATCCTCAATTTAGGATTAAAATGGATATACCCATGAGAGATGGGTCTATAAAATTCATCTTAATTTCAGAAATGCAGCAAATAAACATTTATAAGATATCTTGTTGGTTCTGTTATTTCAGTCCAAAGGCCAGTTGGAGATCTGTTCTATATCAAGGATCCCCAGCTCTCCTGTGAGAAGTTACTGCTTTTCATTTGCTTACAGCAAAGGAAAAGGAGTGGAAATCATGTCAGGGATGGTCATCTGCAGAATTCAGAAGGGTCTGCCTTGAAGGAAGTATTCACCTCCCCAGGAGGGAACCAGATGAGCTGAGCTTAGGGGTCAGACCAGAGTAAGTGGCTAGACATCAATAGTTAGTCCATGACTTTAAAGGTTTCTTGGCTGATTCAGAGTTACCAATTGAAGACCTCCAAAATTACACAATGCCAAATAACAGATATCATTCTGTTGGTTGTCAGAATCTAGAATGGTGGGGAGTTTGTGTCTAGAGGCATATAAAGGAGAATAAATGAGATAACATAAGTGAAAATGCCAGGCAGAGTGCCTGAAAAATAGCCTTCTGTACATTCCTTCTCCATTCCCTTCTTCTCCTCTTTATCTCATTCTTTGGCAGCACCCTTAGGATTTGTCTGTACAAGTCCTAAGGCTTTGATTGAACAATGGCAAAGCACAGTCATCGCTACTAGTCATGTCTTCAACAGGTCCTGATTGCCATGATTTCTTTGGTGGGAGCAGGGTTGGCAATTAAACTGAGGCTCACAGACTTTGTCGCAGAATTCCCCCACAAAATAAGAGGCATAAAATGACTTGGAGACCTGGTCAGAGTTCCTGCAGCTATTAGTCATGACATGTTAGTGGAACAGTCTCAAAAAGTTATTTCCTAAATGCTTTCCAAAGACCTGGTTCTTCACGCAGATAGTTTGGGCCAACTTTAATGATAGTGAGAAACAAGTGAGAAACAAAAGGGGCTGGAAGAAAGAATTTATGCTTTAAGTTTAACAGTGTTTTGGACTGAATAGTCCTTGAAAATAAACCTTCACCTGATCCTAATTTTCATTTCAATTACATAGGCTGGTGATTTGAGCGTTAAGGATAGAGTTCTTAGAATCTGTTTATGTTGTGTGAATATGGATATGGACAGGTTCTGAGTATTAGGAT
This sequence comes from Tolypeutes matacus, assembly GCA_026826555.1. Taxonomy (NCBI): domain Eukaryota; kingdom Metazoa; phylum Chordata; class Mammalia; order Cingulata; family Chlamyphoridae; genus Tolypeutes; species Tolypeutes matacus. Next base: position 7,173,498 of record JAKSZT010053820.1, read on the forward strand.
TATGATCAGTATTTTAATATATACTCAAAACCCCTCTGTCACATGTTATTTTTTTGAAGCATAGAAGTTGGACTTTGAAAACAACTTAAGTCCCTTTGTTTGAAAAATTTTAAATAAATATTGAGGTTTTGGGGTTTTCTTACTGTGAGGTATTTAAAAATCTTCTTTATAAAATATTTCTGAAAACCTGAGACTGGCAAAGAAATTGGATAGTTGAAAGGAAAAATTATGGAGAATTCTGTTTTGTGGCAAGGGGGAATAAAAGAAGAGGGAAAAGTAATTAGTGTGGATTTTAAAATTCATATTAATATCTAGTGTATAGTTTTCATGACGGGCAAGAGTTTTGATTTGCTTTATCGAAACATAATTACAGCATTGTTAGATGTGTGTTGGAAATCCAGCATGTGATTGTCACCTTCTTGTATTTTAATAACAGAGGAGATGAGAAAATCAAGGGGATTAAAGAAATAGAGACTAAGTTTTGACAACAAGTGGAAGTGCAAGGACAGTTGGGTGTTACAGAGAATAAGCTAATGCATTAAGATGTATTAGCCAGGGCTCTCCAAAAAAAACAGGATCAACAGAGCTAATAGGACCTATGTATGTATGTGGGTATATTCATATATGGAGATATATTTTAAGAAATTTGCCCATGCTATTGTGGGGCTAGTAAGTACAAATTCCATAGGGCAGTCGAGAGGCTGGAAATTCTGGAATGAGTGATATTGAAGTCTTGGGTCTGAATTTCTTAGGAGAAGCTGGCAAGCTGGATACTCAGAGAGGAGTGAAGGGTATAGTGTTGAAATAGAATTCCTTCTTCCTGGAACCCTCAGGTCTTTGTATTTAAGACCTCCAACTGATTGGATAATGCCCACCCACATTGCTGAGGGCAATCTCCTTTACTTAAAGTCAACTGATTGAAGATGCCAACCCTATCTACAAAATATCTCCACGGCAACATCCAGACTAGTGTTTGACCAAACAACTAGATACCATAACTAGTCGAGATGACACTTAAATTAACCATCACAGCTGAGAAGAGAACTGAATTTGGGAAATGTCTGGTTTTTACTCACACTACAAGCCTCAACCAGTTCTACTGTTTTGCTACCATTTTGTGATTTTACAGGATGTAAGTTTGGATGGTGGAGGAAAGGGACTGGGCACCAGAGCAATGGCCAGAGGAACCTCAGTGGAGTTCCAAGTAACCCCAGAGCAGCTTGAGGGTGCCAGCAGTGTGGAAGGAGGGGGAGGAGATTCACAAAGGAAAACCTGAATTGCTTTACAAATTAAGCTAAAATCAGGCCTGACTGGAGCTCCAGAGTGTTAGTTCTTAGTTTGGTCCTAGGACCACGTCCTGTATCCAGATTACCCAGGGACCTGCTAAAATCTGCATTTCCAGATGACACTTCAAATCAGTGGAATCAGAACACTGAGAATGGTGCCTGAGAATATGCATTCCAAACAAGTAGCCCGGGTAATTCTCAGGAGTGATAAAGTTTGAACCTCTGCACCAAGCAGTAGCTTAGTGTAAGCAAGAAAGAGTAAGTTAGAAAGGAACTTATGAACACCATACATAAAAATGGCCATTGCTCAGGTGTCTGGGGTCAGGATCCCCTTGGGTCAAGATCCCCTCTGAAATTGTCTCAGGCGTCATTGGGAGAATGTCAAACAGAATTTTTGAAGACTCTCTGGTTTAGAAGTAAAGGAAATGCCAAAAAGGTAGACAACACCCTTTATTAGGCCAGTTTCATTTCTCTCTCTCTCTCTTCTTGACCCCTACACTCCACTGGACTGGGTTGACTGCAGTTCCCCCAACAGGCCATGCTTTCTCTTGCCTCCATGCCTTTGCACTGGCTGTTCCCTCTACCTAAAATGCCCTTCTCCCATGCGTAGATTTCTATTTGCTATTTAAATCCCAATTCCATGACAATTCCTCTGGGAAGCCTCAGCATCCCAAATTTCATATTGTACAATTCTCTATAATAGTCCTTACCACACTCTGTCGAATTATTTACTTATCTTCCCCTTTAGTCTATTTATTTTTCAGGGCTGTTTAGTTAACTGTTTAACCCAAGTCTTAGTTCTTGAAAGCTGCCCCATAAATGTTCTTTAATGAGCGACTTAAAAATTGTGAACTTGCTGCCCCAAAACATATTCCCTAAACTGCCAGAATATGTTCACTTAACCTTGCCTAAGATTTCATTTGAATTAACTAAGAAATCAGTCACTTACCCAGTAGTATGAATTAATTCCATCTGCTTCTCCAAAGACTGGAGAGTAACTACACACAGAGAATGGAGAAGAGGACAGGGGGGTGGAGAGGGTGGGAGGACAGCTGTTCAAGGACACTGAGCACCAAGGAATTGGAGAAAGACCACAGAGGGGTGTGAAAAGGCATACACTGGGGTGGGGAGAGGGCAAGATGCAAACTGTTTATTTCAAAATTTTACCTAGCAATGGCCCTGAACTCAGAATGGTGGGAAAACTATCCTTTTCCTGTGATGGTTGTGTCCTCCTCATAGTGTCTGAACAAAAAATCTGGTCCTAGCTCCACTGCATTCAGGGTAAAATAGGCTTATGGGAACTGGATGAAAATTTGACCACTATATGGAAATATGTATTCAAAATCCCAGAAAGCAGATTTACAAACAAACTTTTGGAATAAAACCAACTCAGAAATTGAGCAATGCCTATATTAGATTTCTTTTGCAAACCAAATCAGTTGCAAAAACAGATTGTTTGTGAACATAAAAGTCAGGACTCTAGAGACACAAAAGGAGAGATTTTATGAGATGGAAACTAGACGCCTTTTGAGGGGCTGGAGAAATTAAAAGAAAAGAAGTCCTTAAACAAACAAATAGTAACAAAATGCCCAAATTTTCTGAACCTAAAGGCAGACATGAGATGTTATAACTCACATAACATATAAATTGGCCCATTCCAAAGGATCAGTGGCCACAGTCAGTATATAAAGAGGATGATTCAAGCTGTGCCAATATACAAGCAAAACTGAACAGGCAAGAAAATGTGGATGCTTTAGTGCAAGTCAATCACTAATTCTAAAACTCAACAACAAATATTTATTAAGCATATATGTGTATGTGTGCACATTATGCTTTATTAGGCCCATAAGAGGTGTTTAATAAATACTGTTGAATGAATGACTGATTGAGCAGTGTATATGCCAGACACCGTGCTGGTGTCGAGGAAGAGTGCTGTATAAGACACATAGTATTTGTTCTCAAGGAGATTGAAGTCTAGTGGGAAGACTAACAATTAAATGTTATGAGGATTCGAAAGAAAAGTACTCGTTGCTATTGGAGCACATGGCAAGTGAATTTAATCTAAGCCAAAGGAGTTTATATAACATATGTCTGTGAAAGGGTGGGAGGGAAAAAGACCAGGGATAGGGCTGCAGTGTAGGGCTGTACAGGTAGTGCACTGCACAACCTTCTAAAGGGTGCTATTCACATGTGAGGTGGCCTTAGAAGGAGAGAGGAGGGCAGAAGGGCATATGCAAAGGCCTGTATTTAGAAAAGTGTAGCAGATGCAACAGAGGAACTACCATCTAGAGAGCTAAGAGAAAAGTCAAGCAGGATGAGACGGGAAGAAGTACGCAGGGGTCCATTCAATGAGGGCATTTCAGGCCAGGTTAAGGATTTGGGACATTATCCTAAGGGAAAGGGAAGCCATTTATGGTATTGATATCTGTGTTTGAAAAGCTCTTTGTGGTTGAGGAGTGAAGAGTGTTATGGAGGGGGGCAAGCATGAATGCCAGTCAGTGTGTGCAGTGGCCTAACAGAGAGCCCGACCACAGTGATGGGAGAGACCCTGCAGCCTACAAGGCAGCAAGATGGGCCCATTGGGTTGCATTTGGAGATTAAGAAAAAGAGTCAAGGATGTGTAGTGGGTATGAAACATTTTAAAAATGCAGGTCTACAAGAAATTCTTGCTTGTCTTTAAAATAATTTAACTTGAACCCTGAGCTTCTCTCCTGTTCTTCTGTGACTCCTTTCCCCACCTTCACAACCTGAGGATGTATAAAGGATCCCGGTTCTTACCCCAAGCAAAACACTCAAGGAGGACATTCTAATCTCCAGCCAGTGCCACTAAAATACCTGTTGTCCCAGCCATGGCAAATGGACCACAGATGTCCTTTACTGAATCTGGGAGCCCCATTGCTTAGGATCCAGCCTCACAGATATGCCTTTGGGCACCCTGGTCCTCCCCAAGGCACTAACAGAGAGTGAGGTGAAGATTCAAGGTAAAACCAACTTTCAACCTTTGTTTTGTATAAGGAATTCCTTTTCCCCTTACTTGCATTCAAAGGCACGCACTTTATGCCTTTCCTCTTTGGGTCACCTGGTGTGATCACTTTAATTAGTTTTCTAGAGTTTCATAACTGGAGTCATTGAACATGGATGGGAAAAAATTACATATTTATCTTCGCTAAGCTCTAACAAATTCAGCATTCCCTTCAATTACAAATATAGGCAGTAAACCACTGTTAGGAGTACTTGCAAGTTTGTCACCAATAGGAATCACAGATCTTTTCATATTTCATTACAGTTGTTGCAGATATCTTAAAATATGGTTTCCCACGTCGCTTCTTGGATAACATTGTTTAAATCTTAATAAAGAAGCCCACATACTACTCATCATAAATTTGTTTTAGTATTTCAACTATTTCAATATGCTTGTTTCTTTCTATAATCCTATGCATTTTATTTTATGCACTCAAAAACACCATTATTCTGTCAGAGATGTCTGAGGGTATTTATTGAGATGAAAAACATTGGGAAAAAGCAGGTTTAGTCCTGGGGTGGGATGAATTTGGAATATACTGTGATATAGTTAAATTCGGTTCATGCGTGGACTTAATGAATTATACTGAAACACAGAAAATTTGTGTCATCTGCAGTCCAAAACTTTAACCCAAGGCTAGGGTTCTGCTAAAAATATGCAGCATTTAGTGGATGTTTTAATATTCAGGGAAATGCTTATTTTTAAAGCCATTTATGAAGTAAAAGTAAATCTTTTCTCCAAAATGGAAGTGATTGCCTAACACAACCATTTTTCTTCCTGCCAGGTTTATGCCAACTAAAATGACTCAAGAGTATGGATATTACTTAAAATAAGTAGTCATTATTTTTCAGAGAAGCCTGTGTAATAATTCAGCTGAGTGCACTTAACTGATCATTTTAATTTATATAAGTCTTTTGAAAATAGAGTCAAAACAACTTTCTTTAGTCTACACATGCATGTGCATACACACACACACCTTTTCAAGCTGTTTTATTAGTTTGAACTATATGAAATTGCCTTTTTATTGGTCAAAAATGGTTGAATAGAAGCAGTTTCATATAGGTTTTATAGTTTGATCTAAAGTTCTGAAACAATACCCTGAGATTTCTGATGAGATAGAAGAGAATCTGTTATTCATGTCATGAAACAACTCAAGACCAATTCAGAAAAATAGATGGATAGATGAATGGATGGATGGTTGCATGGGTAGATGGATGAACGATGGATGGATGGATGGATGGATGGATGGATGGATGGATGGATGGATGGATACAGATGATAGATATTTTACTTTCATTGTACTCTATAAGAGATGTTGAATCTGAGGGGGTACCTATTTATTTCTATTTTTAATTATTTCAAATTTCTTAGCAGAATACATTCTTAGACCTGATGAGCACCAGTAGTTCTAGGCTTACATTGTCCTGTTTGCTGATTATCCCAATGAGAAAATTGTACCTTTGCCCAGAGAGTGATGGGTAATGAGGAAAGTGGAGAGATCAGCCTCACTTGGACCACTTATAAACAGATTTATAAGAAAGATGGTTTCTATTACTAGAAAAAAATGTATAAAGGGAAGGCAAGGTAAAAGACAAAAACCATAACTACCATACTTTATTCTAGAGAGGCCAAGGGAAAAAGATAGAGATGTTTACGTGGTACGTGTATAGGTGTAAGTATGTTAGTGTGTGTGTGTGTGTGTGTGTGTGTATGGTGACTGTGACTTCAATGAAGTATGAAGTAATGGACTAGAAACAACAAAAAATGATCAGTTCCTGGAGAAAAAAAGAGGGGAGGAGAATGAGCAGTCAAAAATTTAAGCTATTATATTCGCATCCAAATCCCTTCATTTCATACAATTTTGCACAATTCTTTGTTATTTAATATGGGAAGTCATCTACATTAGACTTCTCAAATTAGGACTCCTTTAGTTGAAACTTACAGAAACCTATCTCAAATTATCATTTCTTGAAGACACAGATGAGAGTTGAAGGTAGGCATGGAGCTACTTGGAGATCACAAGGTCAAACCATATTTCTTTACAACTAAACTCAGGTGCTGAACCTGCCTCTATTGAAAAGACAAAATCAGACATTAAATCAGAAATTAAAATCCTGTACAATAAGTGAACAGGAAAGGTAGAACTTTTTAAAGAAGATTCTGTAACAAACTGAAGCTAATATCAGCAAAATATATGGGCAACGGCAGTAAACTTTGTGAAAAAGTGTGAGCAACACTGATTGAGTTTGTGTAATGAGCAGAGACATCAAGAGTTTATACTGGTTTGCCATGCTGGTGATAATTTCTATCAATCCAACATCCTTGATCTCAGAGTGAGACTCAGAAGGTCAAGAAACATATCCCAAAGTTGAACCACTTATACGTAAGGCTAGGTTGGGATCCCAGGGTCTTTGATTCCTAATCTACAGCTCTTTGTCTATGCTGGTGGTTCTCAAACTTGAGTGTGAAAAGCCTTGTTAAAACACAGATTTCTAGAAACCAAATCCAGAGTAAGTGCCCAAGAATTTGCATTTATTTTAAGTTCCCATGTGTTTTAGTTTCCTAGGCTGCTCAAAGCAAATATCAGAATGGGTTGGTTTAAACAATGGGAATTTATTCATTCATGGTTTTGAAGCCAGGAAAATGTCCAAATCTAGGCATCATGAAGGTGATGCTTTCTTCCAAAAGACCAGCTGCCAGCAATTCTTGGCTCCTCTATCACATGACCAGGCATGTGATGGCATCTGCTAGTCTCTCCCTTCTCTTCCAGGTTTCGTTGATTTCGGCTACTTGCTTCCATGGCTTTCTCTGTGTCTGAATTTCATTCTCATATAAAGGACTCCAGTAATAGGACTAATACCCATCCGAAATGGGGTGGAACACACCTTAACTAAAGTAACCTCATTAGAAGGTCCTACTTACAATGGGTTTATACCCACAGAAAGGGATTAAATTTAAGAACATGTTTTTATGGGGTACATACAGTTCTAGACATCACACCAGGTGATTTTGATGCTTCTGGTCCAGAGACCACACTTTGAGAGCCCAGAGCTATGCAAAACCTACTATACCTTCTATGCTGAGTAGTTACATAATGACTCAATAAGTATGGGATACTTAACTACCAACAGTCATTGAGAACTTACTATGTGCCACACATGTTATAGATACCTTACATGTATTAATCCCTTTGAGTCAGGTATTGCTATTATCCCAATTTTATAGATGAAGATAGATGAGTAGGTAACTTATCTAAGGTCACACAGCTAGTATACAGCAAAACTGAGTTGCAAAGTATGGCAGTCTGGCTCCAAAGGCCAGTATTCCATTTTTACACTTTTAGTACTTCAGTAGTACCTGTGTTATACAGGTCTAATCATACCTGTACTTGTCACATACTTCTGGTGGAATGTCAGAAGACCCAAAGTTCATGGAGACGCTGGCTCTTATTGAGTACTGCTGGTGTACAGAAACTAAAATACTGAGAGAGAAAGAATTCTGCTAATAATATCCACAATCTCTCCATTGCCAATAGTTCTATATGCAGTAATCACAATCTGTCACATTCTTTACCTTTATCTTGTTTGCTAATAATTCACAATCCAAAAAAAATCATAGAATATTAAACATAAAATGAAATGTAAGTACTCATCTGAAAGTGGCAAATATTTTATTCACTTGCTACATTTTTCTTTAACAAGAATGTGCAGCTAAAAATCAAGGAAATAAAAAATGAAACAAGGACAAGAAGCCTGAGGACAATATCCAAATAGGTTATCAAAATAAGAAGCCTCAAGAAAGATGTTGGAAGCTGGAGCCTGGCTCCATGGAATCAAGGAGCAGTACTGGGAGAGCAGAGAATTATGGGTATAGAAATTGGGGTAACTTGGTTCCCAGCAACAGAAAGCAATATCTGGATGCCTTAAGAAAAACTGTGTTAGAAGACTATAGGATTGCTAACAGAAATGAACGAAAAGCTGAAACCATCTTGGAAAAGGGTGAGAAGAAGAGATCTCTGGTAATAAAGGTGGGAGGAATTAATGGAGTCTCTTCAGAATGCTATTGGGATAAACCATTTCCACTTGGGTGGTAGATTGAATTATGTACCCAAATTTAGATGTTTTAAATCCACATCCTATGGGAGTGAACCCATTATAGATAGGCTCTATTGAAGATGTTATTTTAGGTTGTATGGCCTAACTGATAAGGTTGGGTCTTAATTCAGATTACTGGAGTCCTTTATAAGCAGATGAAATTCAGACATAGAAGGGAAGTCACAGGAAGGAACCTGAAGCCAGCAGTCAATGGAATTTGGAAGAGAAAGGAGAAGACATTGCCATGAGACATGAGGTAGGTATACAAACCAAGGAACCCCAAGGTTCACCAGCAATGAGCACCAGGATGTTACAGAGCTTGGGGAGAAAGTACTGCCTTTCTGATGCCTCAATTTTGAACTTTTTCCAGCCTCAGCCTCAAAACTGTGAGCCAATAAATTCTCATAGTTAAAGCCAAACCATTGTGTGGGTATTTGTCATAGCAGTATAGTAAATTAAAACAACTTATTTTCCTAGCCTTGTAACACTGTGCTAGATAGACAGGTAATTGGTCTAACTGAAGTCAAGTGCCTACCCCTTGTCCAGAAAGGAGTATACACCTTGACTGAAAATCCCATCAGGAGGGCATCCAATAAAGGAGGGATCATTTCCAAAGATAAACCAAGGTGGTGTTGTCAAAAGATGGGATTTTCAACAGCTGTCAGTAGAATGGGGCATCATGAAGGCAGATAGAAGGGCCATGGCTGGTGAACATCAGTTTTACACTTTCTGTGATGTGTTGTGTGAGCCCATGGTTAAAAACAATAGAGATTAGCTGATTCCACCTTTACCCTGGTGGCACCTAGAAATTGGGAGTGCAACATGTGGAAAACCCTCATTGATTCATACTTTAAGCATATTTTGAACTGAGATAGCTACTTCAAACATAGTCTATGACCTATAGAAGCTTAGAGTCTAGTGGGGGCAGGAGAAAAGAAACACAATTACAATGGTGTGGTGAGTACAATAAAATGATAAGTAGAGGTTGCTATGGCACGTAAAGATCCCATCTTTAGGGCAAGGATATAAACAGGTCCACAGAGGACAGGCAAATGTGATGTTTCTAGGTGGGGGGATCTGAAGAGCCAATAGGTGACCAATCCATAATCTGGATAACTGGGAGAGGAAGGAAGGAAGAATGTCAGATACACGAAGGCAAGGGTATCAGGCTTCATGGAATGCACTGTGTTAACTTCAGTCCCATCCCCTTGTACTTTCCTCTTCTTAAATTAAAACAAGGGCCTAATATGTTAAAGATCAGCTTTAATTTAATATTTTGCTCATGTCTAACCCCCTATATATTTAGAGAGTAAATAATGAAAACAATCTTGTATGGTTCATGATTTGATCCTACAACACTAATATATGTATTAAAGAGCCAGTTATTATGGTGAAAACTTTCCAAAGCAAGGACTGGGGACTCTTTCTCTGTGATCGCCTCATGTTGTGCACAGTCATACATTTTCATCTCTGCATTCACTGTTTCCTATAAAATGTGCTTCTGCTGATGAATCCCTTGATCAACTTTCAAGGGTCAGCTTAAGTGCGCCTCTGCCCCCCCCCCCATGAAAAGCCTACTGTAGCAGTTTGTCATTGTTTATGAATTCCAAAAATAGCTATTATGTTTGTAAACTGTTCTGTCAGAGGTATCACTTTTAATTGACTAAATTATGATTAGGGCTTTGATTGGGCCATGTCAGTAGGATTCATAGATAAAACTACACGGCAGAGCAGAGGAGTTAGTTGGAGTTCTGATGCTGGAGTTTTTGAGCTGAGGCCCTGGAAGTAAGCACACAGAGGAGCAAAGCAGCTGAGCCAGGAGAGGATTGAGCCCCAGGGAGAGAGACAGAGCCAGTCACCTGATAGTCTACAGCTAGCCTTGTGGAGGGAGGCAAAGCCTAGAGAGCCTCATAGTCTATAGCTGACCTTGTGGAGAAAACAGAAGAGCTGAGCCAGGAGAGAAATGAGCTCTATCCAGGAAGAGAGGAACCCAGGAAACCTGAATCCTGGCAGACGTTGGCAGCCATCTTGCTCCAATACAAGACTTTGGTGAGGTAAGTAACTTATGCTTTATGGTCTGGTAACTGTAAGCTTCTACCCCAAATAAATACCCTTTATAAAACCCAACAGATTTCTGGTATTTTCCATCAGCACCCCTTTTGGCTGACTAATACACTTACTATCACTGTTCCACTAAAAACTTCATCTCATCAGTTTTAGTTGTTTTTTTCACCTGCTCATCTCCCTCACTAGGCTAAGAGCAAAAAAAGATTCTCTTGTTTCCATCTTTTTTTTTCCAAATCAACTGATTATAGTACAGGACGGGAGAAAAGAAAGGAGTAATAAGAAGAGAGGACAATAAGGGGGAGAGGGAAGAGGGAAAATTGAAATAAATCAGGTTCTCCTGCCAATAAGGAAATTCTGGTGTAGCAAAAGCTTGGTAGCTTGGTTGTTAAATAATGGAAACCTTAATTCTACTTTATATTCAATAACCACTGTTGAATTACATTAATACCTCTACCTTGGGAAGAAATCTATAACTTAATTTTTTTAAAATCAATTATTTCTTTTTACTACCTTTCTTGAAGCTTATTGAAACCACTGAGCACATTTTTAAATATGTGAAGGATATAATCTGACTCATGATAAAGAAGAAATTTTCTAGATAACAGTATCAGGAACTATATAGTTGCACTTTCAGTGATGCCCCAATTTTATTCCTTTTTAAATTTATAGCCTCAATTCACTGAGGCTATTCAATAGCTGGTACATTGCATTACTTGACCTGGAAGTGGGCTTAGAAATTGCAATCACTACAATGGTAAATACAAATATGAATATGTGTTTTTTCTGTGTCCTTTTTTTTTTTTTTTAATGCCCAATTTTTTTTAACTTTATTTTGTACATTTAATAATTGAAAACATAAGCAATTAAAAACTAAAAAGTAAACACAGATGAATAAATATATACATTTCTCAATTAAATGTAATGGATACATGTAAATTTTTTGTTGTTGTTTTTTTTGTTTGTTTTTTTTTCTATGTGTGAATCCAACAATATATTACACAATGTATTTGGTTCATAGTAATGCATTCATACAGTATTTGTCCTTTTGTGTCTGGCTTGCTTCACTCAACATAATGTCCTCCAGGTTCATCCATGTTGTCATATGCTTCATGACTTCATTTCTTCTTACAGCTGCATAATATTCCATCGTGTGAATAGACCACAGTTTGTTTATCCATTCATCTGTTGATGCACACCTGAGTTGTTTCCAACTTTTGGCAATGATGAATAATGTGGCTATGAACATCGGTGTGCAGATGTCTGTTCGTGTCACTGCTCTCAGTTCTTCTGGGTATATACCCAGTAGTGGTATTGCAGGGTCACGTGGCAAGTCTATATTCAACTTCTTTAGGAACTGCCAAACAGTCCTCCATAGTGGTTGTACCATCCTTTATTCCCACTAACAGTGAAGAAGTGTTCCTATCTCTCCACATCCTCTCCAACACTTGTAGTTCTCTGTCTTTTTAATAGTGGCCATTCTGATAGGTGTGAAATGATATCTCATTGTAGTTTTGATTTGCATTTCCCTAATCGTGAGTGATGTTGAGCATTTCTTCATGTGTTTTTTTGCCATTTGTATTTCTTCTTTGGAGAAATGTCTATTCAAGTCTTTGGCCCATTTTTTAATTGGGTCATTTGTCTTTTTATTGTTGAGTTGTAACATCTCTTTATATATCCTGGATATTAAACCCTTATCAGATATGTGATTTCCAAATATTTTTTCCCATTGAGTTGGCTGCCTTTTCACCCTTCTGACAAAGTCCTGTGAGGTGCAAAAGTGTTTAATTTTGAGGAGGTCCCATTTATCTACTTTTTCTTTTGTTGCATGTGCTTTGGCTGTGAAGTCCAAGAAACCACCACCTACTACAAGGTCTTGAAGATGTTTCCCTACATTTTCTTTTAGTAGTTTTATGGTCCTGGCTTTTATATTTAGATCTTTGATCCATTTTGAGTTGATTCTTGTATAGGGGGTGAGATAGGGGTCCTCTTTCATTCTTTTGGTTATAGATATCCAGTTCTCCCAACACCATTTGTTGAAGAGACTGTTTTTTCCCATCAGCGTGGGCTTGGTAGGTTTGTCAAAAACCAGTTGACTGTATAGGTGAGGGTTTATTTCTGGATTCTCAATTCTATTCCACTGATCGATATGTCTATCTTTATGCCAGTACCATGCTTTTTTGACCACTGTAGCTTTGTAATATGTTTCAAGGTCAGGCAGTGAAATTCTTCCCACATTGCTCTTCTTTTTTAGAATACTTTTGGCTATTCGGGTGCACTTACACTTCCAGATGAATTTGGTAATTGCCTTCTCTAATTCTGTAAAGTAAGCTGTTGGGATTTTGATTGGTATTGCATTGAATCTATAAATCAGTTTGGGCAAGATTGACATCTTCATGATATTTATTCTTCCAATCCATGAACACGGAGTGTCTTTCCATTTGTTTAGGTCTTTTTAAATTTCTTTTAGCATTGTTTTGTAGTTTTCTGCATATAGGTCCTGTACTTTCTTGGTTAAATTAACTCCTAGGTATTTGAGTCTTTTTGTTGCTATTGAAAAGGGAATTTTCCTCCTGATTTCCTCCTCAGGTTGTTCAGTAGTTGTGTACAAAAACATTACTGATTTTTGTGTGTTGATCTTATATCCTGCCACTTTGCTGAACTCATTTATTAGTTCAAGTAGCTTTGTTGTGGATACTTTAGGATTTTCTAAATACATGACATGTCTCTCCGCAAACAGTGAGAGTTTTACTTCCTCTTTTCCTATTTGGACGCCTTTAATTTTTTTGTCTTGTCTAATTGCCCTAGCTAGAACTTCTAGTACAATGTTGAATAACAATGGTGACAGTGGGCATCCTTGTCTTGTTCCTGATCTTAGGGGGAAAGCTTTCAACCTTTCCCCATTGAGTATGATGTTGGCTGTGGGTTTTTCATATATGCCTTTTATCATATTGAGGAATTTTCCTTTTATTCCTATCTTTTGAAGTATTTTTATCAAAAAAGGATGTTGGATTTTGTCGAATGCCTTTTCTGCATCTATTGAGATGATCATGTGTTTTTTTTCCTTCAATTTGTTAATGTGGTGTATTACATTGATTGATTTTCTTATGTTGAACCAGCCTTGCATACCAGGAATAAATCCCACTTGGTCGTGATGTATAAGTCTTTTGATATGCTGTTGGATTCGATTTTGCAAGTATTTTGTTGAGAATTTTTGCATCTATGTTCATGAGAGAGATTGGTCTGTAATTTTCTTTTCTTGTAGAGAGATTGGTCTGTAATTTTCTTTTCTTGTGGAATCTTTATCTGGCTTTGGTATAAGGGTGATGTTCGCTTCATAAAATGTGTTGGGTAATTTTCCGTCCTCTTCAATTTTTTGGAAGAGTTTAAACAGGATTGGTGTTAATTCTTTTAGAAATGCTTGGTAGAACTCACCTGTGAAGCCATCTGGTCCTAGACTTTTCTTTGTTGGGAGATTTTTGATGACGGATTCAATCTCCTTAATTGTGATTGGTTTGTTAAGTTCTTGTATTTCTTGTTGTGTCAGTGTAGGTTGGTTATGAGTTTCTAGAAATTTGTCCATTTCATCCAGGTTGTCTAGTTTGTTGGCATGTAGTTTCTCATAATATCCTCTTATGATTCTTTTTATTTCTGTGAGGTCATTTGTAATTTCCCTCCTTTCATTTCTGATTGTATTTATTTGCATCTTCTCTCCTTTTTTCTCTGTTAGTCTAGTGAGGGGTTTGTCAATTTTATTGATCTTCTCAAAGAACCAGCTTTTGGTTTTGTTGATTTTCTCTATTGCTTTTTTGTTCTCATTTTCATTTATTTCCACTCTAATCATTATTATTTCTTTCCTTCTTTTTGCTTTGGGATTGGTTTGCTGTTCTTTTTCTAGTTTCTCAAGTTGTTCAGTTAAATCTTTGAGTTTAGCTCTTTCTTGTTTCTTAATATAGGCATTTAGGGCTATAAATTTCCCTCTCAAGACTGCCTTTGCTGTATCCCATAAGTTTTGATATGTTGTGTTCTCATTTTCATTTGTCTCAATATATTTACTGATTTCACTTGCAATTTCTTCTTTGACCCACTGAATATTTAGGAGTGTGTTGTTCAGTCTCCACACATTTGCAAATTTCCTTTTTTCCTGTCTGTTATTGATTTCTAGTTTCATTCCATTATGATCTGAGAAGGTGCTTTGTATAATTTCAATCTTTTTATATTTATTGAGAGCTGTATTGTGACCTAACATGTGGTCTATCCTGGAAAAAGATCCATGGGTACTTGAGAAGAATGTATAACCTGCTGAGTTTGGATGCAGTGTTCTGTATATGTCTGTTAGGTCTAACTTGTTTATCATATTGTTCAAGTTCTCTGTTTCCTTGTTAATCTTCTGTCTAGTTGTTTTATCTAATGATGTGAGAGGGGTGTTGAATTCTTCAACGATTATTGTAGAAATGTCTATTTCTCTCTTCAGTTTTGCCAGAGTTTGTCTCATATATTTTGGGGCACCCTGGTTAGGTGCGTAGATATTTATGACTGTTATATCTTCCTGGAGGATCGTCCCTTTTATTAATATATAATGGCCTTCCACATCTCATCACTTTTTTGCATTTGAAGTCTGTTTTATCTGATATTAGTATAGCTACCCCTGCTCTTTTCTGTTTACTATTCGCATGGAGTATCTTTTTCCAATCTTTTACTTTCAGCCGGCTTGTATCCTTGTGTCTGAGGTGAGTTTATTGTAAGCACCATATGGATGGCTCATGTTTTTTTATCCATTCTGTCAGCCTGTATCTTTTGATTGGGGAATTTAATCCATTCACTGATATTACGGAAAATGCACTATTTATTTCCTCCATTTTATCTTTGGTTTTCATATGTCATCTTATTTTTGTCTTTCTTTTTACTCTTTTGGTTATCCTTTCTGCTTTTCTTCCTTCTATACTCGCCTCCAAGCCTCTCTCTCCTGTCTTTTTCTTTCAGGTTCTAAGTCTTCCTTTAATATTTCCTGCAAAGGTGGATTCTTTTTTACAAACTCTCTTAGTTTTTGTTTGTTTGTGAATACTTTATATTCACCTTCATATTTGAAGGACAGTTTTGCTGGGTAAAGAATTATCGGCTGGCAGTTTTTCTCTTTCAGTTTCCTAATTGTATCATACCACTGTCTTCTCGCCTCCATGGTTTCTGAAGAGAAATCTGCACAAAGTCTTACTGGACGTCCTTTGTACGTGATCGTTTGCTTCTCTCTCGCTGCTCTGAGAATTTTCTCTTTATCTTTTACATTTAACATTCTGAATAATATGTGTCTTGGCGTAGGTCTATTTGGATTTATTCTTATTGGGGTACGGTGTGCTTCTTGGACATGTAAGTTCACTTCTTTAGTGAGAGTTGGGAAATTTTCAGCTATTATTTCCTCAAATACTCTTTCTGCCCCTTTTCCTTTCTCTTCTCCTTCTGGAACTCCCATGACACGTATGTTCTTGCATCTTGTGTTGTCATTCAACTCTCTGAGCCCCTGCTCAATTTTTTCCATTCTTTTCTCTCTCTGTTCTTTTCTCTCTCCAATTTTAGCTGCTCTGTCTTCAGTATCACTTATTCTTTCTTCTATCATTTCGAGTCTGCTGTTGTATGCTTCAAATGTATTTTTTACTTCACCTATTGTGTCTTTCATTCCCATGAACTCCGTTACTTTTCTGTTCATGATTTCAAATTCTTCTTTACGTTCGCGCAATGACTTCTTGATGTCATTGATCTCTTTAACTATATTCTCTTTCATCTCATTAATTTGATTTTGGAAATGTGTGCTCATCTCACTGATTAGTTCTCTCAAATTCTGCATCTCTTCTGGGACTTTGCTGTATTCCTTTTCTTGGGCCATGTCTTCTATTTTCTTAGTATGGCCCGTAATTTTTTGTTGGTGCTTAGGCATCTGGTTAGTTTGTATTTTACTTAGATGCTCTATCTCTTTCTCTTTTATGGGGTTTTAGTGGCAGGAGGCTGTGAGTTACCACCGCTCTTTGATTTTTGGCTCAACCTTGATTGTTAGGGTTGTTCTGCTGGTTGCTCAAAACTGGGCACTGGACCCAGTAATTGGTTGTAGAGTCATATCCTAGGGCCTTGGGCAGGGAGGCTATAGAGGCCAGGAAAAGCCTCTCTTACTTATTAATTTTCTTATGTGTACTTCCTTGGTCTACCAGGAGATGGCGCTTGTTGGCAGCTCTCAATTCAATGCCTGGTCGGAGCGTATTTGTTGTGACACAGGCCAGATCAATGAGATAGAGCTTCCTGTCTGGGGGTTAGGAGCCCTGCGATTCAAACTTTCTGAGACAGTTCTCCAGACTTCTCTCGTAGCGCCCCCCTTTTCCCAGCTAGGAAATATTTCCACTCCCTTCTGAATCCTCAACAATCAGTCCCTGTTAGTAGAGGATGAGATTGGGAGGTTTGTATGTCTTTAGCCCCTTGCAGGCTCCAAGGCAAACAATGGCGCAGCCCCACCCAGCCTGGAAGGGCTCTTGGGACAGGGCAGACCAAACCTGGGAGTCCAAAGCAGGGTCAGCCCCAGGCTCTCTCTCCCCTCTCCCATGGTGTCCTCAACAATTAGTCCAGGCTAGAAGAGAGGGAGGTTGCGAGGATCGGATTTCTCCAGTCCTTTCCAGGCTCCCAGGGCAAACCACCGTGTGGAAGGTTCCGTGGGGCTCCGCAGCCCAAATTTCAGGTCAGAACCTGAGTCAGCCTAAGGCTGTGTCCCTCTCTCTCCCCTTTCCGGGAGTGGCAGATCCCTGAAGCCCCCTTTGTCTGTGGTTGCAGGCCCAGGGGCCCGAGAATTCTGAAGAGTGTGGGGGAGGGTGCCGGCAGCAGCAGAAGCTGCTAATTGCAACTCACAGTTCTGTAGTCGCGATTTTCCTCTTCTGTCCCTCTCTCCTCTGGGTGGTGTGCAGCCTTCATCTGCTGTCCTAAATCCTGGAAGATCTTTTTCGGGGCTGTTTCAGCTTGTCCTCTAGCTATTTTTCTGGAGAAGAGATTCCCGTGTCTTACTAGTCCGCCATCTTCCCGGAAGTCTCTCTGTGTCCTTTTTATTAAAAAAATTATTAGAGAAGTTGTGGGATTACAAACCAATCATGGATAAAATACAGGATTCCCATACACTGTCCCACCACCAACACCTTGCTTGGTGTGGGACATTTGTTATAATTGATGATAGCACTGTTTTTAACAGTAGTTATCTTTGTTACAATTAATGCATAATTATTAAAATATTACTTATCATCCAATGTTTACATTAGGTGTATTTTTCCATATACCACCCTAATATTAACAACTTTTATTAGTGTCTTTCATCTGTTATAATTCATGAATGAACATTATTATACTTGTACTAGAAACTATATTCATAGTGTTATACAGTCTTGTACTTTATCTGTTAATTTTTACTCTATTAACATATATGAACTAAAGCTTCCCCTTTTAACCCCATTTACCTATATAATTCAGTGCTGTTAATTACACTCACAATATTGTGTTAACACCACCACCATCCATTTCCAAACATTTACAATCAACCTAATGAGAAATTTTAAACAAATTAAGCATGAATATCCCATTCTCTAACCTGAATCTATCCTCTGGTAACCTATATTTTAGATTATAACGGTATGAGTTTGCTTATTATCATTAATTCATTGTTGGCGTTCAAGAACTGGGTCTGTGAAAACGGTGCCGCGGATGAGAAAGAAAGAATAAGACAAAGAGAAGAAGAACTGGGATCAGGGGACTCTCCGTCCGATATGGAGAGAAGAGCCCAGCCACCTCATAAAGTGTGGCTTTTATTTGGCTTTAGAACAAAGAAAATACGTGTGAGCATATGCAAGGGCAATAGATACTTGACAGTTACATTTTACTGAAATCAACAAGTCTTAAAGGTCAATGACTCAGCTCTTTTACATTTCTGCAATTCACAGGCAAGCTCAGGATTTTTCCCCACCTAGCTCCTGTTAGCATGAGACTCCAGGTGTTTATTACATTCCAAGGTGACCTTCTATCAGTAGTCATGGCCTTTAATTGAAACTCCATCATTTCCCCCTTTTTTATTAATTAAAGCTCATAGGAACCATTATATAAGCTGATACAAGGTGACCTCCTGTCACACTTGTCTTCTTCCATAGGCTCTTGTGACTGTGCCTGTCTTAGGTTGTCCTCCTCTGAGAATCTTACCCGTCATTGACTACCAGTCAAGCTTTTGAGCTCTTACATGGAAGGCAATTTCATTAATATTTATGTTTCTTCAGGTTCCTTAAATGAATATTTTTTGTGGAGATATTTAGTATTAAAATCAAGGGGTTATTAGGAGAATCTTTCTACTAAATAATGCAAAATTAGTTTTTCATGTCCAAGTTTCTTAACATAGATGCATTTATTGGGTCTAATTACTCTAGCCTTGACAATACAAACAATTAAAACGCATATAACAATAATTCCAAATCCAATCCAAAATGATATTTGAACTATTTTTTGTTTCCACCAATGAAATGGCTGCACCAGTGGTTTCTTTCAATTTGTTTGATACATGGTCAATGCCTTCTTTTGCAATTCTAAAAGATACATTATGCTTATATCCAATCAAGTGATTTTTCACTTCCTCCCAATCATGTTCACTATTATTATAAGCCAAAGGAGTAATACAAAAAGAACTTTCATTCCAATCATATTTAAGAACTCTTAACAAGTTTAAATTATAAATTTTGATTACCCAAATGTATAATAGTTGTTTCAAGATCATTCACAAGATTATTCAGTTCCATATCAATGTGAGATTGGCTATGCCACATCTCATTTGCAATTTTATGCCAGTCCTTAACATATTGTTGATTCTGGACTCCTTGATGCAGGGCTGTGCCAGTGACAGCTGCAGCGATTATGATGCCAATCAGTCCCAAAATTTCTGCTATTAAAAGTCCAATCAGTCTTTTAGTTCTTTTAAAATAATGGTTGAGGAAATGTCACAGCAACTGGGATTCTGGAGACTGCTGCCAATGTCTGTTCATCCAAACGGGTAACCATAGTCCTTTTCTTCTTGCTATAAAAAAGAGTTTGATTTTCCTGCAAATATGAATTCTTTTTTTTTTTTTTTTTAAAGATTTTATTTATTTATTCATTTATCCCCCCCTTGCTGCCCGTGCTCGCCGGGCCAGCCAACCACGCCACGCGGGCGGGCCCGCCCTCACCAGGAGGCCCCGGGAACCGAAGCCGGGGCCTCCCATATGGTAAACGGGAGCCCTACTGATTGAGCCACAGCCGCTTCCCATGCATTCTTAAGACATGTAAATAAAGAGCAATTAATGTTCCTTTCACCAAAAGTTACTTTTCCAATGATAAAACTATAGGATCTCGTACACATACTGTAAGAAATTGAGTTGATTTTCTTTTTAAAATAGTAATATTAGTTTTGCTGCCTTGCCATTCAAAAATTGGAACAGTTCCCAAAAATAATTTCCACTAATAACTTTGAGTTTTGTTAAGTTTAGTGTCCCATGGTTTTGAGATATATCTTCCTTGATTTTTCCAATTTATTGAGCTGTTATTAAATGCTGTATTACCAAAATTCCAGAAATAAGGATTACTGTCATTTGTGATTATGGTTGAATTATTAATGAACCAAGATATGGTTGTGTTTTTAATAGGTTTCGGTATCCCTATAAGGGCCTGATCCTTTACAATTCCATAGGAATCATTAAACAACACAACCTCTGTAAGCCCATGACAAATATGCCATTTGTCATTAAGTAGTCTGTTGTGAGAGTTACATGTAAGATTTACCGTATCTTCTGGTTTATATGACAAAGAAGGGAAAATGAGAACATAAATTTGAGTTTGATTTTTCTCTGTTAAAACTATACTGTGATTTTTAGGTCGCATGCATACAGAACCATATCCAATACAAACAGGACAGTCTATAAAAGGTAAAGTTAAATTTTCTATAAGTTTCCCTTCTTTTGGCTTTAAGGGTAGTCATAATTTATAGGTCCTGGAAAATGGTAAGATTGATTAAGATAAATTGGGTAAGGCTCATCACTCTAAGTCAACAGCTCTAGAAAAGGTGAGTTGGTTGTGTATGCCCAATAAGTGTAATTATGATGTGGTACCTTACCTTGACCTAATACTATACCTATAATTAATCCAATGTAAAACCACCATGTACACAGTTTAAGTCTTGGCAGCATCTTCAACTCTAGGCTTGATTCTTTGAGAGGAGATCCACTGCTCTTCTCCTGTTTCTGTAATGATAAGAGCAAAACCTCGGCCCAAAAATTTTACCTCTCCTTTTTCCCATTTATTGGTTGTTTCATTTTTCCAATATATTGGTTGTCCACATTTTTCATTTTCATTCCTTTTTTTATTAACCTCCCAATGTCTTTCTGCTGCTGTGGTATTAGGAATTTGTTTTCTATTAAGAAAATTTAAGGTAAGCAATGCTTTAGATAGTTTGTCTTTAGCAGATTCTCCTCCATCTCCCCCTTTTTGTTTTTGCAACATTAATTTTAATAAGTGATTACTTTTTTTCTACTATTGCTTGTCCTTCGGGGTTATATGGAATTCCTGTAACATGTTTAATATTCCAGTCACTGCAAAATTTTTTGAAAGATTGACTAAGATAGGCAGGCCAATTATCAGTTTTTAGCTGTGCTGGCAGGCCCATTACTGCAAAACAATGTAATAAATGAGAATGTACATGTGAGGCCTTTTCACAAGCTTGAACAGTTG
This sequence comes from Tolypeutes matacus, assembly GCA_026826555.1. Classification (NCBI taxonomy): domain Eukaryota; kingdom Metazoa; phylum Chordata; class Mammalia; order Cingulata; family Chlamyphoridae; genus Tolypeutes; species Tolypeutes matacus. Next base: position 7,194,722 of record JAKSZT010053820.1, read on the forward strand.
CCCAAATAAAATTAGAATATGTATCCACTGTCACATGCACATACTGAAGGCGGCCAAAAGAAGGCACATGTGTAACATCCATTTGCCAAATTTCATTAGGATGTTCTCCATGGGGATTAGTTCCTGGAGAGAAAGTGGGGGCATTTATGGGCCCACAAGTAGGATATTGTCTAACAATCCTCTTACTTTCTTTTACTGTTAAGTGGGGATATTTATGACGTAAGCCAGAAGCATTAATATGTATAAGTTTATGATAATCAGCAGCAGATTCTGTATGAGCAATAAGTTTATCTACTAAATCATTTTGTGAAGCCATAGGGCCAGGAAGTTGAGAATGGGAACGAATATGAATAATGTAGATTGAATTAGATCATTCACGAACAGTTTTTTGTAATTGTAGGAAAAGAACTTCTAATTCAGAAGCTGGAGTTATTTGAGCTGTTTCTATATGACAAACAACATGACAAACACAAGCAGAATCAGACACAATATTTAAAGGCTCAGAAACATCAGTTAGCAATTGAATAACAGCCATAAATTCTACCTTTTGGGCAGATAAATAAAGTGTTTTCCAAGATTTTGTAGTTGGGCCTAAATAGCCTGCATTTCCATTACTGCTGCCATCAGTGTAGTAAGTTGGAGCAGCAGAGAGTGGTTGTTGTTTGACAACCTTAGGAAGAATCCATGAAGTACGTTTTAAAAACTGTAAAAATTTTGAATTACTTGCCAAGAGTTACTGAACTGCCAGAGCTGAGAAAGCTCCTGCTTTGTAAGGTCTAGTATGATTTTATCAGGATCTCTAGCCATAAGCTGTCTCAGGCGAATATGGCCTTTTGATATTATTGCTGAGATTTTTTCAGGGTAAGTATGAAGTTTTTTTGTATCTTTGTTGGGTAGGAATATCCATTCTATTATGCCCTCCTCTTGCCAAAGTATCCCAGTAGGGGAATGGCAAGATGGAAATATTAAAAGAGAAATTGGAAGACTTATATTTATCCTTGTTAGTTGGCTATTTTGCACTCTTTTTTCCAACCATTTTAACTCCTCTTTTGCTTCTGGGCTTAAAATGCGAGGGCTATTTAAGTCAGGGTCTCCTGTTAGGGTATTGAAAAGATTAAGCATAAGTTGGAATTCCTAAAGTAGGCTGTACCCAATTAATATCACCCAGTAATTTCTGAAAATGATTTAAAGTATGTAAATTATCTGTTCGAAACTGGACCTTTTGTGGAGTTATAATATTTCTATTAATAGTATGACCTAAATATTGAAAAGGAACCTGTTTTTTAATTTTTTCTTCTGCTATTTGCAACCCATGTTGAGGAAAAATTTCTTTAGCCAGCTGAAATATTGGTTTCAGCTCAGAAGATTGCTCGATGGCAAAAAGAATATCATCCATATAATGAATAATTATAGCCTTAGGAAATTGTTTTTGTAAAATTTGTAATGGAATGTGAACAAAGGATTGACATAATGTAGGACTGGTCATCATTCTCTGAGGTTAAACTTTCCATTGATATCGTTCAGTAGGAGCTGAATGATAATAGAAGGAATAGTAAATGCAAATTTTTCACTATCATTTGGATTAAGAGGAATAGTAAAAAACAACCTTTTAAGTCAATAATAATAATATGCCAATTTGTGAGTATTTTGCTAATTCCTGAGGAAGGGGCCAGCCTCCCCAGGAAGGAACACAACACTCCTTAGGCAGTATATTTTAAGGTTTATGCATCAGCCCCTGGGAGAGTGGCCAGCTCCTCCATGGAGGAATACAACACCTTTTGAAATATACTTTATCTTTTAGAATTTGTTACAAAACATCCTTGATGTGCTTACTATTTTAGTTTCCATTTATTATTATTATTATATATAGTAGAGGTGGAGTAAATCAGACAAGTTAAAGCATCTGTCTTTTGATTTTTAGGCACAGAGGTAGTTTCATAACACATATTATAATTTAAAATAATTAAAATTATGATTAATAACAGTATACTTTTATTTAATATTACACTGAAACATTATTAAATTTTCAGCAATTTTATATGCCCTTAAAGTATTTATATGAACTTTTTATTCATATAACTTTAATTGTTATAAAATTAGAAAATTTCCCTCGATTGCACAACAGTCTCAAACACTTTACTCAACCTACTTCACATGAACTTAACCACTTAGTATTCCACCCCCTTCCAGGCAACAGACTAAAACATTTGTAACAGTTTGAAACCAAAGGATTTTTTTTGAGAGAGCAGGTTTAAACATCATGTTCCCCCAAAAGCAAGAAAACCTGTCTCTCCAAGGAAACTGTCAAGGCCAAAGCAGAAGAAGCTACTTTGATAAAACACTTTCCCCCTCTTGCACACTGATCACCCAGGAGAAAAACTCTGTGCAAACTTCCACCAAAACAGACCAATAACTTGAGAAACCCTGAGAAAGAACAAAACTCCAACCCTGTTTTAATAACTTAATTATTTTATCTTATGATAAAATTACTTTCTTTTCTTTAATAATAAAAGCACATTCTATATACCTTCTTTACTTAAGTTACCACAATGATTTTATAAACTGTTACTAAACAAACTTCTGACAAAATACAATTACCATCAACATTGAACAAACTTATTAGAATAATGATTTAGTTTGTTTATATCTATTTTTATTATTTTAAATTAATACCCATATTTATTTATTAATATAAGCACTTATTTAATGTTGGCCATTTGAATAGAGCTCTTTTAATAATTTTTATTCATCAGTTTAATATTACCATCCGGAGGTATCAAAGTATACACTGACACTGAATAAACAGACAAACACAAACACAATACAAGTTACAACACATCAATAGAAACATATATCTTTGATTTCACTGCTTTTGAGAATTTTTCTGTAAACTGTATTGCTAAGTTTTCTTACTTTTTCAGTGGTTTCATTTTATTAGCTTCTATCATCCCACAGCCTTATCATTATGTAAGCAGTGGGAGGTTTATAAAGTTGCTGCTGGAACTGAAGGGTTAACATCCACAGCTGGAGTTGAGGAGCAACAGAAATAATACTACACAAAGACCATACATGAAGGGGAATTATTTTTCCCTTTTTATAAACCCTTTTTAAAGCTTTCTTCACTAACTTCCAATGTTTCAGATTTAAAATATCCAGCCCTTGTGGCTGAAACCAATAACAACATTTCTGTACAAGAGAAAAAAGTTCCTCAAAAGCCGAGGATTTAATAATTACACCGGTGCATTTTAATAAAGTTTTTAACACTCTAGAGTACTCTTCAAAGTTCGACTGCTGATTACCCATTACCCTGATGATTCCAAGGATGAAGCTTACCTTTTCTGTTTCCTTTTTCTTTTAAACCGCTCTCAGGAGCTCCTTGGTCCGCGCACTGACTGAAAGAAAAATTTCATTTTCAGAGCCCCACGTTGGGCACCATATGTTGGCGTTCAAGAACTGGGTCCGTGAAAACAGTGCCGCGGTTGAGAAAGAAAGAATAAGACAAAGAGAAGAAAAACTGGGATCAGGGGACTCTCTGTCCGATATGGAGAGAAGAGCCCAGCCACCTCATAAAGTGTGGCTTTTATTTGGCTTTAGAACAAAGAAAATACGTGTGAGCATGTGTAAGGGCAATAGATACTTGACAGTTACATTTTACTGAAATCAACAAGTCTTAAAGGTCAATGACTCAGCTCTTTTACATTTCTGCAATTCACAGGCAAGCTCAGGATTTTTCCCCACCCAGCTCATGTTAGCATGAGACTCCAGAACTTGTTTATTACGTTCCAAGGTGACCTTCTTTTCTATCAGTAGTCATGGCCTTTAATTGAAACTCCATCAATTCATATCAATGAGATCATAAATATTTGTCCTTTTATGTCTGGCTTATGTCACTCAGCATAATGTCCTCAAGGCTCATCCAAGTTGTCGCATGTATAGGACTTCAATCATTTTTATGGTTGAATAATATTCCATTGTATGTAGATACCACATTTTTGTTTATCCATTCGTCTGTTGATGGACACTTGGGTTGCTTTCATCTTTTGGCTATTGTGAATAATACCCCTATGAACATCAGTGTGCAAATATCTGTTTGAGACCCTGCATTCAACTCTTCTGGGTATATACCTACTAGTGGGATTGCCAGGTCATTTGGTAATTCTATACTTAGCTTCCTGAAGAACTGCCAAACTGTCTTCCACAGCAGCTGCACCATTTTACATTCCCACCAGCAATGAATGAATGTTCCTATTTCTCCACATCTTCTTCAATGCTTGTATTTTTCTGTTTTTTAAATAGTAGCCATTAGTGGGTGTGAAACGATATCTCACTGTGGTTTTCATTTGCATTTCCCTAATAGCTAGTGATGTTTGAGCATCTTTTCATGTGCTTTTTAGCCATTTATATATCCTCTTGGGAGAAATGTCAATTCAAGTCTTTAGCCCATTTTTAAATTGGGCTATTTGTCCTTTTATTGTTGAGTTGTAGGATTTCTTTATAGGTACTGGATATTAAACACTTATTGGATGGTGATTTCCAAATATTTCCTCCCATTGAATGGGTTTTCTTTTCACTTTTGTGACAGTCTTTTAATGCACAAAAATTTTTAATTTTGAAGAAGTCCCACTGATATATTTTTTTCACTGCTTGTGCTTTGGGTGCACAGTCTAAAAAAACCATTACCTAACACAAGATCCTAAAGATGCTTTCTTACATATTCTTTTAGGAGTTTTATAGTCCTGGTTCTTATATCGATCCATTTTGAGTTACTTTTTGTGTATGATAGGGGTCCTCTTTCATTATTTTGCATATGGAGATCCAATTCACCTAGTACCATTTGTTGAAGAGACTATTTTTCACCAAATGAGTGGACATGACAACCTTGTCAAAAACCAATTGGCCACCTTTCAGGGGCCAAGGTTTCAGGGACAGGAAGCAAAAATGTACCTAGTGGATCACTAGGAGTAATAGTGAATGGTGCTACTCCCATTTCCATCCCTTGATTCCTGGCTATGGGAGAAACAGTACCATCGAGTGGCACTGATTTAGAGCATACACACCCTCCTGGAGAACATTGTCCCACCCCTGCAAGGTAATGCCACCTAGTTGGCTCTGAAATTGAGTCTTCAAAAGGCCATTCCACCACTCTATCAACCCAACTGATTGACGATAATGGGGAACATGATAAGACCAGTGAATTCCATGAGCATGTGTCCATTCTCACACATCATTTGCTGTGAAGTGGGTTCCTTGATCAGAAGCAATGTTGTGTGGAATATCATGACAGTGAATAAGACATTTCGTAAGTCCATGGATGATAGTTTTGGAAGAAGCATTGCATGCAGGGAAAACAAGCCTATATCTGGAGTATGTGTCTATTCTAGTTAGAACAAATCATTGCCCCTTCCATAATGGAGGTGGTCCAATGTAATCAGTCTGCCACCAGGTAGCAGACTGATCACCTCAGGGAATGGTGCCATATCGGGGGCTGAGTGTGGGTCCCTGCTGCTGGCAGATTGGGCACTTAGCAGTGACTGTAGCCAAGTCAGCCTTGGTGAGGGGAAGTCCATGCTGCTAAGCCCATGCATAATCTCTATGCCTACCATCATGACCACTTTGTTCATGAGCCCATTGGGCAATGACAGGTATGGCTATGGAAAGAGGCTGACAGCTATCCTCAGAATGAACATCTTACCCACTTGATTATTAAAATCTTCCCCTGTTGAAGTCACCCACTGATGAGCATTCACATGAGACACAAATATCATCATGTTTTTTGCCCACTCAGAAAGATCTATGCACATACTTCTTCTCCAGACCTCTTTGTCACCAATTTTCCAATCATGATCCTTCCAAGACCCTGACCATCCAGCCAAACCATTGGCAACACCCCATGAATCAGTGTACAAATGGATCTCTGGCTGTTTCTCCTTCCAAGCAAAATGAACAACCAGGTGCACTTCTTGAAGTTCTAGCCCCTGGGAAAATTATTGCCATGACTGTCCTTCAGGGATGTCACAGAAAGGGGCTGCAGTTTTGCTTCTGTCCACTTCCAGGTGGTACCTTCATATCATGCAGAACTATCTGTAATCCAGTCCTGAGTTTTCTCTTCCTCAGGCAACCGAGTGTAAGAAACTCCCCAAAAGGACACAGCTGCAGACTGGGAAAGAGAAGGTAATGTGGCAGAAGTGATGGCCATGGGCATTTGGACCATTTCCTCATGTAACTAACTTGTGCCTTTGGGACCTACTCAAGCTCTATCTCATATGTACCACTTCCACTTTATGGTGGGATGCTGCTGTGCATGCCCAACTTTATGGTTTGGGGGGGTCAGACAATACCCAACTCATGATAGGTGACTCAGGTCTCATGGTAACTTGGTGGCCCATGGTTAAGTGTTAAGTCTCTTCTAAGGCCCAGTAACAGGCAAAAAGCTGTTTCTCAAAAGGAGAGTAGTTATCTGCAGAAGATGGCAGGGCTTTGCTCCAAAATCCTAAGGGTCTATGTTATAATTCTTCTTTAGGGGCCTGCCAAAGGCTCCAGGCAGCATCACTGTTTGCCACTGACACTTCCAGCTCCATTAGATATGCTGGATCAGATGGCCCTAGTGGCAGTGCAGCTGGCACAGCAGCCTGGACCTGTTGCAGAGCTTCTTCTTGTTCCTGTCCCTACTTAAACTAGCAGCTATTCTGGTCACTCAGTAAATGGGCCAGAGTAGCACACACAAATGAGGAATACATGTCTCCCAAATCCAGGGAGGCCAACCAAGCATGGTGTGTCTCTTTTGGTTGTAGGAGGGACCAGATACAACAGCTTATCCTTCGCTTTAGAAGGAATATCTCGGCATGCCCCACACCAGTGGCACGTAGAAATTTTACCGAGATCGAAGTCCCCTATATTTTCATTGGATTTTTCTCCCATCCTTTCTCATGCAAATATCTTACCAGTAAATCTAGAGTACTGGTTACATTTTGCTCACTAGGCCCAAGCAACATGATATCATCAATATAATAGACCACTGTGATGTCTTCTGGAAGAGAAAGATATCAAGATCCCTGTAGGCTACATTACAACATAAGGCTGGAAAGCTGATATACCCCTGAGGTAGGACAGTAAAGGTATATTACTGGCCTTGACAGCAAAAGCAAACTCTTTCTGGTGGCTTTACTAACAGGAGTCAAGAAAGAAGCATTTGCCAAATAAGTAGTTACACAACAGTTACCAGGGTACATGCTGATTTGTTCAAGCAATGATACCACATCTGGAACAGTGGGTCCAGAACAGAAGTTTCCTAACCGATTGTTTCCTTTTTCTTCAACTCAGCATTTGTGGAGTCCTTCTCCAGTCTCTACCATCCTCCATAGTTCTAAGCAAGTGGGATTTGTCCTTTTATTCAATAAATCTGGAGGGAGGTTTTTTTCAGGATACCTTACATCACCATGTTGATAATATCACTCCTGTATATGTATTTTTAATGTGAGAAGAAGTAAAAAAAAGTTAATTTAGGACAAATCTGAAACTTTTTTTCTGAATAAATCCCTAATATTGATTTGTTTACATGATACTTACAGCTCTTTCTCTCTCTCTCTCACACACACACACACACACATCATATATATATATATATATATATGAAAAGACATTGAACTGAGAGTCCAAACACTTGGGTTCTAGGATTGGATTTTTATTACAAATTATGTGAGACATTGAACAAATCACTGAACTGCTCTAGACTCAAGTTCCTTCATTTTAAAAGATGTTGGGACATTCAATTTCAGGATTGTAAAAACATCTTGATCCCAACACTGCTCACCTAGAAACCAAACAAATGTAACAAGAAAAACTAGCAACAGACACCCTCATTTGTGAGGATATTAGAAAACCCTTATTAACTTGAACCATAATATACATGAAAAAGGGTTGTAAAGTATAGTGAAAATTGGAGAAGAGGGAAGAAACTGAGTAATGGCTAATGGGGATCATAGGCTGAGAGGGCAGACTTCTCCAAAGTAGGGTCACACCAGGGCACAAGAAAGGCATAGAAACATTGGATGGTGTCTTAGTTTGCCAAAGGGCTGTTGATGCAAAGTACCAGAAATGGGTTGGCTTTTATAAAGGGGATTTATTTGGGATAATAGTTTATGGTTCTGAGGCTGTGAAATTTCTAAATCAGGGAAAAAGCAGAGATGCTTTCTCAGGGTCCTGCCACATGGCAAAGCAAGATGGTCACCCATCTATGCCGAGTTATCTGCCTTCCCCTCTAGAATCTACCATCTCTTGGAGCTCAGCTGTGGGCAACCAGGCAAAGGACTTGTCTCTTCAACATTGAGCTTCTCCATGGGCCAAGCCCTTTGGGGGCCTCTTTCTGTCCCTCTATGCTCTGCTGTTTCCAGACTCCTGGACCTCTCTCAGCCCTTGCGGCTTCTCTGTTTTCCTGCAGTCCTCTCTCACACATGGTAGGATCAATATGGCAGCTTCCTTTCTCTGTGTGTCTCTCTATGTATGTCTCCATACAGACCCAGCAAGAAGATGGAGACCCAAGCTGGTTCACACCTCACAGAGTCCAATCAAAAGGCCCCACACCCACAGAAATGGATTAGTTTAAAAATATAATCTTTTTCTTTTTGGGATTCATTAAAGAACTTCAGATTGTCACAGATGGGCTCAAGGAACTCCCAGGACCCCACAAGATAACCTGCAGTGGCAGGGGACAGGGTAATGAATAGGACCTCTGTAAGAAGCTATCATGCTGTTTGGCAGGTCAGAGGAGGAAGCGTGAATGATAAGCAACCTGGGATTGTCAATCTTTATCCTACAGAATATAATCTCCATGAAGGCAGGATATATTTCTGTTTTATTCATTGCTGCATTCCCTAAACATAGAACAGTGCCTGGCACATTTCAAGTGCATAGTAGATATTAATAGGATGGAGGATGAGTGAAGAGAGGCTATGGTTAAATCACCCTATTAACATACTTACACATGCACATGTACATCTGAATACACACACACAACCTTATGTTATTTGGGACTTTGCTATGAACTAAAAAGTTTTCTTTTTATCCCAGAGCACTTCTTTGGTCCCTCACATTCATTATACTGCCAAATCCAGAGAAAATTTCCCCATTATCAAAAAGGAGTTAGCATATGATTTATGCATAAAATACTATACAAATAAAGAAGAAAAGGAACAGAAAAATAAGTTATTAAAAAAATACCCGCCAAAAATATGTTTATTGCCATAGGGCAGATAAAAATTGTGACCAAAGAGTTATCTGTGAGTTCACAAAATTTAACAAATAAAATAGCCTCTGAACCAAGAACCCAAAAAAGACCTCAAGGAAAAAAGGTAAGACAACATAAAAATTTTTTAAAAATTATTCTATAACTTGTTAAGCTGCCTTTTATCTGTTATTTTATTACTTGAATTTGAAATAAAGTTATAAAAAATTAGTTGGCATATCTTGGGATAGCAGTGAGAAAGAAAAATAGAAATAAAGGCCATGGTGGAAGCGGCAAAACTGAAAATACAGTCAAGACATTCAAAGCATCTTGAGAAAACTGAGCAAAATGAAATAGAAAAGAATAAAGACTAGAATAGAGATAAAACTGTAGATACAAAACACAGAAGGAAATCCAACAGGTGAACATGTGTTTCTAAGACAAGAACAAAACAAATGGAACAGAAAAATAGTCAAAGATATGTCAAAAAACTCAAGTAAAAGAAAACTTGAATCTATGGAATTAAAGGACACACAGTATTTCAGTAGACATATATATACATTAATATACAGGCATAATCTAATAAGGTTAATGGACTTCAAAGAAAAAGAATCCTATGAGTATCCTAAGGAGTGGAGGGTATGGAGGTAAAGATCTCATTTTAAAGGCGAAAGAATTAAGCTAGTCTTAGACTTCTCCACATTAAGTACTTGGAGTAAGGGAGTTGTTTCTGCAAAGTTTTCAGGGAAATAAAGTATGACTTCCAAATTATAAACCCAGACACACTAGGTACATTTACTTACTGTTCATATATGCAAGATAATTTTCAAGTATGCAAGAACATAGGTAAATACAGTCTACATGAGTTTTTAAAAACTATTATCAAACATAAATCAACCAAGACATTTGTTACCTTTAATAAAAGGACCAAATGTGAGCATTGAGTCATTTTAAATGTAGAATTAGGTTTAAATAACTTAGGGGAATTATGGTTACAAACAAATATAAATGTAACAAATTGCCACTTTGTAGAAATAGTATAACTAACAAAAATCAGTAGTTAGAGGGAAAAAAAGATTATGGGAAGTAATTTAAGTGTGTTGATATTCTCCTTGTGTGGTGGCTTAGAATTATGAACCCCAGAGAAACATATTCTTTTTTTTTTTTTTTTAAAGATTTTATTTATTTATTCATTTATCCCCCCCTCGCTGCCCGTGCTCACTGGGTCAGCCAACCACGCCGTGTGGGCGGGCCCGCCCCCACCAGGAGGCCCCGGGAACCGAATCCGGGGCCTCCCACATGGTAAACGGGAGCCCCACTGATTGAGCCACAGCCGCTTCCCTGAGAAACATATTCTTAATCTTAATCTATTCCTGTGAGTTTGAACCAATTTTTTGATGAGGTTACTTCACTTAGGGTATGGCCAAACTGAATTAGACAGGTCATAATCCTATTACCAGAGGCCACAGAGAGGAGAAAGCCAAGAGGAGTAATGAGAAGCTGGAAGGTAATAGAATCCAGAAGAGAAAGGAGAAGACATGGCCATGTGCATTGCCACATTACTATGGGATGGAAAAGCCAAGGGACCCAAAGATTGCCAGCCAGACAATACCAACACTGAGAGGAAGCAAGCCTTCTAGTCTCTGAAACCATGAGCCAATAAATTCATGTTTTTAAACCAACCCATTGTATAGTATTTGTTGCAGCAGCTGGGAAACTAAAACACTCATCTTCAAAATATATTGTTTAAAGGTGATCTAAGATTAAGGCTGATCTAGGATTACATATATAACTAAATCAAATTAGTGTAGCAGAGAAGAAAAGCAAGGAGGTAGAAAGATCTGAAAACATTCAAATTTTATTAACACTTCCAGTGGGGAATTAATAGATACAAGCCAAAGAAAAGAGGATTTACTATATTATATAATGTAATGTTTTCGAAGATAATAAAGTATTACTAAAAGAACTAAAAATGGTTCCCAAACCTTCCATTTCATGAAAAGGAAATATGCACACATGAAAAACAAACCTAAGAAGTCACGGAACGATGGTAAAAGATACAAACAATATCAAAAGCAAAACATAAAGGACTTCTGCTTCCAGGAATGATGGCCTCCATCACATAAACCACTCTGCCACCCAGCTCTTAGCATCTGTGGTGGTTTGAAACTGTATTTATCCCAGAAATCCATGTTCTTAAGGTTAATCCATTCCTGTAGATGTACACCCATTGTCATTAGTTAAGGTTACTTCAGTTAAGGTGTGAGCTACCTCATTCCTATTACTGGAATCCTTTATAAACTGGATGAATACAGATTGAGAGAGATAGAGAGAGAGAGAGAGAGAGAGAGAGAGAGCGCCACAGAAGCAAGAAGTTGAAAGCAGCAAAACCCAAAGAGAAGGGAGAGACCAGCAGATGCCATCATGTGCCTTGTCATGGCAGAGGAGTCAAGGATCACTGGCAGCTGGTCTTCAAGAAGAAAGCATCGCCTTGACGATGCCTTAATTTGGACATTTCCATAGCCTCAAAACTGTAAGCTTGTAAGCTAATAAACTTCCATTGTTTAAGACAAAATGATTTCATGGTATCTACTTTGAGCATCCTAGGAAACTAAAACAGCATCCAGTCACCAACCAGTTGGTGACCCTACAGTAATATCTCTGGAGGCACTGCACATGTAGGTGGCAAAGTAGGCATGGCTTTGACTCTGGGTATCTTCGTTAACATTTTGACAAATAAGTTTATAAAAATTTTATTTTTAATTGAATTTCTCAAATAATTTGAGTCATGGGAAAATTTATGAAAAACATTAGGCCTCAATTTGGAAAACTAAATAAATTTTCAGAGAAATTCTATCCATATTGTTCCTTATTTTTTTATATTTTGTTACTATAGAGCACCATTAGGATATCTTATTTCTGGCTTTAAAAGTAGGTATTTTTCTTATCTGCAATTGATTTGCATTCTATTGAGTCTATATTAGAATCTCATGTACTAAGAACACCTTCCTAAAAATCCTTCATGGTTTACTAAGATATAGAATGTTAAGACTGAGTTTACTTTTTACTCAGACACTACACCTAAAAGAAACATAATGCAAACCACATATGTCTTTTAAAATTTTCTAGTAGCCCTATTAAAGTACAAAGAAACAGGTGAAATTAATCTTACTAATATATTTTGTTTAGCCAATATATCTAAAATATTATAATTTCATATTTAATATTCGTATTTTACTCTTTTTTTTTCTTATAAAGTCTTCGAAATCCAGTGTGCACTTTAACATTTACAGGCCAACTTAGTTCAGACTAACTATATATCAGGGTCTCAGTAGCCACATGTGGCTATGGCTACTGTATTTGACAGTGCAGCGCTACTGTATAGAGGGAGCTTGTGATTTGCCCTGCTATGTTGGAAGAACCAGTACTTCCTCTTTCCACTATCCCTAACCCCCAACCTTCAAACTTTAAAGGAAAATGACTCTTCTGAATTGATAGAGTGTACGCATAGTTATGAATGATATTGATCCAACCCTGATCCACGTAGCCACACATTTTTAAGTGGGTAATAACTTTTCCTCTCATTACAAATGAAACACATGTTCTTTGTAGACAAATTAGAAAGTAGAGATTACAAAAAGAAAAATTTAAGTATCTATAATCCCACTCCCTGAGAACTTCTACTAATATTTTGTTATACATCTATTTAGACCTTTTCTTATGCAATTTACATATATTTAAGTAAAACAGATTTATAATGAATGTACTTGTCTTAGCTTACCAGGGCTGCTATTGCAAAATATCACAGGCTGGTTGGCCTAAACAACAGGAATTTATTGGCTTACAGTTTTGGAGGCTAGAAGTCCAAAATGAAGGTATCAACAGGCCATGCTTTTTCTGAAGACCATAGCCTTCTGGTGGTGGCTTGCTGGCAATCAGTCTCTGCCTTCTTCACATGGTGATCCATCTCTTTTTGTCTCCTCCTGTTCCTTCTGTTCCGTCCAAAATCCTTTTGCTTATAAGGACTCCGGTCATATTGGATTAAGAGCCATCCTGCTTCAGTTTGGCCTCCTCTTCATAAGATCTTGAAAGATTCCATTTACAAATGAGTTCACACCCACAGGGCCAGGGGTTAGGACTTGAACATGTCTTTGTTGGGGCACGATTCAATTTATCACAGTATTCTTTTGTAACTGGCTCTTTTTCACTTACTATTATGTTGGCAACATCTTTCCATGTTCTTTCCATGTATTGCCAATGTAAATTTTAACGGTAGAATAATATTTTATTTCATTAATGTGGCAGAATTTATTTAACCAACCCCTCATCAGTGACATTTCAGTTTTCCATATATATTGCTATCAGGTATGAGCCTCTGCTTTAGATTTGTTTTGCTCATGTTTGGAGTGAGGGAACAGGAAATTATTTTAGAGATAATGTAAAGAATAGAGAGATTGTTTTCAAATTGCAGCTAACTAAATAACAGTATTTTGGTTCGTCTAGATAGTTTGAAATGTTCAACTTAGCATACATAAAGGAGCCACACAGAAATAGAAAAACCATACATGTGACTGAAGATTGAAAGTTTTTAACGCTTTTTTAGACTAATATAGAGCAATTACAGTCTCTTCCTTTTTTTTTCCCAAGTAGATTCTTTGAAAGAAAATAAAACAGGTAAGCACAATCTCTTCTATTTTATCATTGTTTTTTTCCTCATCATCACTGCACTGCCATTTCAATGAAAACGTAAATCCAAACCAATTTCACATTTTCTGAATAGTTAGGAACACTATAATTCTAAAAGGTGAGTTCATGAATGTAAAACATCTTCCTAAAGTGTCTAATTTCCTGGATGTTGGAAAAGGAAAGATATCCAGTTTGTTTAATATTCTTCCGTCTTGCCCCAAATTATTGCCCCAAGTTATGAAAATCCCTGGCTTCTTTCACAGAATCAATTCTGCTTCTTAAGAGAGGTAGAGATGACCCACTGCTGCAATAAAGCCCAACTGGTCCAGGTCTCTGCATGGAATGCTAATAAGCAAGGTCCGTGTTTGGATACCTCAAATGTCTAATGCTCTAGTTTATATTCTCATGACAAGTAATTATTTTCATGAGACCAGGCATGACCCAGCTATTGCTCCACCCTGCACAGAACCACCAACCCCACAACCATTTAAACCCACCTGTCAGCAGTCCAGATTAGCCCACCATTCAGAGTGAGTGCCACCAGGGGGCATCCTGGGTGTCTTCTTCCAATAGTCCATCTCAGTCCATTAGAGAGGTTCTAGAAACATTGCAGCTCTGGAGGGAAGAGGTAAAATCTTTCATTCTCAGGAAGGCTTGATACTTGTACAAATTTGCACACACCTTCTCCCACACTCATTCCTTCAATCAAAAATGTAATGGGTTAGAGAGCTTCATAAGCCATAAAAGTTCCTCTTCTTTTTCCCAGGGCAGCTTCAGCTCTGGCTTCAGAGGGCCTGGGTTCAAATCCCTACCACCTCACTTGCTGTGTGACCTTGAGCATGTCAATTAGCCTCCCTGAACTTCAGTTTCACTACCTGTAAAATGGAATTAACACTGTTTATACCATAGGGGTCTTGTGAGGCTTATATAAAATAATAAATGTAAAGCACTTAGCCCACTACTGGGCACCATGTAAGCTGACAATATTTATTCCTATAGTATTATCTACTTATCTATAACTAAGAAGGAGAATATCAGATACTGTCATGCCCTACCCTTATCAATTTTTATCTCATTTATCATTTCTATGTACCCCTTCCCAAGCTTCTGTGCTTTTGCTTTTAGCAGATCCTACCTGCTCTTTGGAGGACTATCTCAGGCTAAAAAGGAGGCAGAAATAACCAGTAAGGATAAGTCAGTTTTTATAATCTAACACTTTTAAGAAAGAAAAAGGTAGAGAGAGAAAGGAAGAAACTTGAAGAGAATGTTGGAGGTTTGACAGAGAAAGGTTATAAAAGAATAGAGAAGTAGGGAAGGAACTTTTTAAGATGTGGTGTTGAAGATTATGAGTGATTCCCCTTTAATTTCTTTAAGTCTCACCAGTAAAGGCAGGAATTCTTTATATTAACTCGACAGTATTTATTTGAATACAACATTGCAGTGCACCTGAGAAACATGGAGCCCAAAGTTATTTTGGGGACTAATTTCAATCTCTTCCTTTCACTGTGCCCCTAAATCAGAACCAAGATCAGTTTGAAAATGAGAGTTCCCTACTCATTCTAACCACTTCTTTTTTTTATCCCTATGATGGAGAGGGCAAAGATTTTGAGATGCAAAGTTAAATGCTTGTTAGTTTTAGTCATTATTATACTAGTATCATAATTTTATAAAATTTTCTATTTAATTTCATTTAGATTATTTTACTTAATTCTCATTACAAAGTCCTGTGGGCTAGGGAGAAAATATACTTTTATCCACACATGAAAAAACTCAAAGAGTTTGTGATTTAAATAATGTGAGAGATAGTTATTAGAAGAGTTGAGACTGGCCAGCCCAGTCCAAAAGAAAGCTCTTGAGGGGATCCCATTGCAAAGGGCTGAGGAGGAGGCACAGAGCTGCCACCACTTACCTTGTAATACCTGCCCCAGTGTGGGAAACATCAGACACAAGTTCCATTAATGAGAAAAATGAATAGCAACATTTCACTTAACTGAGCTATTAATGGGAAGAATGGATGCCACCGTTTTGCTTACCTGAGCTTCAAAACTATGCAGAGAGGGCAATTCTTCAGCTACTTCCAACTCAGTACTGAGGCACTGACTCCTTGAATAAATAGCCACAACTGACTAGTCTCAGTAGCACTTGTGGATTCATCAAGAACCAAGGAAAACCATTTCTAATCATTTGCCTAGTCTATTTTTTCCCTCCATTGACCTTTTGCAATTGTATGATTCGGTGGTATTGTTTACATTCACAATGTTGTGCTATTATCACTTCCCGCCATTACCAAACTTTTTCCTCACACAAAGCGGAAACTCTTTACTCAATGAGCAGTGACTCCCCATCACCCAACCCAAGCCCCTGGAAACCTGTAATCTTTCTGTCTCTGTGTCGTTCCTTATTCTGTGTACTTCATATAAGTGGAATAATGCCCTGCAATCTGGTTAGAGAAAACCTCTATTAGGCAGGGAATTGGTCAACCATGAAAGCAGAGGAAAAATGGAGTCACAGATAGCACAGAAGGGAACTCTGGAAATTACCATCTAGTCAATATCCAAGAGCAAGAAAACTTAAATCAGTGAATGACAGGTGTTCAGTCCCCACAGGCAAAGTCATGCCTTGTAAGAAACCCTGAAATTGGGCTCTCTTTTAGCTTAAGAATATTTTAAAATTGTATTCGTCTCCTACTTGTTTTGACTGATTTCCTGCTCCTTCTGAATCTGTCTTGGTTTCCCACAATAGTCTGCCCACAAGGTGAAAATGGTCATGTCCTCGTGAATATTCTGGTGACAGTTGCATTTCTCATTATCATGAATAAATTGGCAAACTGATTTGTATGTTTTTAAAAAGCTAATCTTATGTTCACTATGTTTGAAACATTCTAAGAGCTTCTAATAACAATGTATTAAATCTTCACAGCAACCTTTTGAGATAAGTATTATCCATATTTTACATTTTATCTCAAAACAACAGTCAAGCTCAGCTTAGGAATTTGGTGTCATTTTTGAAGATTTGAAACCCCAATCTTCTACTTACCAGCTTTGAGGCCTTGGGCAAGTTATTTAACTTCTCTTTATCTCAGATCATCACCTGTAAAATGGGAATGATAGTATTGCTTAACTCATAAGTCTCTTATGAGGATATAATAATAAACGCAATGCATTTTATAATGCTTGGCACATAAAATGCTTTGTAAGTGCTTGCTATTATTATTCTCAATTTAAACCTTTGTATACACACACACACATATTTTTTTTTACTTCACAGCACACGTCCCTAAATTCTTTAACAATTAAAAATACCAATCAAAAATGTTGATAGGTACACACCCAATAGTATGGCTAAAATTTAAAAGACTGACAATACCAGGTGTTAGTGAAGATGTGGAGTTAGGGGAAAGGATGTGGCTCAAGCAGTTGAATGCCCATCTCCCATGGGAGGTCCTGGGTTCGGTTCCCAGTGCCTCCTAAAGAAAACAAGCAGGCAATGAGCAAAAAACAAATGAGGAAACAACAAGCAAAAATGAGCAAACAATGAGCAAACAGACAAGGGCCAACTCAGGGGAGCCAATGTAGCTCATTGGTTGAGCCCCGGCCTCCTGCATATGAGGTCTTAGGTTCAATCCCCAGTCCTGACACCTCAAAAATAAAAATAAAAATAAAAGATGTGGAGTTAACTGGAACTCTCATATATCACTGATATGAGTAAACATGGTACAGTCACTGTACCATGTCAACCAAAGGGGTGCTGATGCAAAATACCAGAAATCTGTTGGCTTTTATAAAGGGTATTTATTTGGGATAAAGCATAAGTTACTTCCCTCACCAAAGTCTATTGCCACATGCTGGGGCAAGATGGCTGCTGATGTCTGCCAATAGTTCAAGCTTCTTGGGTTCCTCTCTTCCTGAGGCTCCATTTCTCTCCAGGCTCAGCTGCTGTGCTCTCTCCACAGGCCAGCTATAGACTATCAGGTGAATAGCTCTGTCTCTCTCCCCGGGCTTCTGTCATGTCTAAGGAGCTATCTCTATCCCTCTGTGTTCTTCTCCCTTGTGTTCACTTCCCAGGCTCTAGCTCAAAACTCCCAACTCTATCCTTTGCCATGTCTTTTCTCTGTGAGTCCCCATATACCAAGGGGTGGGGACTCAAAGCCCTGCTGACATGGCCCAATCAAAGTCCTAATCATAATTTAATCAATTAAAAGTAATACCTCTGACAGATCAGCTTACAAACATAATCCAATAACTATTTTTGGAATTCACAAACAATGCCAAACTTCTACACTCCACCCTCTGAATTCCAAAAACACCTTAACTCAGTAAGGTTAGTATTAAGGTTAACTCAATACTAAATACAAAATCATATTATAATCAGTTTAAAGAAATATAGTTTGTCTTGGGGCAAAGTCCCATCTGCTGTAGACCTCTGGATCTCACAAAACCATTTATCCGCTTCCAGTACACAAATGGACAAAGGATAAACATTTTCATTATCATAAGGAGAAATTGGGAGGGAAACATGAGTCATGGGTCCTCTACAGTTCAGTAAATCTGTAGGACAAAACTTCATTAGATGTCAAAGTCTGAGAGGCATTTTTAAGATGACGGTTTCTTTTCCCTGGGGCCTTATGGGAATCCACTCTTTTCACAGGCTTGCCCAATGGCCATTTTCTTGCTTTCACCCTCATCAAGCATCTGAGTGGCAACCAAGCTTCCAGACCTCACCCTCCAAGAGTGGTTATAGTCTTAACCCCTCTAGCACAGTGACGTGAAGACAACATTCCCCCTAACCTTTGGCATACAGGCTCAATCCTCTCAGAGCAATGAGTTGACCACCTGGCCTTCCCTAATCCATGAGGGACAGGCGCACCCCTCTCAGACCTATGGGGTAGTGACCTTAACCACCCTAATCCTTGAGGAGTATGCTCCACCCTCTCTGTACCCTGAGGTGGCAAAACTCTCCCTGAACATCAGGTGGGAACTTCCACCCCCTTCAACTGCTGGGGCAAACTCATCTTCTCTGTACACATGGGTGGGGTTCCTCTCTTGGTCCAAAGTAATGCCTTAATTCCAGATCTCAGCTTCTATGGTTTTCCTCTTAAAGCTGTTTCCCCTTCCATCTCCCCTGTTGATGTCCTTTTTTGTCCAAGCTGTCAGTGGTTTTGCTCTTACAGCTCTTTCAAAAAATTTGTTGGTTTATCATGCAGGAAGCAGGGCTCCAAGCCATCAGACAGTAAGACTTTTTAAAAATCTTTCCTAGATAACAGCCTTTTCAATCCTGATTTACAACTTCCAAGTTTAGGTAAGTCCTCAAATGGGGCACTATCATCTGGGAGCTTGATTTCCAGAGGCTTGGAATTTCTGGAATCAGTTTCTGGTTTCTTTGTGCCCAACAATTCAGTCCTTAGCTTATCTAGCTTGTCTAGCATTTTGCTATAAGCAGCAAGGAGAAGCCAAGCTGCATTCTCCAAGTTTACTTTGGAAAGTTCTTCAGTTAATGCCCAGACTTGCCATTTTCAAATTCTGCCTTCCATAAAACATAAAACATCAGTAGTCAATCTTGCTATGTTCTCTGCAACTTTCCTCCAGTTTCCAATAATAGTTTCATCATTTACTTCTAAGGCCTCATAAAAAAAAGTCTCTTTAGAGTCCATATTACTATCAACAGTTGCTTCAAAGCAAAGTAGGTCTTTTCTACCAAGCATCTCATAATTCCTCCAAAAAATACTCCTTACCCATTTATAAAACCCTTCCAGCATTTTGGTAATTGCAAAAGCATGACCACACTCTCCAGTACCAAATTCTGTATTAGTCAGCCAAAGGGGTGCTGATCCAAAATACCAGAAATCTGTTGGCTTTTATAAAGGGTATTTATTTGGAGTAGATGCTTACAGTTACCAGGCCATAAAGTATAAGTTACTTCCCTCACCAAAGTCTATTGCCACATGTTGGGGCAACATGGCTGCCGATGTTGGCCAAGAGTTCAGGCTTCTTGGGTTCCTTTCTTCCCAAGGCTCCGTTTCTCTCGGAGCTCTGCTGCTATACCATCTGCACAAGGCCGGCTGTAGACTATAAGGTGAATGCCTCTGTCTCTTTCCCCAGGGCTTCTGCCGTGTCTAAGGAGCCATCTCTATTCCTCTGTGTTCTTCTCCTGTGTGTTCACTTCCTGGGTTCCAGGTCAAAACTCAGCATCAGAACTCCAACTCACTCCTTTGTTCTGCCATGTAGTTTTATCTGTGAGTCCCCACCCACCAAGTGGGCGGTGACTCAACATCCTACTGACATGGCCCAATCAGAGCCCTAATCATAGTTTAATCACGCCCAGGTACAGACCAGTTTACTAACAAAATCCAATATCTATTTTTGGTACTCATAAACAATGCCAAACTGCTACAAGTAGTTATTTTACGCAGGGCAGAGGGGGCATTACCTTCTGGGAAAAGGGCACAAAGGAACTTTCTGGGGTGATAGAAATATTCTATATTTTGATCCAGGTCCTGGTCACAAGGGTGTGTGTGTGTGTGTGTATATAAAGACATCAAGGACATATTTAAAATTTGGGGATTTTGATGAATGTAAATTATACCTCAATAAACAATGGTGTTGGGGGCAGATGTGGCTCAAATGGTTGGGTGTCTGTCTGCCATATGGAGGGACCTGGGTTCGATCCCCGGGACCTCCCAGCAAAATAAAAATATATATATATAGAGAGAGAAGGTGCATGGGCTGCCAGGCTCTGTGTGCCTGTGAGCTGCCAGGCCCTGGGAGCCATGCAGTAAGATGATGATGTAACAGGAGAGAGACGCAGGGGAGAGACAAGACGAGATGCTCCGAAATTTCCGAAAACCAGGAACTGAGGTGGCACAGGTGTCAGAACACCTCTCTCCTACATCGGAGGTCTCCAGGATCAAATCCTGGTGAAGACTGGAGGAGGAGGATGAAAAGAGATGGCAGGAAACAGACACAGAGAATTGCCCAGCGAATGGACACAAAACAGCAAACGGGGAAGGGAAGGGTTTAAAATGGATAAAGTAAATAAATAAATCTTTAAAAATAAAATTAAAAAAAATAAACAATGGTGAAAAAACTTTCAAAACAAAAGAAAATTGACTCAAATAATGAAATAAAACCAAATTAAATATTTTCAATGATCTGGGACCTACATCAAGCATTGTGAATAGCCAACTCTCTCCCAAGAAGCATAATCTGGACATTAGTCATAGGCCAAACCTGTCAAGCTACTGCTTCAGTTTCTAGGATTAAAATCACAAAAATTAATTAAAGCCAAAATGGCAACTACTGTCTATCCCAAAATGATGATTCACAGGTGCATTTGGAATCTAGGTGGTGTGGTACTCCATTTCAGTGGCAGTTTCACACCTTTCATTCTAAGACTGCCATAACAAAGTACCACAAACTGGGTGGCTTAAAATAACAAATTTGGGAAGCTGATGTGGCTCAAGTGATTGGGCTCCCATCTACCATATGGGAGGTCCAGGGTTCGATTCCCGGGGCCTCCTGGTGAAAGGCAAGCTGGCCCACGTGGGAGTGCTGGTCCAAGTGGAGAGCTGATGCAGCAAGATGATGCAACAAAAAGAGACATGGAAGAAAGACAATAAGAGATACAGCAGACCAGAGAGCTAAGGTGGCACAAGAGATTGAGCGCCTCTCTCCACTTTGGAAGGTCCCAGGATCGGTTCTTGGTGTCGCCTAAAGAGAAAACAAGCAGACACAGAAGAACACACAGAGAGCAGACAGCGAGCACAAAAAAACAACAGGGAGTGGGGGGTATAAATAAATAAATAAATAAATAAATAAATAAATCTTTAAATAAATTAATAAATAAAATAACAAATTTATTGTCTCATAGTTCTGGAGGCTATAAGTCCCAAAGGGAAGAACCTTCCTTGCCTCTTCTAGATTCTGGAGTTTGCCAGCAATGCTTAGCATTCTTTGGCTTGTAGATGCATCATTCTACTCTCTACCTCTTCTGTCTTCACCCTTGTGTCATCTATGTCCCAATTTCCCCTTCTTATAAGGACACCAGTCATACTGGATTAAAGCCCACCCTAATCCAGTTTGGCTTCATGTTATCTAATTGCATCATAATTGACTGTATTTTGAAATAAGGTCACATTCACAAGACATGAATTAAACATATCTTTTTGGGGGACACAATTCAACCTTGATCAAAAGGGGGAAATACTAAATAAAATAGAGTTTTTGTGGCTAAGAGGTTTCAAAATGATTCAGGAGGTCTCTCCAGAGGTTACGCTTATGAGATCTCAGCCAGACTTCACAAACTGCCACAGTAAACAAAGCCTCAAACAAAGGGCTCCTGAGGGCCCTGGGGATGTCCAGACACCATAGGCAAGCCACATGGCCACAAGAAACCGACAGCCCCTTGGCGGGCTCTATCTGGGAATATGTAAAAAGCTATTTCCCCGATATAACATTTATAAATCACCTAGTTATGATTCTTCTACTTCTTTTATTTGAAACTATAATTTTTAATTTACTTGTTAAGTGTATTTCTCAGAGTCTTAAAGCCTTCTAATAGTTCCTATGCTGGTTGAGCCCTGAAACCGAGCAGATATGTGGCAAACTCTTACTTTCCAGCTCTTCAGGACTGCCCTGGGCAACTAACAAAATGATGATGATGGATCAGCCCCAGCTCAAAAGCAAGGAGTATCTTCAAATGCCAGCAAAACAATTTCATTCCTCTGCTCCATAATATCTATGTCCTCTCTCATCCTGATGCAGTCAGAGTGGTCATCATCTCCAAATCTCTCATGACTGAGGGATGAACAACAAAAAAGGTGGGAGTGTACCTGCTAACTAAAGCAGATTTATCATTATTGTAGTTATCTTATGTTAACTGAGTAACTTGTAACATTGATTTAAAAAAATAAAAAAATTTAAAAAGCAACAGGCTAATGAAATTGTCTAATTTATAACATACAACTTCACCATATATTAATGTCTGAATTATCTGCACCAATTCCCTTTTTTTCCTACTACCAGTACTTTTTATCCTCGCATTTACTAGTTCAGTATCATACACATAGGACATCTCAATATCAGTTTGTTGATTGACACAGGTATTAAATATAAAAGGAGGCTCTTGAAATGCATATGACATTGATAAAAAGCAAGCCTGATGAACAATCACCAAATATTCTCAGCCTGATTGACAAGAGATCAAAAATGTGGCACACAAATGGGAAGTTTGGTGTTTCTGGCTGAGCCATGGCAAATCAGGTCAACTGAGCTTCTCAGCACAATACAATGCAGTCATGCTCATCTGCTTATACTCAACCTAGCTTATCGAATCGAGGCTGTAGTGACAAATGTGTATCATTATTTAAAGTCCACTCCAACATGTGCATACATACACATAAACTATGTATTTATGAATCCAGAAAACTTGTAAGAAGATAAGATGCTGGAACATGATAAAGAGAAATACATATTGATGAAATTTCAGTGAAATGGGCCAACAATCATGCAAGATTACTGTGAAAAATTAAATTTCATAGACTGTTTTTGTTGAAGCATAAGAGTACTGTCTGCTGTCTTCATTAGCTTTAGCCAGATTTTCATCCCAAATTGCTACTCCAGGGACAAAGATGGTACTTAAAGTTGGATATTATTCTGCAAAATCCCAAGCTAATCTGGTGACATTTCACATGCAACATTTCTATTTTTGCGTTGTCTTCCAATTGCAGACATTTGAGAATTACAAATATTGCCTCAGCAAGGCTCAAAGGAAACTTTTTGAGTCATATCCTCACTGTTCTTTCTTGGTTAAAATAAATCATAGAAAAATAACTTTAAATTGCTTCAAGTTAAATATTTATTTTCTCTTATAATTTCCATATCAAATTTTCTTGTTAGAAGTTAAAGCCAAATTGTTTAACTATTAAATGTACATGCTGAAGTTAAGATATGTAACTATAAATGTGAACTTTTTTCTTGATTATAAGCAATGCCTTAATCATCAATAATAAACATTTGTCCTATTTATATAAGGTAATTTTTCTGATTTTTTTCATTATGTTTTAGAAAGAATAATTATTACCTTCCTTTTTTGAGCCATTAAAGGCATCCAAAAAACTGTTTTGACACTAATTCTTTTGACAGTAGAGTAACACCTTAAAGCTTTTCTAATATTTTTGTCAGAAGCATATATATTTAGGTATATATTTTTCCTTTTCCACAAATATTCAAAAATTATTCTTAAATGAAAATAAAATATTTTGGCCAAATAATTATATTTATTACCACTCCCCCTCCCCCACCTGCCTTTAAAGCAGTAATCACAATACCACCAAAAGCATCCTTTTAATAAAAATTTTGCTCTTCAGAATGTAGACAATGTAATGAACATCCAGTTGCTTGCTCCCAGATGTGGGGAATAAAAGAGAACCAAGGTGATCATGAGCACTGTATCAATTAGTTCTAGCCACAAAGCTGCTGTATAACAATCACAAAACTTTCATAAGCATTGTTGTGCCCACATCTGGTGTCAGCTGGACATCAGTATAATGTGATAATTTATTCTCCACTGCCTTCATCTTAGAGTAAAACTATTGGGGAAAAACGAACACAGGTCTGCAAATAAATATGCTATCTTCGTTAAGAATGAGAGAGTGGGAAGGGAAGGGAAGGCAAGGGAAAGGAAAAGGTCAATAATGGGTTTATTTTTCTAGATTATGTACACATTATTGTTGGACATATCCAGGCAAAATGTATGAACTGCTAATTTGGAATTGAATGTGGTGATTTATATAATCAGTAGCCATTTTGATAGTTTATTCACTTCACATTTTTTAAATCAGCCTTCTGTCCTGAGCTGGATTATAATCATCATGATATTATTTAATTTCATTCAACAAATAAATTATTTTCATCTCAGGCTAGGACTGCAGGCATGTCTCCCTTCTTTTTTTAAAGATTTATCGTGCATATTATATTATTACTAAGAGATAATTCAAGAAACATGGATTCAGAAACTCATACTTTGAGGAAATGAATATAAACATTATTTGAACCTCTAACCCAAAGTCTATTAGGTTGTGTTTAATGCTATTTCTGTTCCAATTCAAATTTCCTAGAAACCATTGTAACCTTGATATCATTTCCTATTTAATTAAATGTATTACTTTCAAACACAGACTAAACCCAAATAATTTCTGGTCCGTGAAAGTTGCAGTTTAGAGCCATATCACCTAAGAGGAGTGTGGCCTTGAGGCAGCTCTATAAGTAAGACTATCATGGAGCTTAAGAAACTCATCTCCTTGGGTGGTACACAAGTGTGTATCTTATCCTTTGTTTCCCTTTGACATGGCCTAATTTTATGCAGAGATTTTAGTAGAACAACTTGTTCTTTTCATAGTTTTTTAGCTTCCGAATACCAAATCTGGACCAACAGGTTTTAATCAAAATTAAGGAGATGAAAATGGGAGATATGCTAGAAAGGACAGGTAATTTATGGTATCTGAATTTCTGAAATCATATTAGGACAACACTGGGCTTCATGGTGAAATACCGGGGATTACAATGGTTGAAAATTTATGCTTTTGTCATTCACTTCCATGCATCTCCCCACCCCCAATTTAATAGACCTTTTTATAAACTGATAAGACCCTGCTGGTGCTTTGATTAAGCAAGTTACAGAGAGATTTTAATCATTGCAAAAATAAGCAGTCCAAAGAAAGCATAGATCAATAAAATAGATTGTTGAAAAATTACTCTGCAGCCTACAAGAAAAAAATATGGAATTTTATATCTATAACTAAAGTAGTCAATGGAGGAAATGTGATTTCAGATATTTAAATGGCAAGAACAAACACATGGAAAAACGTTAAGTGTAGTGAGGCATCACCTTATTTGCAAGGTGAGTTAGGAAACCAGACATACCTTTTACATACAGGAGTCTAATTAAGCAGTCACCAAAGTAAAGAAGGGAACTCAAACAACGTAGCACCTAGACGGAAAGACATACTGGAATGCATCAAAACGTTTCATTATTTATGAGGAAAAGAATCTCAGCCTTTTGGATCATATTCAAAAAAAGCAAACTGGAGGAAAAGCCACAACTTTTATGTTGCATATCCAACAAAGGTGTTTTACAATCCTGAAGAACAATTAGTTCCTTGACAGTTATATCTGAACTACAGCAAGTAGATAATGAAATCAAAGTGAAGGTTGAAGAGACCTTTGCTTGAGCAAAAAGATTGCAACCCACTACTTTTTTTATTCTAAGATAAAATCAAATGCATTTAATCCCTCTTAATATGTACTTAATATATATTGATGAAATTCTAAGATGTGTCCATTGATAAGCATATAATATAAATTCAGTATTCCTGATACACTTATAATCATATTATGTTTGCCCTTCAGTTAACAAATAGAATGTAACTTTAGAAACAATAGGTAGGGTGTGGTAGTTGACTGCTAATCCATAGGTAAGCTGTGAAGATTTTTTTTCTGCAACTGACTCTCACATTCAATCCTTCTCTTTTTGGGAAAAACCTGTATGTTTGTTTGTCATTGACCATTATTTTTTTATTATATATGGCAAAATTTATGTTTTAAGGACTGTCGTGCTTCTAGTAATGTGCTCTTTACAATTATGGTGAGTTATTAGAAAGCCCAACAATTAAAACTCTAATTATGTAACTACTATTTCCACAGGAAGCTTACAGAGACTCATCTGAAAATCATTCCCAGCCATGCATTTTCAAATCTGCCCAATATCTCCAGGATGTAAGTCATTCTTTTGAATATAGTGAAAAGTTTACAATTGTGACATGTTACTTCCTAAATGTGCTCTATGAAGAAAAATACTTGTTATATATTGTACGTGCATAAGTCAATGACAGCTACATTTTAAATATATGTGAAATCTTTATGCATACGGTGTTTTTTTATTTGGCTACTTCTCCACTCCCTAATTAATAAATGAATTTTTTTAAACCTAAAGAAAATTTAAATTAATTGGGCCTTGAGAATTTCACAGTTCTTGATGTATTTTCATATATCTTGTTATGTGGCAAAACCTTAGCTGGAATTCTGTCCCATAAACAGATTTCTATATCTGTCTCTGATCCAGCCATCCTAGTTACAAAATCTTGGTTTACCTTTCACCATTAATACAAATGTTTGCATTTTGTCATAAATGTAGTCAATGATTTCTGACCTCTCTCACTTAAAAGAAAAGAATTAAAAAGAAAGAATGCTTTTTAAAGAATTTAGAAAATCTTTAGAAAACTGAAAGACTATCCAATCAGAGTAAGAGGCAAAAGAATTTCCCTGTTGTGTTGACAACGAGTATATCTACATGTGAAGCGAATCTGGTCTCTGTTTCCTTTGATTGATTCTGACAGGCAATCCAGATAATCAGCCACAATACGACCAAGAGTAGCTTGAACGGTTTCTGACTAAAGTTATTCTTTTCATCAACATTTATAGAGTGTCTACTATGTCATATTAGGGGTTCTCAATCAAGGGTGATTTTGGCACCGAGGGGAATTGGCATTTTTTGAGGTTACTGACCAGCCCTTCCTTTTTCAAATTCTTGCCTCCTTTGGTTTCCTTCATAGTGCTCTGTTATCCCTTTTCTTATTGTCTTACTCTGGGCACTCTTCCTCATTCTCCTTTCCTAGCTTCCCATTTTATTTCACTGATTTTACTATTTCCTGCCAATATATTAAATACCAGATCTTTCTTTGTTTATTTTGACCTAATTCGTCTATAGGAACAACCCCGTTTCTTTGGCTTCATCTCCATTCCTATGGCTTCATTATTACTTAATGCAGCTAATTTCTAAGTGACTATCTCTAGCCCTGACTCTTTCCTACAATTCAGGCATATATTACAGACTTCCTTCCAAGCATCAAACTCAGTATATACAAAATAATCACATCATCTTCCTCCCAAAGTGTTCCTTCTCTACTCTTTCTCCTAATAGCACCACCATTTAGCATCCTGCAAGCTAAAAACCTCAAATTTACCTTTAGCTCCTCCTTTTCCCTCATCTCCCTTATACAGCTGTTTGATGTCTCCACTTGGATGTCCTAATGACTTGCCTATTGCTTCATCCATTCAACAAATATTTATTGAGGTCTATAATATCTTATTTATTGAGGTCAGATGTTCTGCCTACAGTAGAACAACAGTAGACAATACCCATGGAGCCTCCAATTTCCTTCCTAAGCATGTGCTGAGTGCCAAAATGGGGAAGTTTTAGGGTGCTGTGGGGAGTCATGAAGGACATATGACATGGATGGGGGTTGTGATCAGAAAAGGTTTCTTGGAGGAAATGATGCCTAATCTGAGAGTTGTGCTGTCCAGGCAAAGCATAGGAGGAAAAACAATTTCAAGTATAAGGGGAAAGCCTGGGCTGTCTGTGGAATTGACGTTCCTTAGGGCTGGAGCTTAGGCTGGGAGGGGGCAGTAGCAAAGGTTAGGGTCTTGTGCGTCAGGTGAAGGAATTTGAAATCTTCTGTAAGGACCATATGGAGCCACTGAATGGTTTTAAGCAGGCAAGGTAATAGGATTGTTATTTTAGAAAAAGTCTCACCTGTGCTGTGAAAAATGGGTTGGAAAGGAATAAGGGTGGAGACAGGAAGCTAGGGAGAAGGGTGCAGTGCCCCAGGGGAGAGGATAGAGAAAAGAACAATGAGGGTCAAGTAGGAATAAAAGGAAAAGTGGAGAGATTTGAGAAATAAATAAAGGAGAATTGAAAAACTTAATAGTTGATTGATTTGGAGGGTGGGAGATATGGAGAAATTATATTTCTAATACCATACTATTAGATAGTTCATTTAAAATGCCATCTCATTCATTCTTGCGGCTTTTTTCTAAGGTCTTGCATTTTCTGCTATTTTAAATAACTCATTTATTCATTCATTCATTCACTTAACATATATTGAGAGTCTAATACGTGCAAAGGGCTTTGAAAGGTGCTCAAGATTCAATGGCCTTCAAAAGCAGAAATAGTTCTCCATTTCAGAGAATTTACACTCTAATGCATAAGACAACATAAGTCAAACACCACAAACTATTATAAAATCACACTGTGGTAACTATTGAAAGGTGAAGCTCATGGTGCTGTGAGGATATTCTATAGGGAAATGTTCTCATCAGGAAGCTAGGTCAGGGTAGGGGGAAACTTCTGAAGTGACAATCGAATAAGACCTGAAGGATTAAACAGGACTTATATTATGAAACTTCAGGTATCACAGGATCAAAAACTACGGTGGGAATTTATTTTAACATCATTAAGAAGAAACCATGAGGTTAGTACATGTTGCATGATCTGGGAAGCCTCTGACGAAGAAGTTACATGAAAACTAATAGTATGTTTGGAGTTTAGAACCTTATTAACTTTCTACTTTGTCTTATATGTTTGTCACATTCAGCTACTTATCAATAGATGCAACTCTGCAGCGGCTGGAATCATATTCCTTCTACAATTTGAGTAAAATGACTCACATGTAAGTACAATGGAGATTGCGGCATGGTCCCCAGTCACAGCCACTCTTTTTTTTTTTTTGGCAGCGCCTTTATTTTATATTATTTGTTAAAGAGAAACTTAGATTACATAAATGTTACACAAAAAACTATAGGGGATTCCCATATGCCCTGCTCCCTAGCCCTCCCACATTTTCCCACATCAGTAACATCCTTTATTAGTTTGGTACGTTTGTCACAATTGATGAACACTTCTTGGGGCATTGCCACTAAGTGATGGTTATAGTTTACATTGTAGTTTATACTCTCTCCCACACATTTTTGCAAGTTATACATGATATACAATGGCCTGTATCTGTCATTGAAATGTCATTCAGGATAATTGCCAAGTCCCCAAAATGCCACCAAATTACACCTGTATTTCCCCCTCCCTCCCCTCAGAACCTCCAGTGGCCACTGCCACCACTTGATTGAATATGTTGTAGCTTCAGAT
Source organism: Tolypeutes matacus (assembly GCA_026826555.1). Taxonomy (NCBI): domain Eukaryota; kingdom Metazoa; phylum Chordata; class Mammalia; order Cingulata; family Chlamyphoridae; genus Tolypeutes; species Tolypeutes matacus. The sequence goes on from JAKSZT010053820.1 coordinate 7,224,600, forward strand.
GCAATAAGAACTGATGTCTAGATTATGGGTCATGACTTCTTTTTATGATCAAATTCTTAATTTGTTCTCACTCTGAGTTTATGTTAATCCATCCTATTTACTTCTCACTTTCATAGTTAGAAGCTGAAAGACAGCATTAGACATCCTCTTCCTGAACTATTTCATTCTATTATTGTAGTGTCAGCAGATTTTATTGGTGTGGATATCAATGAGTCCATAAATTTTAATTATTACCTACTTGATTCCAAGGCCTAGGCACACAAAACTGATCATTTTTTCTTCAGAAAGACAAGAAAAGCTTAGTGAGGTTAAAATAGGAAGGCGGTTAAGAACTCTGACTTAGGAATTGGTCAGGTTGGGCTTGAACTCTGGCTTTTCAGCCTACTCACTATGTAGCCTTGAATAAATCATATAATCTTTCCTAGCCTCAGTTTCCTCATTTGTAAAATAAGAGTAATAAATTTTCCAGCTTCATATGGTAATTATAACTATTGAATGAGGTAATGCAGGTAAGCATTTACACACTACCTAGCACTGAGAAGTCAGTCAATACACTTTTTTCCCCTGAGGTACCAGGGCCGGGGATTGAACCAGGACCTTGTATATGGAAAGTGGCACTCAACCACTGAGCCACATTGGCTCGCCTAAGTTGGTTCTTTCATTTGTTTGCTTGTTGCTTGTTTTTTTTTGTTTGTTTTTAAGAGGCACCGGGAACCAAACCTGGGACCTTCCATGTAGGAAGCAGGTACTCAACTGCTTGAGCCACATCTACTCCCTCAATACACTTTAAAAATAATTATTCTGCTTCTATTTCTCTAGTACATTACAGTTAATAAAGAGTTTTACATACATAGTCACATTTCAGTATTTTGAGAAACCATGTGTTATGGAATATTAATTCCATTTTCTTGATGAAGAAACAATACCTATCATCTTTTTTTTTTTTTTTTAAGATTTTATTTATTTATTCATTTATCCCCCCCTTGCTGCTTGTGCTCGCTGGGTCAGCTAACCACGCCATGCGGGTGGGCTTGCCTTCACCAGGAGGCCCCGGGAACTGAACCCGGGGCCTCCCATATGGTAAACGGGAGCCCTACTGATTGAGCCACAGCCGCTTCCCTACCTATCATCTTTAAATACTTAATATGTTCTAGACTATACTAAGCATTTTCAAAACCCACCCTTTGAAGTAGGAATTATTATTTCATTGTTTATATAAGTAAAATATAAACACAGAGAAGTTAAATATGTTTCCCTAAGTCACACAGTGTGACAGTTTGAAGTTCTTTTATCAATGCCAAAAAGAAAAAAGATTATGTTTTTTTTAACTAATGCATTCCTGTGGGTGTTAGAACCTTTTGACTGGGCTATGTCAATAAGGTGTGACTCGGGCTGAGTCTCCACCCTCTTGCTGGGTCTGATATAAACAGACACACACAGAGAGACAGATAAATACAGAAAAAGGGAGCTCTGCATATTTGATCCAGCCATGTGAAAGAAAGGACTCTAGGTTCCCCCCACAGCTGCAGAAAGGCAGAGAAGTCCCATAAGACTGATGGGAGAAAACTAGTAACAGACAAACCCTGTGCCTGGCTGCCCTCAGCTGATCTCCAGGAGATGGTAGATGCTGGAGAGGGAGGCAGAGATCTCAGCAGGGACCAGTGGCCATCTTGCTTTACCTGGTGGCAGCTGACTTTGGGGAGAAAGCATCACTGCCAGTGCCTTGATTTGCACATTCCACGGCCTCAGAATTGTAAGCTTTTACCCCCAAATAAATCCCCATTATAAAAGCCAACACATTTCTGGTACTTTACATCAGTAGCCCTGTGGCAAACTAAGACACACAGTTACTATGGGATGGGGCCAGAATTTTCAAACCATAAATATCTGACACAAAAATCATTCCCTTTCTGTACTTTCTGCATGATTTTTCTGTAAATCTACAACTGCTCAAATAAAAAAATTTAAAAACCATACCCTAAGCACCACAATATGCTGTCTTCAAGAATACTGAAGCCCAGAATGTTGCTTCCAGCTATGGTAGACTAGTTTACATCAAATCAACTGTTCATCTGAGAACAAGTAGAGGAGCTGTATGGAAAAAAAAAAAAAAAAAGTAATAAACCTAATGGTATTGGAGGACCATGAAAGAAACAAGGACTTTAACTGAGAGAAGAAAAGCCCTGAGAGGTGAGCCTAACATTTAGTTATTTTCCCCTGAGGTATTTCTTGAATTGTGAGCAGTGGTTTAGGTAATCTCATAAGGCTAGAGAATTAAAAATTAGAGTTCAGGACTCACTGAGGAAAATAGTTCCTAACACCCCTGGATCTCAGCTTCATCCTCAAAAGCTTCATCCTAAAAGTAGGGGATAACTGGAAATAGATGTGCCCTCATAAAGACTAAAACCCAGCTTTAAATCAATAAAAAATAGCCATGTACAAAAAGATAAGAATTTATGGAAAACATAGAAAGGAAAACAGACAACAGAATGATTCAAAGGAGAATGAGATATTGAAGTTATCACATGCAGACTTTAAAACTGTAATTAATATGTTTAAGAAATTAAATGACAAGATAGAGAATTTTAAAGGAAAACTGGAAATTATAAGAAAGTGTCATATGGAAATTCTGTACTATTGGTTTTAACAATAGATTAGACACAGCTGAAGAGAGAATTAGTAACCTGGAAAATAGGTCAGAAGAATATATCCAGCCTGAAGCAAGAAAAAAAAAGAAAATAAGAAATATGTGGGATTGTTAAACATCTAACATTCCTAATATTGGAGTCCAAGGAAAAGAAAAAATTTAAAGAGAAGCAATATTTGAATAGAATTTTCCCAGGCTCATGAGATATCAAGTCACAGATGTAAGAAGAACTGCACAGCCCAAAAAGATAAATACAAAGAAAATTACATCAATGCACATTGTAAAAGTGCTAAAAAACAAAGATGCAACTGATAGCTCACTCTTCAGTAGAAATGATGGAACCCATGAAGCAATAGAATGATGTGTCCAGAGAACAGGACAGAAAACTAACAATAACAAATACCTCTCAACCGAGCAAAAAGATCCTTCACAAATGCAGACAAAGAAATATATTTTCAAGGAAACAAAAATTGAGATAATTTATCACCAGTAGTCTCATTATGAAGGAATTTCTAAAGGCAATTCTTAAGGCAGAAGGAAAATTTCCCACGTGGTAGCACAGAGTTGCGGGAGGAAATGAAAAGCAACAGAAAGGGTAAATATATGAATAAATATAAATTAACCTTGAGAATATAAAATGAAATAATATTTTATCAGGTTTAAAATACAGATAGTCCCCACTCTGCATGATCATGCAGGACTGTAAAAATGACCATGCAAGCTAGAACTATGCAAAATGATCTTAATAATCAGTGGGAAAATTAATATTGTTCCCTTGCTTTTAAAATTTTCAATCAAAAAATTAACTCTCTTACTGTAAGTTATAAATGTACAAGGGAATGAAACATAATTAAACTAATATTTAGAATAAAGTAATTTAAAACATTAGAAACATTAGAAATGTTTTATTTCTTTGTAACAAACTTAAGTAGTTTCTCTTTATTTAACTTACAATACCAAGAACATCATTTCTATGCCTTGGTGAATTGTAATACTTCTTTGTATGCTTGGATCTACTTCCAATATTTTTTTCTTTGAATTTTCAATGTCATTAAATATCTCTGAGTGTTCCTTTAATGTGAATACTTTTTGCCAGTATCACTTCCTCTGAGATATTTTAATCACAACCACTTTCCTCATTTATGTTCATACATTAGGCTTCACTAAGTTCCTCTGGCTGTATATCTAGAGTAAAATGGCAGCAAAGTCAACATTCCCAAGCCAGCTATTTCTTCTATAACTCCATTTATGTTTGATTAGAATTTTAATTCTAGCATCACATATCTTTTCTTTGCTGTACTTTCATTTCTGTTGGACAATTCCTTCTTTCAATTACCCCCCCCCTTTTTTTTATTGGTAAAATTTCATGAGTGTTTATCACTGGGAGACAAAGAGACAACACAATTTCATGCTTGGCTATCTGGCATGAACTGAATAACAGATGTGCAGTAATCAATCACCAACAGACTTTTGAAAGAAGTAACATTATGGTAATTGACTACAATGCACATGTGTTATTTACATAGTGATTTGTGGACTAAAGAACAAAGTTTGAACTTTATGCAATTACTCACATATAACATACCATGGTAACAGAAATTTGACCTGTGTTTTCAGGCTACTATAATTATTTAACTAAATTGTGGTAACTGAAATTCTGCATATTGGAACCATACAAAGTGAGAACTGCCTATATACATAGAATTAAAACTCACAATAACAACAACAACAAAAAAAGGTGAGAGGGTTATAAATGGTGCTAAAGTGTTCTAAGGTCCTTGAATTGTCTGTGAAGTAGTAAAAGTACTAATTATTATTAGACTTCTATAAATTATGAAGAAATCTTTTAGTCTTTTGAGTAGCAACCAAAATAATTGTAAAAGCAACAAGTTAAAGGATAAGGGGAATGGAATTATACAAATTAAATTAATCAAAACAAGGCAAGCGGTCAGAGAAGAAATAAAGAACTCTGGGCACAAATAGATTTAACCCTTAAAGTCAGTATTTATATTAGTTACATTAAATGTATAAGTATGTAAATACCCTAATTTAAATACAAAGATTGTTAGATTAATTTAAAAATAGCCAGCTGTATGCTGCTTATAAGAGACATACTTTAAATATAATGATATGGATATATCTTGTGCAAACACTAAGAAAAAATCGATTTAGCTTTGATAATATACAAAGCATGAAGCTTTACTATATATAAAAAGAGGATAGTTCATAATGATAAATGGAATATTTCACCAAAAAGATATAGATTCTAAATTTGAATGCCTTTTAAGAGCATAGCTTCAAACCATATAAAGTAGAAATTGACAGAACTGAAAAGAGAAATAGACAAATCCATAATCACAAGGGAAGCGTCTTTTAAAATATATATACCTTTATAAGTAACTGATGAAATAAATATATCAAAAAAGTAATTGATAATACTGTCAAAAAATTAATAAGCATAGAAAATCTGAACATAATTTTCAAACTTACCCTTTATTTGATTTACATAAACCATTATACCCAACAATTGCAGAGTATATATTATTTTCAAGGGCATATGGAATTAAAATTAAGCAGATATTGGGCCATAAAAGCAAGTGTCAGTAACTTAAAAAAAAAAATTAAAATCAAATATGTTCTTGGACCAGTAATCGATACACTTCTAAATAATCATAGACAATAAAAATATGACCTATCAAAACCTGTGGGATGAAGATAAAGTCATGCTCAGATGGAAAATTATAGCCTTAATAAGACATGAAAATAAGTCATTTAAGTATCCTTTACAATAAATTTTTGAAAGAACAGTAAATTAAAACCAAAGGAGGGAGTAGATGTGGCTCAAGTGGTTGAGTGCCTGCCTCCCACATGGGAGGTCCTGGGTTTGGTCCCAGTGCCTCCAAAACAAACAAACAACAAGCAAACAAAACAAAACAAAAAACCAACTCAGGGGGGCCGATGTGGCTCAATGGTTGAGTGCTGGCTTCCCGCATAAGAGGTCCCAGGTTCAACCCCAAGCTCCAGTTCCTCAAAACAAAAAACAAAAGACAAAAAAACAAAACAAAACAATAAAACCCCAAAGGAAATTGAATAATACTGAGGCCCAAGAAAACTGAGATCCAGGTCGATAAAAATAAGTTACCAAAATTCAAAACCAAATCTCCTGACTCCAAATGTAAAGTTTATTAATCATCCCATTTTGCTTCTTTGTCCTCCCACCAAAAATAAAAACGACTAATTTGTAATAAAGTTCTACATAAACCCTGTTTGCTCTTAAAAGCTACTATTTCATTTTTATTATAGTCTTCTTTCTCATAAAGATTCCGGTTGCTCACAGTTCTCTTATAAATATTGATTTTCTCCCTCTGAGCAAAAGTATTACCATCCTAGAGCAAAGGAAACTGCTAAATACAATAACTTTAAAAAGAATAAGTTTAAAATGAAGTTTTAAAAGCATATCTGCTTTATATAGTTGTGGTATTTGGAGTTTAATGCCTTAGAAAATAAAAATAATACATCCTGCATTCTTCAAATTTTCCTAATGTATATCAGTCAGCATAAAAAATAAGTGAGAACTTTGGGATGCATGTCACTTAATGTTCAATGCATTATTTTGTAATCATTAAGCACTGACTATAAGCAAAGCATTTTGCAACTTGGATGAGAAAAACAAAGCTGAAAAATCACTTTCCTGCCCTCAAGGAATTGAGAATTGCTTTGGGGATATAAAACATGGGACCAAATACAAATATGGAATGATTTAATATGTAGACGACACAGTACCATCAACTGAACTTTTCCAGGATCCCTAAGTATAAAATTGGTGCCCTTGTGGAGAAGGTGGAGCTCAGTGGTTGAGCGCCTGCTTTGTATGTATGAGGTCCTGGGTTCAATCCCCAGTACCTCCTAAAAAAAAAAAAAAAAAAAAAAAATAGTGCCCTCTGGTTTATTTAGGAAAGAGCTCTTCACCATATTAGTTTGCTGCAAGGGTAAATACTAAACTAAGGAGCACTTATTTCAAATGTCAGCGCATAGTGCTTATTGCCAGCATTTATTGAAAAGCCTCAGTGAGGAGAACAGCAGCAGCAAATGAAGATAATGTTATTCTGTTTCATAACTGTCTTTCCTTCCTCAGCTGTCTTCCTTTGCCTTTTTTTTTTTTTTCTTTCCCTTGGCCCTGTGATTCGGTCAATAGGAAGTCGACCTAGGGCTGTGGAGGAACTTGCAGCTCAGTCTGCTATTAATCATCCCTGCAAGTGCCTTTTCAACCTGCTCCTGATAAAGCTCTGTGTTTATCCTCTGAGATGCCGTCCGAATTAATGTTTCGATTTCTGTGATATGAATTGGGGTGATAGAACTTAAGCACTAAAATTGTTTCTGTTAGTGGTCTAGAGGTGGCATTCCAAAGATAAAATCTACCCATTCAATCAATAACTACAGTATATTGAATGCTGTGCTAAACCTATGGACAAGGCGACACGCGGGATTTAACACAGTGGAGCACTGCATTCTTATCCAAACCTCTTCCCTTGACTTCTGTGATACCACACTCCTAGTGCTCCTCCTACTATACTGGTCAGTCTTTCTCATTCTCTTTTGCTGACTACTTCTTCCCTGCATATAAATGTTGGGGTTCCATATGGTCCCTTTCTGTGTCCTCTTTGCTTTTCACTCTACATTCTCTCCATATGTGATCTTATCCAACGATTTTCACATTCATATATCTAGTCCAGGCGTCTCTTCTTAGTGCTGAGCCATACACCTTTCTACTTGACATCTCCTCTCAAATGTATCACATACAATCTCACACTTAAATTGTCCAAAACTGGCATCTTGATCCTTCTCCAGAAAATCTATTGTTCCTGCAATATTTCCTGAGCTAGCACATGGCACCTCCATTCACCTTGCTGCAAAACCCAGATAACTGAGGGATATCACTAAACCTTCTTCCTTCATCACCCACTTCCTATCCTTTACCAAGTCCTGTTGATTCTACCATGCTATTATATGTAAAAGTCACCTTCTTCCTCTCTGCTGCCACCATCCTTGTTCAAGCCACCATTATCTCTTCCTGGGCTTTTTCAGATTTGGAAATTTTTGTTCCGTATTTCAATAGAGTACAGTAGAAGTGACACTGAATCAGTTCCAGGCCCAGTCTTTAGGAGAACTAGCAGCTTTCACTTTGGACTCTTAGAACCCTAAGCTACCATGTAAGAAGTCAAACTACACTGATGGAGAGACCAGGTGAGGAGTCCCTGAGATTACATGGAGATGCAGAAGGTTGCAGCTGAGCCCAGCCTTCTAGCAATCCCCACCAAATAGCCAGGCATAGAAGCATCCTTGGACTCTCCAGACTGGTCTAGACGTCAACTGAATTGACCTCAGTGGATCCCACATGGAGGAGAATTGCCTAGCTTAGTCCTACCCAAAATTCTGATCCACAAAATTGTGAGCTATAATAAAATGGTTATTTTAGACACTGTATTAGTCAGCCAAAGGGGTGCTGATGCAAAGTACCAGAACTCTGTTGGCTTTTATAAAGGGTATTTATTTGGGGTGGAAGCTTACAGTCACAAGGCCCTAAAGAGTCCAACTCAAAGTTACTTCTTTACCAAACTCTATTGCCACATCTTGAAGCAAGATGGCCGGCAATGTCTGTGAGGGTTCAGCTTTCCTCTTTCCTCTTAAGGCTCCATGGACCCAGCTTCTTCCCATCTCAGCTGCAGGCAGTCATGAGGCTCTTCTTTCTCCCTGGGGCTCATTTTTTTCCTTTCTGGGCTCAGCTGCTCTGGTCTCTCCACAAGGTCAGCTGTAGACTATCAAGCTCGTCTCTCTTCCCGGGGCTGTGTCTATGGAGCACTCTCTCTTCCTGTGTATCTGCTTCGGTGTTCTCCTTCTCCGTGTCTTTACTTCCGTGTGAGCATCTGTTTTATCCCCAAGGGGGCTGGGACTCGACACTGAGTCACACTCTAATAACGTGGTTGGATCAAAGCCCTAATCTTAACATAACTTAATCAGACATCTCAGCTGAATCTAATACAATCAAAGGGTTATTACACCAGAGGAAGGGACCAGATTACAAACATAATCTATATTTCTTTTCGGAATTCATAAATAATGTCAAACTGCTATAGACACTAAGTTTGGGTAGTTTTTTAGGCAACAATAGATAGCCAAAAGGGGTAGCAATTATTTATCAGTTAACATAGCATAGAAGATATTGAAGATAAATAAGGCAGGTTTCTTTGTAAATTATTGAGGGTCCAAAGTAGATACAAATCATTTCTCCTGAGTTTTAAACTTTGGCCATTTGGACCCAAAAGTGTGCATGTAATAAAGATTTATTCTGTAAAATGATGAAACACTGTGCCCTGTGAACTTCCATTTTCTATTTCATTTTCTGTATAAAGAACCCAATGACATATAGATTGTTGGCCATTGTTATTGTGCTAAAAGTGCTTCACATACATTGTCCCAAATAGTCTCACTAAGTCATAGATGCCATTATGTAAAATGGAGTAAAATGGAGATTGTAATACATACGTAACAGGGCTCTTGTCCACGTTTACTTGGCAAAGACATTTCAGAGTGAAAATTGGAAGCCAAGTCTACCTGTTTCCAAAGCCAGTGCAACACCATAATGTCTCTTTAATTAGAAGCTGAAATGATAAAAGAAAAAAATTCTGTCCTCAGAAAAATGTTTTTACTTTTATGTGGATTTTTTTAAATCACAAATAAATATTCTACAACTAGATAGGTAAAATATGTGATTTATGGCAGATAGTGAGGGAAAACAGATTTGCTGATTCACTAAAATGAATCAAGTGCACTCACTGACATTTTCAAGAGCACCAGTCTTCTGTTAATTAAGTAATCATGAAAGCACCTGCATGCATCTGCCAAGCAGTTTAAGAATCACTTTTATAATATTCTATTTCTGGTAGAAAATCTGTTGACAAATTTAAATTGTCCTCAATCTGCTTAAAAAATCTGAACATTTATAAACTCTCCTTGAATTAACATTATTTTTTAACATCCATTATTTTTGAATTCCCAATAAATTAAAAGACATGATGAATCATGAATATCACTTTTCAGTTATAAATTATTTTATTTTTTCTCAAGACACATAATGGAATGTTAGTGATAAAACAGTTGATAACTATGTTAATAGTTATCAACGTAGGATAATTAAGACTCCTCTCATTGAAAAGCCTTGATAATGTAGGAAATAATTTATTCTGTGAATTTTTCTATATTACTGAAAAGCAAGTATTAATCTAAAACTCAGGACTTAAGAAGTTAAGGATCCATAGTCTGGCAGACTTTATACTTTTTAACCAAGTAATTCCACTTCTATAAATTTTTCCTAAGAAAATAAATAGCAGGAAAATTTACTTAAAAAGCCATTTGTGTCAGAGTTAATTTATAATAGCCAGAATTTGTAAACTACTAAAATATTTAGCTAATACTGTACAACCATTAGAAATCTGTTTTCATAGACTATATAATCACATAGGAAATGCTTTTTACATAATATTTTTTAAAAAAATAACATGTACTTAGAAAAATTATATTCTCTGGATCATGGAATGGTGGGAGATTTCACTTTTTATGTGACTGTGTTTAAATTTTTTACAATGAATATATATTACTTTTATAGTCAGAATATAAACAAAAAAGTTAAGGATTCTTTTATTATATATTAAGCTTGAAATTAATTTTTCATGTTAGAATACTTGGGTGATTTATTATGTGATAAAAGCCTATCATAAAATGTCATTTTAAAATTTATTTACCTAATTATTAATCCCAGTTTTTACCTTGGTACTGTACAGCATTTAAAATATTTAAAATAATGAAATTATGCCTTTGCAGATATATATATATATGCATCTTGTTTTTGAAGTAAATTATTAACTACTTCCTTGTACCTCCAAGAACACCCAGTAAAGTTGCTCATAATAGATGTCCAATAATTATTCATTTAATTTGAATTAATGTCTCCACGCTACTCTCTAGCTCATGCAAACCTTGTTAAAGTCGGAGTGGACTGCTAAAGGTACTTAAAAGTGGAGTCGAAAAAAATTTAAAAAGCAAAGTGAAGCACGAGGGCTGGTTGAAAGCTAGGTTTTTAGCTAATATTTTTTATCAGTTTCTTGTTTTAAGCAACTTACCTTTACACATTCATAGTGAAAGGGTAAGAGTCCACTTCTTCTCCGTTTGCTCCTCCTTCCCCCACCAGAACTCTTTTCTCTCATGTTGCTGATTTCCCAAATTGTTTGTGATTTAGGCTCAGCTGCTAAACCTGAGTGCCCGCCACAGTGCTGGTTTTATTGGGCAAAATCATTTCTCTGATTAGGCTTGTTCTTGGCCCTTTTTGAGAATTAACAAATGTTTTTCAGATGGAGAAGGAAAAAAAAAACAGAACCTAGACCACAGGAATTTATTGGCTCACCATATCAGAGGCTGGAAGGCTTCCTCCCCAGGTGGGCAGGCCTCCGGCTGGCCAGTAATTGTTGGGTTCCTTCGGTTTCCAGTCACTTGGCGATGTCCTCTCCTTCCTCTCCTGGTTCTGTTGACTTCTGGCTTTTGGCTCCTCCCCATAGCTTTCTTTCTGTCTGAATTTCTTCTGTTTATAAAAGACCCAGTATTCCAGATAAAGACCGAAACTCATGACATTGGGCCACACCTTAATTAAAAATAATATCTTCAAAAGGTCCTATTTACAATGGGTTCACACCCACAGGGATGTGGATTACGATTAAGAACCTGTCTTAATTAGAGTACATATTATAATTTAACTCCCCACATTAACGAAGGCCAAATTATTCATCTGCCAACTTATGGAAGCACTGCACACTGAACACCAATGCTATACTTTTCATCCAAATGTCTATTTTATTTGGAGTCCAATGAAGGGGAAATTAAGCGATAATGGGTATTTAAATTTCCTTTTAGTTCCGGTGGATAATCTCCTATAAACATCTTTAGAAAAAAAAGAAAAAAAGAACAGTATTTGCAGTCGGAAGTCCTAGGTTGAGGCCCACTGTTGCCTCTAAATGCATGACATAAGAACAGCCACTTCACTTCTCTAAACCTGTCCTCATTGTTTTATCTGCAAAATGATGATGATTGTTGCCTGCATCATCTAAGTCAGTTCTCTCATCCCCTCACTGGTAGAATCATCCCAGGAGATCAGAAATATACTCAGTGCCTTTTTACTCTTTAATCTGCCAGGGCTGGGCTCTTCCATTCAATAAACTTCAAGATCCTCAAATATTTCCCTGACACAACCCCAAAGCCCCACTGCATAGAAGAACCTACATTCTGATATAGAGTATGTATTGTTTTGCTTTGTCTTTTTAAGCCTGGGCTTTTTTTAACATATACCTATTTACATTCTTTTCCTTTTGAAGTAGACAAAACAAAAAATGAAAATCTCATATTCTTTGCTCCAAACCTATCTTCTAGAAATGACCAGTATAAATAGTGTGTTTTAAATTTTAATAATTTTGTCTATGCTTATTGTATTAATTTGGGTAGGCTAATTCCAGCAATAAATAGACAAAAATAAAATGTGTAAGCCCTAAAATAACTGAAGTTTGTGTCTTGCTCATGGAACAGTATGAGCAGATGAGCAGGCCCTCCTGCTCTCCTCCATGCAGTCACTCAGGGGCCTAGGCAGCTGGAGGTGCTGCCACCTTCAGCTTTTACCCACATTCACGCTGGAGGGCATCTCTGTTCCAAAGCACTGTGCTGCAGTTATATAAAGGTTTTCCTTCTCTTGGTAGGTGTTCCCAACTTCCCGATACCATAGCTAGCCTTCTGCATGCTTGGGCCATAAATGCTTAACTCAAATTTATGTGATTTAAACTCACCCTCCCAGTTATGCTTTGAACTCATTCAAAATTGGACTCCTCTTTCAAACTGCTTCTCTCATCAGAGATAATTTGTTACTTACCTGTACCCCTCCTTGCTTTCTGTCTTTGAGGTTATACCATCTGCATTTCTTGTGGCTATTCTCTATCTCCATTTAGCCAAACTACTGCCAGCCCATGCCCTTTCCCCTTCTACCACTTCTTTGATTCAGCAGAGATTTTTCAAAAGTCACTTGTGAGGCAAGTGTTGAGCTGCCTGTCTTCTTACCCCAGAAAGTGACTTCTTTTCCCTAATGTTTTCTTGTGGTATGTCTTGTTTGTCTCTGTGTTTCTTTTACCATCCACCAGAAATCCATCTCCTCTTTTGTATTCCCCCCTCTCTCCTTGCAGCCTTTCCCCCATCTTTATTCTCTCACAGCCCCAGGTAAATTGCCAGACCCATCTGAGTAACTGTTACCAACAGCAGTATTTTATTTCTTTTTCATTCTCTATCTTTTAAGCTGGTTAAGCTGGCACATACTGCCTTTCATTGTGACATTCGCTTGGGCTACTCCCTCAAGTCTGCTTGTCTAACAATAGTCTGTTCTGGAACAATTTTCTAGATTACAAACCCACTCAGATGATTTCCAAACTCTACTAGCTAGTTTACATTTGATTGTCCCTGACAACAGCTAGAACCATCTTCCCCAAATAGAAAGGTCTGGCAAGGAGTATATTGCTCACTGAGAAAAGGGAGAGCTCCACTGCAGCAAAGTTTGGTAGTGTCCCAGAATTTTGTCCATTTTGACCAATCCTCCTGGAATTTCAGGGATCTAGCACTATCAGTTTTAAAACCAGAACAAAGTTTGGAGTCTAGTTCACAGTAGGTCTTTCCATGCAGGGGCTTGGTTGGGAAAATATCATGAGATAATCATTTAGAATTAGTGGACACAGCAAAGTGAGGACTTTGAGGGTAGGGGTTCAAAGAGTCTTGGAGTATAAACTATTGATGCTTTCCATTGATGACTTGATGGGTCTTTCAAGAAGTTCCTGTAATGAACAATAAAGTTTTTTTGTCTGGGCAAGAGTCTCCTGCAATAGTAAAATTATGCTGATGAAGACAGTGGAATAGTAAGGTTATGTTAATATAGACAATAATCTATGTGGGAGGTAGATAGTTACTGTTCTCAGGATTAATTCCACCCTCTCTTTTCCTCTCTTTGCCAAAGGTCTGTTTCATACTCAATTTCCTTAGTCAAAATACCAAACAATGGGTAATTTTGCAAGAACATTGCAGCACCTCCAACACCAACACCAAGGCCTTCAACTTTCATGCCACTCACGAGAATAACAATAATAAGAGCCGTCATTTACACAGCCCTTACTGTGTGCTATTTAATCCTCACAAGAACCCTATGAAACAGGTACTGTTATTGTCCCTGTTTTACAGAAGAGGAAAATGTGGTTCAAAGAGGTCAAGGAACTTGCCCAAGGTCATGTAACCAGAAAGTGGCAGAGCCAAGATTTGATCCCAGGTCTGTCTGACTATTCAGCAATAAAGTAGAATAAACTGCTGGCACATGCTATAACATAGATTTACCTCATAAACGTTAACCAGACACAACAGACTATATGTGATTCCATTTATCTATAATGTCCAGATAAGGCAAATTTATATATAGAGAAAGCAGATCTGTGGTTTCTAGGCAAAGGGGAGGGAGCCGGGATTAACTGCAAATGGGCATATGGTTACTTTTGTTAGTTTTGGAAATGTTCTGAAACTGGATTGTGATGATGGTTGCACAACTCTATAAATTTACTAAAAATCATCAATTTTATACTTACTATGGGTGAATTTTATGGGATTCAAATTACCCTTTAGTAAAACTCTTAAAAAATGAAAAACATTCCAGAGGCCAGATTCTAAGCCTTCTGTTTGATCACCAATGGCTGGAGTCAGGTCCCTTTAGGAATCAGGCCTCAGGTGTTATCCCTAGGGGAAAGGCTACAGATCTTGGTGGGTTCTTACATCCTCTCCCTTTAAGCCTGGGGGGTGCCTTAAATTCTTTTAGCCAATCTACATATGTTGAATACTTTTACCAATGAGAGCCCATTTCCAACAGTCATGATGCTAATTAACACACCGCTAATTTCACTAATGAAGATGTACATTCTTTTTTTCTTCCACTATTTAAAAAATTTTATTGAAGTGTATAATTCATACATGAACATACATAAACAGTAAGTATATAATAAAATTGTGAACTTACAAAGCAAACATGCAAAACATCATAAAGTCATCCCATACAGCAACCCACCATGAACAGCTTGCATTGTTGTAAGTCATTTTGTTACAAATTATGAAAGAATATCATCAAAATCTCACCATTAACTATAGTCCATAACTTATACTTGGTGTATTTTTCCCCAACTCATCCTATTATTATTTTTTTTAATATTTTTATTACAGAAGTCATGAACTTACAAAATACTCATGCACTTGTGTAGAATTCCCATACAACACCACTTTTTCAACACACCACACCATGCTGGACATTTGTTAAAGGCTATGAGATAATATCATCAGACTATTATCACCACCCACGGTCCGTTGCACACATTTGGCACACTTTTTCCATACTCCCCAATTATAAACACAGTGCATCTTTGGCATAGATGCATGAATATTACAGTATTGCTGTTAATCACAGTCCATAGGTTACACCAATTATATTTTTCCCATGATTCCTCACATTCCCACCACCCTGCAATAGTGATGCACATGTGCTCTAACTCACAGAAGGACACTCTTTCATCTGTACCATCAGCCACAATTCTCATCCACCTCTGGGTTCACTGTGTTATTCAGTTCCTAGATTGTTCTTGAGGTTTCTTTCATTGACATTTACATCACTAGACTATCTTTTTCAGCCACAATTCCTTTTATAAACCAGCTGATACTCCCTATAGTGTGTTATCATCAACTGTATACATTTCCACACTTTTACCCTAAAGTTAATTAAAACTTCTACATACATTAATCATCAGTAGGCCTTCTCAGACCTCCTCTTATCTCCTACTAACCTATACTCTATGTTTTAACTCCATTCATTTATTCTTTGTATTTAGTTCATATTAATAAGACCATGCAATATTTGTCCTTTTTTGTCTGGCTTACATCATTTAGCATAATGTCTTCAAGACTCATCCATGTTATCATATGTGTCCCAATTTCATTTCTTCTTACTGCAGCATAGTAATCCATCATATGTATATACCACATTTTTCTTATCCATTCATTGGTTCATGAACACTTGGATTATTTCTATCTTTTGGCAATTGTGAATAGTGCTGCTATGAACATCTGTATGCAGATGTCTGCTCATGTCACAGTTTTCAGTTCTTCTGGACATATTCTGAGTAGAGGAGTTGCTGGATTTTATGGCAGTTTTATATTTAGCTTCCTCTGGAACTGACAAACTGTCTTCCACAGAGGCTGCACCATTTTACAATCTCACCAACAGTGGAATGTTCATATTTCTTCACATTCTCTTCAGCACCTATTGTTTTATTTTATTTTTTTTAAAATAATAACCATTTTATGCAGTGTGAAGGATATCACATTGTCCTTTTGATTGCATTTCCCTAATAGCTAGTGATATGGAACATTTTTTCATGTGCTTTTTGGCCATTTGTATTTCCTCTTCAGAGAAATGTCTATTTAAATATTTTGCCCATTTTTTAATTGGCTTGCTTGCTCTTTTATTGTTGAGTTTTAGGATCTCTTTATATAGAATGGAAATCAAACCCTTATCAGAGATGTGGTTTCCAAATATTTTCTCCCACTGAGTGGGCTGCCTTTTCACTTTCTTTTTTTTTTTTTTTTTTTTTTAAGATACTAGAAGATGTACATTCTTGATTAACATATATATAAACCTAAGAATGTAAGTTATAGACAAACATGATATCACAATGTACATACCAAAAAGTTTTACATTAAATTACTGACATCACAAAATAAACCTAAGCAAACGGTTAAGACTCACTACATCAACCACATTTGAAATAGAAGTTGACAGAGAAAACTCACTGCCCTTATTGCTATGCTTTCGTCCATCATGTAATCCACTCAGCCTCCCATGCCAGGGCCTTCTTGTCTTGGCCAAGATACTTGCTATTGTGGATAATGCAGGTATTTTTCCTCCAGTGGATGTATTTTCCTTTTCTATCGAAGTCTAAAAGGAGAAAAAGGCTCAGAGACTGCAATTAACACAAAAGTTACCCATAAATTCAACTGGACTGGAACCAAATCAATGATGGGAGAAGGCTGAGCAGGCATTGTGTCTCTGTGAGGAGCTGGTATAGTTGTTGTTCATGGGACCAACTCCTGGAAGCAATGGTCCCCGGTACCCCACGTAAATGTGTATTCTTCTCATGAGTATGTGTTAAGCCTCTTTTATGTCATTTTATCTTAATTTATCTTTAATGAAAAGTTAAATGGATTTATTATGGTGAATGTGTTCCTTGTAACTTTTACAGAGAGATTCGGAATACCAGAAGCTTAACTTACATAGACCATGATGCCTTAAAAGAGCTCCCACTCCTGAAGTTCCTGTAAGTATTAACTCTTCCACCATCCCACTGCTTTGTGGGAAATTATAGTGCTGTTGTCTGCCAAGAATCTCCCTAGATATGGACCGGGGTCACTTTAGTGATATAGCCTAGGTCAAACCACATCCTGTTACTTACCCCCTCCCACTCCATTAATAATAAAAAAAAAAGGTATCAGGAGAAATGGTCCACAGTTTTAAAAACCTATTCAAAAATCAGCAAAGTGCTGGGACCAGAGACCTGCTCAAAAGACATGAGGGAGAAAATACAATCATTCATATATAGTCTTTAAACGGACTATGACAGAATAGAACAAACAAAAAACCTTAGGGCCAATTGGTCAATTTTATTCAAGAAATGAGTATCAAAACAATTTTTGAGCAGCTTTTATGCTGCAAAACAAAAGGCACAATGGGTAAAATCCAATCTCTTGCAGCATTGGGGGGATGGGGTTGGGTGGGGGGCAGAGGGCAAAAATGGAAGGCACAAACATCACTGCTCTGCTTGGGTGAAACCTTATGAACTGACTAGAAACTGCATGAGAACGCATCATTCTTGTTCCCTGTTACATATTTACTCCCCAGCACAGAGTAGGTGCTCAATAAAAGTATATGACATGGATGTGTATATAAGACCTCAGGTCCTCTAGGGGCCTGTGGGAAGAAACCATTCCTTCTTTCCTGCCTTCATGCACTGTAAAAATAAAAAAAAAGGAAAACAGAAGAAAATTAAAGCCAACCTTAATCCCAATACCCAGAAATAATCACTATTATTTTAACTCATTTCTGTCCAGGCCTTTTAAATCAAAGTATATATCCATATTTTTTATAAGTCTTAGGGATGAATAGATGTTATATAGGAAAAGAAGGGGAAAGGCTTGAAGAGGAATCCAGGTGGATTGAGTAGCACAAACAAAGACCCAGAGGTATGGAACCACATGACTTATTTAGGGGACTAAAAATAGTCCAGTACTAAAACATGTTCATGGAATAGAAGAAGCTCCTGAAGGGAGATGCCACTGAAGGGATATCAAGGGAGCAACTCTTGGAGGGAAGTAAAAACTTATGCAACAAGGCAATCACTCCTATCATGGACTTTGAGTTTTAATTCATCGTTAACTCTGTAATAAGATGATCCCCTACGTTGTACAAGTCTCTACAGAGAATGCACAGAATTACAATACATTGTAATCTAACTGGGGAGATACTGCATATGAAAATGAAAAGGTCCTCTCTTACAGGAGAATAATGATAAGTGGCAAATGAGAGATACGTACAGCATTTGGCCATACAGGTAATAAAAAGAGACACCAAACAGGAGATGGACTTCTTTGGGGTTTTGAAGAATAAAGAGGTCCTCTTCTGAGTCCCCAGTCTGATGTTTCCAGCTCTATAATATCTGGCCCCACCTAACTCTTGGGCCTTTTTTTCCCCTACTCTTCCACATGAATACCTATTCCAGTTGAACTAGTTTTTCTCCATTCTTCAACAGTATGTATGTATACACACACGCACACACACATACATATATATATATACCTTATGGTATCTCACTTTTATCCCCTTTGTTATCTGAAATGTTCTATTTGCTCATTTTGAGGCCTCTGACTCTTTCTTCCTCTCAAACCAACCCTATGCCTTAGAAGTAATGTCTGCCTTTGCCTTAGAAGGCGCATTAATAAACTAGAGGTTTCTCTACTGGAAGACTTACTCTAAAGCTTCACTGGTTAGTATCTAGGTCTCACCCCATGACATACTAAGCCTCTCACAAAATCTCTGTTTCCACTACCTACAATCTAGTACCTTGCCACAAATGTTAAACCTCCTAAATTTTAGAGGCATGAGGAGCCTGAGAGTTTTTGTATTGCATGTTGTTTTATGCACATCTTTTAATCTTGACATTTTGCCATAGGTAACACAAACTTTGGAATGTTAAGACATTGTCTTTCACAGCTTTTCTATCTTGTCTGAACATGTTTTTTAAATGACACTGTGGCCATCGTATTCCCATGTCACTGCTGTGGGAAAACCATCCTTGGCAAAATACTGAACACAATGTAATGTAATGTTTGAAAGGGAAAACCTGGCTTGGAATTGGGTAATCACGTTGTCTTCCTGTCCCCATCTTTCCCTTAATCTACCCCTCCCCCACACACAGCACCCTACAATTAAAACAAAAAAACAAACATACATACACATTTAAGGAAAGAAAACTGAATTCCTATTTCTGCTTTCTAATCCCATTTGATTCAAAGAAAACTCAGACCCCAAATGGACTGAAATCTTGTGCCTCAAGGGAACATCATCTCATCCAAGGGTTAGAACTTGATCATGGTCACTTAAATATTTAATGGAAGAGTTAGGATTTAACTCCAATCTGAGTTCAGTTCCCATGCCTTTAGCTATCAAATTATTCCACTTCATATGTCTTGATTTCCTTGTGTAAATTCTGTCCTTCTTTTCTTCTGTTTCATATAATTTAGTGGAATTTTCAACACTGGACTTAGAGTATTTCCTGACCTGACCAATGTTTATTCCACTGATGTATTCTTTATACTGTAAGTATGCACACATGCAAAATTTAGCAATGTTTTGTTTGTCACTGACAAATACTAAGATGACGCTGTGGGGGCTGGTTGAAGCCAAGTGAATCAATTGTTTCAAAGAGGAAACAGTGATCCGTTGTGACAAATATTCTGATGGATGAAGTAAAGCAGGGACTGAAAATGACCATTGGATTTATCAATGTGGGGCATTAGTGATTCTGACAAGGACAGTTCCATTTCAGAGGTGGGGGCTGGGTAAGTCTGACTGGAGCAAGCTCAAGAGAGAATTGGAGCGGCAGATTAGAGAGAATTACATAAACTTTTTTGAGAAGTTTTGTTATAAATAGGTAACAGGAAGTGTTGCAGTAGATGGAGGAGGATATTAGGTTAGGAGGAAAGGTAACTTTTTGTTGAAATGGGAGAAATTATGGCATACTTGTTTACAGTGGGAATGAAGGAATAAAAGGAAAATTTGATGATGATACCTTATTTTTCATATACTTTTTTAAAAGGAGGTGTGGGGGATTGAACCTGGGACCTCATACATGGAAAACAGGCACTCAACCACTGAGCTATACCTGCTCCCTCATATACTTTTTAATAGTTTTTCAAACACTGTCCCATGCATTATTACATTTGCTCCTCACAACCACCTTCTACAGCCTAAAAGAAGTCATTTTTACATTTCACAAATAAGGAAATGATGGTATAGAAAATTAAATGAGATTTCTGAGCAAAATCCCAAGGAGCTATCAGTAGTAGTGCCCAAACTACCTCCTGTGACTTCTGACTGACGGCCATGTGCTCTTTTCCAAAACCCATCAATAGTTTACTCTAATTATACAGAAGTGAAAGGAGATATGCAGAGAGAATTATGAGTTTGTACCATCAAATCAGAAAAATATGGAAAGATGGGATCTAAATTCTAAAATTTGCTAGAAAAAAAATGTACACTTCATGGCTACAGAAGAGCTCAGTTCAAAATATAGGCACACTTCCAGGAACGAGACTGGTATAGAAAGATCTCCCAGGAGCATCTGCCTGGCAGTGTTGTGCAAGCAGAGGACATTTTGGTAATGCTAATGAAATGGAATCTATCAACCCCCTTCTTCCTAACCCTTCCTGGAGATTCCATACACTTAGAAAACTCTATCTGCTGTGGATAAATCATTGGTTGCAGATTCAGGAAAAGCCTCTGAGACCAACCTGCTCCCTTGCAGATAAACATTGTCACACCAGAAGCTCAGTCACTCATCACACGTTTGGGGCTCTGAGTGCATGTCCACCTAGGATAGCTCTCACCCACTCAGCAGACATCAGGGTCAATGAAACTTGGAAAGCAATAAGAATAATGGAGTGTGTAAGCTTTTCATTTATTTTATTGCATACAGGCAGCAAGAACCCTAAACAGGGTCAGCCAGGAGGAAAGTATTTTTTAACCAAGTGTTTTTGTCCCTCTCTCTTGCAGTGAAATTACAGACAACCCTTATATGACTTCAATCCCTGTGAATGCTTTTCAGGGACTGTGCAATGAAACCGTGACACTGTGAGTATTGCCAGTTACACTTTTGCCAACAACTGAATTTTTTTTTTTTTTTTTATTGTGGGTAAAAATCAAAATTCTCACAATACATACAAACATTTGCAAAATGATATATAAATATATATGCATATATGTGTATTTGATTACAAAAATGTTATTTATATATATATATATATATATACATATATTTTAAGAGGTGCTTAGATTACCCAAAATATTACACGGAACCCACTGGGATTCCCATGTTGCCCACCTCCCACACCTCCCACCACATCCCACACAAACATCTCCCACAAGTGTGGCCCACCACCCTCAATGGACTTACACATCCTGGAGCCTTGCCACCAACCATAGACCACAGTTCACACTGTAGACCACACTCTCTCCCACTCAGTTCTGAGTGGTGTGTGCTGATTTAAAATGGCCTACATCCGTTGCCACAAAGGTACTCAAGACAACTTCTAACTCCCAAAGAAGCCCCTATATTTCAACTGCTCATCCCCTCCCTACCCCAAAAGTGTCAAGTGGCCACTGGCTCCACCTCATTGTTATAATTTCTTCCATTGCTAGAATCACAACAACTGAATTTTGATCTGGGTCATTGTCATATTTTCACAGGCCATCCAAGAACCATACTACCTTATAGTATGTACTCTGTTGTCCACAAAGGGTTTCACATAGCTAAATGAGAGTATTACCCTATCGTGTGGTTTTCTGTAGGCTACAGAAGGATTTCAGGTAACAAGACAAGAGCATTCCCTTGTAAAGGGCCTGCTACGCTTTATGGCCCATACAGATTCTGTAGCAACTGCTCAACTCCGCCACTGTCAGGAGAAAGAAACTATCTACAAAACGTAAATGACTGGGCATGGTTTCTGTTCTAGTAAAACTTTCTTTACAAAAACAAATAGTGGGCCTGATGTGGCCTGCAGGCCTTATGATATTCTGTAGTCTAGCATCCCTATTCTCCAGAGGATGAATCTGGGGTTTAAGTAAGTTCACATGATTTCCCAAGGTCACTGAGTTAGAAAATGGTGCCACTGAGGACTTGGCATACTCCCTGCACTCACACAATAACTCAGCAGTCACAAACTCTGCAACCATTAAGCTCCTGTAAGGGGACAGAATAAAAAACATAGTGCTGCTCTCCATTGTCATTTTCCACACTTTGGATGATCTCTACTCTTTGTATGTTCAAGGTAGATGCTATTTTTTCAAATCATCAGGAAAATTCACAAAATGTTCTTGTGGGGGATCTAATAGAGTTATAAAGAATAAGTTAGTTCTCCAAACTCTCTCTCTCATCAAATTGGCCACAAAATAGAGTTGAGCTATCTCTGAAGGATCCCCACTCTCCATTCCCAATGCTCCTGCCCAAGTTCAGGCCTTGTAGGTTTTTTGCCTGGATTATCACCCAGCTCCCTTTCTCTGGTCACAGTGCTGTCAAGGGGTTCTTTATCAAATAAAACCTTCATGGGCTTACTGCCCAGAAAAACTGATCCCAGATTCCTTTGTGCCATTTATCCATCATAAATAAAGCCCTACATTGGCAATTTCATTACATAATGATATCTTTACCTTTTGGCAGCAGCCCTCTAGAGTGAAAGCTGCTTACTGTACCACACCTATCCCAGTACCCAGTAGGCATTTGATAAACCTCTGAGTGAGGGAACCTCACATTTCCTAAATTCTAAAAGTGGGGATGGTATGGATTCTCCATTGTCATTTCCAGGTGATTATTTCTACATTCCTGTAAAAGTCCTTTCTTCTTTGAAGCTCTATGCTCCCTAACTCTGTTACATTTTGCCCTTTTTGTTTTTGCATTTATGAACTCCTTATAGCTAGGCCATTATCAAATACAGCTTCAGTGTCCATGAGACCTCAAAGCCCCTGACATCCCTGAATTCCAACAGCTTCCATCCACATTCTCCATCATCAACCAACAACCACAGCCACACCCCACTATTAGATATTTCCTAGATATTTTCCAACTCTGGAATATAAAACTTCAATATCCTACTCTCTGATCACAAGCTCCAATCTTCCATCTACCTTAATCCCTTACTGCCTAACATCTATCCTTCAATCGCATATAAACCCCCAATTCCCCATGCTAGTGCATCATATCCTTATTGATTTCATTTTTCTCTTGTCATCCAGACCTCCTTACTTCAATCAGTCTTTACAGTATCCTCCTCATTGTCCATGATGCCCATCTTGATACCACATGTAGCCAGTCCCAGATCAATTCAATCATTTCTCCTCTTTGTTCCTGTCCCAGATTGTTAAATGATGCTGAAGAAAACTAGCCAACCATAAATTCATAATCAACAAACTTAGCTAGGCCTCCATTGTCATTCAGCAACCCACCCAAATCAAGCCTAAATTCACATTAGACCATCAAAACTCTAACAAAGGTCAAAGCAGACTTCTTGAGTCTTAGTCCTTAATTAATCTGTCTATAGGTAACTAATGTTACTGTTGACTTCCTTTAACCTCTGATATAATTCTTTCTCCTGGTTTTTCTTCTCTCTCTACTAAAGCCAATTCTTCTCAGATTCCTTGTGCTATTGGGAGTTGCCATATAAACATCCAAATTCATGGCTTCTCTTGAAACATCAGGGCATGTGGAAAGATGGGCCATGTTTTTGCATGATATTGTTCAGCTGGAGCTGAGATGAGCCTGCTACCTCTAGAATAGAGGTTCTTAGCCTTTTCTGTTCCATAGACCCCTCTGCCAGTCAGGTGAAAACCACAGACCACGTATCAGAATATAGCAGCAGATATATGACACTAAACATTGGCATGCTTTTAAATTAAATTTTAGGATTATTCAAAATTACGTTTTACAACTTTCTTATCATTTCAATAACTGATAACCCAACACAGTTAACATCTGTCCAAATAGTCATTTTCAACAAACATTTAGAAATTCGAGTTTTCCCAAGGCATCATAAACCCATCTCTTCCATCCCTTACCAGCCTTTTTGCAGGCAGTTATCCACTGCACTCAGAACATGCTACACCAAAATAAAAATCATACAAAGTCCACACTTATTTATTTAATAAATATATCACACCTACACCAACAAGTCCCCACAAGAGTAATGTGTTTTTGAATTTTTAGTTCAAGCTCATGAACCCCCTGAAATCATTCTATCGACCCCCTCCATGGACCCCTGGTTAAGAACCCCATTCTGGAAGTATATACACTCTCCAGTTTGCCACAGTCACTGACATTCCTTGTTGCCTCTTATAGATGGTCTTCTTTACTCATTTATGTGATCTCTTGGCTCCTGTAGGCATTTAAAGATGTCCTTGGTCACCTTCTCTTCTCACTACAAATGAACTTACCTATTCACATGGCTTCAATTTTGTGCTAGAGATATCTATCTCAGGCCTCTTCCCTGAACTCAAATCCTGAAATACCTATGAACACTTCTGCCATCTTTTCCCCCTAAATTTAACCACCTCCCTCCCTCCAGGAAACTGGTGCCCCACTTAGGCCAACACGGGAGCTTAGAAGTCATCCTTGGCTCTATAGCCTTCTTCATTTCCACATCTAGTTATTCACCAAGTCCTATAACAATACCTCATCATCTCTTCTGTTACTATTTCCTTCAGGATCTTGTCTTTCTTATAGTTACTGTAATAGCTTCCTAACTACTATAGGGACCTCCAAGCTATTTGAGTGGCCTCTTAACTAGTGCACTGGCCTCCTATTTCTGACTAACATCCTCCTTCCTATGGCCAGGGTGATCTTTCTAAAATACATATTTGATATTGTTACTCCCATGCACAGAACTCTCCTACAGCACCCTGGTTCCTGTAGAATAGTTGAAATTCTTATTCAGCATATGAAATCCTCCACAGTCTTGTCTCTGCCAGCTGCTCCAGCCTTATCTGTGGTTGAGCTCCTACTCATATCCTGAGATCCTCTCTACTGAACTACTTGCAGTACCTTGACTACACTCAGCCATTTCAAGCCTCTGTGCCTCTGCACTTAACACTTCATCTGCAATACTGTCCTCACTACCCCAAAGCCTCATCTGCTAGGCCCCTATTAGACTAACTTCCCTGCTAGACTTTAACGACAAGGGTCACCTTTTATTTGTAATCTTCTCTTGTCCCAAACCTTAATCTAGGGTCTGAGAATTTAAAATGTTGCTGATGATAATGACAATGATTATAATCATAAATAATAAGTAACATTCATTAAATGCTTATGTTGTGCCAAGTGCTTCAAATTCTTTATATGCCTTATCAAATAGTTATATAATACTGTTTAATTAGTAAATATATGAACGTCCCATATCATTTTGTAAATAGAGCTGTTATAACATTTATCCCATTTCATTATTGTTAACTGTAATTGCATCTTCTTTACTGACTATAAGGTGAAGTTCATGTCTAGTCCATATCTTAAGTAATTTTTTCTTAATAACAAAAATAGCCAATGTTTATTGATGGCTTACAATGTCAATAAGCATTCTAAGAATTATTGTACATGTACTATCTCATTTAATACTTACAACAAACATATGCAGGGAGGTTATTTTCATTATCCCCATTTTACAGGTAAGAAAGTAGAGGCACAAAGAAGTAAAATTCCCAGGATTAGAGAGCTAATAAGTGACAGAACTGGGAAATAAATTCAGACTCTCTGGTTTAGTAGCTAGTGCTCTCAGCCAGCCCACTACCTTGATGGTTTGGTTGGTTGCTTGCTTGAGTTGGTTGGGTAACTCATTAGTTCTGTTGCATTTTTAAATTTCCATTGTCTATCTCAGAAATTGGAACATTCAGTGAGTCCTCAATAATTCTAAACTAACTAACTGACAATATATGAATAAAATGTAGTAAAATCATTACATTTCAATAGTAACTATCTCCTCTGCAGATGTGCTAATTTTTCAACAGAATTTTCCCTTCTTAATGACCTTTTGTATTAGAAAACTTCAGCAGATCATCTTGTCACCAGTACTTTAGAATATTTTCTAAAATTTACTTAAAAAGGAATAAACGTGGAAGCATAAAAGTCCAACAGCAGAGTTTATTCCTATGTTTCTGACAGGATAGAGTTCAAATCAAAGTTTGCAATCCTTTTTTCTTTTTCCCTTTTTTCCCTTTTCAAGGCCTATTTATCCATTAAGAGTTTGTTTAATCTCTGAAATGTAATTCAAACAAAGCACATTATTAATGTCCAGGACTCTTGACAAAGTTTGGGAAAATAAAAATTCCAAATGTGTAGTTATCCCGTCTTCATAAAAGAGCTCAAGTTCAGGAAAAAATAATTTATCTGTTAGAGCTTTCACAACCTCTGTGCCTGTGTTCCTGTGATATTGCAATCCTCAGCCAAGACACCTTAGAAGCCAGAATTAAATTCACTATATAATTTTTTAAACAGAAACAAGTGAAATTACTTCTCTTTCTCCACAACTCTATAGGACAGGTCCAAGTTTTCAGGATTCTCCTTTTAATAGGGTTTATATTAGTCAGCCAAAGGGGTGCTGATACAAAATACCAGAAATCGGTTGGTTTTTATAAAGGGTATTTATTTGGGGTAGAAGCCCACAGTTACCAGGCCATAAAGCATAATTTACTTCCCTCACCAAAGTCTATTGCCACGTGTTGAAGCGAGATGGCTGCTATTGTCTGCCATGGTTCAGGCTTCCTGGGTTCCTCTCTTCCCGGGGCTTGCCTCTCTCCAGGCTCAGGCTTGCTTCACTCCACAAGGCCAACTGTAGACTATCAAGCAAATGGCTCGTCTCTTTTCCCAGAGCCTTCCCTCCTTCCTCACGACCAAGGTTTTCTGTGTGCTTACTTCCCTGGGCTCCAGTATTAAAACTCCACATCAGAACTCCAACTCAAAACTCCAATACTGTCCTTTGCCATGTCTTTTATCTTTGAGACCCCAGCCACCAAGGGGTGGGGCTCAACATCCTACTGATGTGGTCCAATCAACGCCCTAATCATAACTTAATCATGCCCAGATGAACAGACCACTTTACAAGCATAATTGAATATCTATTTTTGGAATTCATAACTATACCAAAGTGCCAAACTACTACAGGGTTGTTTCATAAGTGCTCCTCACTTTGTTAAATATATAGGTATTTGGTCCTCTTAGTAACCCTTTGATTTGGTATTATAACATTTTTGCAGATAAGGAAACTGAAGATAAGAGAGGTTGAGAAATTCTCAGGATCATATAACCATTAAGTGGCAGAGCCAGTTCTAATTCTAAATTTGGAGTGTCCTGTGTGCATCTTAATGTGTTACCTGAATTCACAATAGTGGATTATAGTAGATTTCAAAGTTCCCCTATCATTGGCACTAGGAGTTCCCACTAGCTGTGCCTAATTGTGATCATGGCCTCTTTCTCGTATATTCATGCCAATCACCACCAATAACAGCCCCCACCCCACCCCACACAAACCTGTGTGACCCAGAATCCCCAAGGCCAGGACTTCTTTGCCTGCAGAGGGGGTGTGTGCTTTTGGTGGGTGGGAAGGATGGTGTCCAAGGTCAGGAATCCTGATTCCCAGCAGCTCTAGAGCTGTACAGTCTTGGCAAGTCATTTCCATGTCTCAATAACTTGACTATGAAATGGAGGTGATAAAACTTCAGCCCAACCCCCAGAATTACTATGTGAATCAACTAGTTGCAGAAACATAGGAACAAGTTTTTTAAAAATTTCCCAAAGTGATATGGTCTATTTTTCTTGGTTTCATCTATGAGGTTCCATTTAATTTAGCTCACAATCATTGAGCATTGAATCTGTGATCAGCCCAGAGGATAAAGAGGTGTATAAAATACAAATATGACATAACATTTAAAACAGAAACATGTAAAACCTATACATTCCGATTAACAATGTTTTTCAAAGTGTTCATCTTAAGAAAGTGTAGTTACTCTTCCACTACTGAGATTGGATTAATTATTGTCTGTAACTTCTTTTCCTGAGAATAAGTGGAACCTTTTAAAAAAATTCTTAATGGAGGAAAATCTTTGTTCCTCAAAGTGAATCTGCTTCTGAGAAACAGATAAAAGTTACTAGGGGCTAAATCTGAACAATGGGCATTGAAACTGGGAAGTATTCTTTTATGTCACAAACAACACATACTGTAAAGTTTTCTTGTGGGACTCATGTGTGGGACCTGAGAACCTTCATGAACAGTTCTGATACTGAATAAATGAAGTTCATACCTTCAGAAAAGGGCCAACACAGCTTCTCACAAGTCACTGACTTCTTCTCTTTCTGTTGATTGTAGGAAACTATACAACAATGGCTTTACTTCAATTCAAGGACATGCTTTCAACGGGACAAAGCTGGATGCTGTGTAAGTCATGGGTAGCCATGGAAACTGCTACCCCCTTCTCCCAAAGAAGGATGACCCAGTGGGTCAGAATTCTAAGTCTTGTTTTTTCTAAACATTGTTTGGTAGGATTTTTCTGAAATACATTTAATATAAGTAAACTAAACTAAAGAGAGGTAGATTTTTTTTTTTTTTTTTTTTGTCGGGACATCTAAAATATTCAGTGTTAGACACAGAAAATGGGATCACAGCACCTTAGAAAAGCAAATATTAGAAGGACCTTGATTGTGACTGGTTTTGTTGTGTCTGTCAGGGAAATAGAAAAGACCCAGCCCTATCTCCACCCATCTACAAGATGTTGCAATTATTGCTAACCTACATGAATTCAGGAGATCATTGATCCTTTCAGGGACAAGCTGAGTATCATACCACATATTGGGCTTTTGGAACATAAGCAGACTTCATGCAGCTAGAGGCTGAATGATCAGTTCTATTAGACCATTCCTCAACCCTAGAGTAGAATGGCTAAGACTTGGAAATGATATTAAGAAACTTGGCAAAGGTAAGTTTTAGTGGATGCTTATATTGGATCCAATTCTAAATCCCAAAGCTTTTATCCTAGATCAAATGGAAAATCATGATATTACCTTCAATTATCTTGTAGGAATGTGTGAGTTTGTGGGTATGTATAAATGTCCATCTGCTGTATACATGAAGTAAAGGGGTGATTTTATTTAAGCCCAAAGCTATTCAGAATGTAAATTTTCTCATGTAGTCCTTTCTGACACATCTTTAGGAAAGGTGTCAGTTTATATTTGACTAACTCAGAAATAGCTGGAAAGCCATTTCCAACTTTTGCCTTTTCAAAAAATAAATAATACCAAAAACAAGATGTTGACAAAAAGATAGCCATTGGCATAGGTTTCTGTCTTTGTTGTGCTTTTCCAGGTCTTTGTGGTATTGGTGCCAAGGTATACCTTGTGTCTGAGAGCTTGTGGACTGTTTCAGCCACACTGGTGTGTGTTTTAAGCTAATATCTAACAAATGAAAAATAGCATTTTATAAAGTCTGTTTCCTATAGTATGGTAGACTAGTTAATTTGTAGGGTACTCCTGCACAAAAAATTTTAGGGCCCTCAAACACTATTGGTTATTTTTAAAGAGATTTGGAGTTTAAAATTCAGACTTGAAGATCTATAGAGCAACAGTTCTCTATATTGGCTACAAATTGAAATTACCTGAGAGTTTTGAAAACACTGATGCCTACATTTTGCCACCAGACATTCTGGTATAATTGCTTTGGGAGTGGCCATGGGGATTTTTTTAACCCCCTAGGTGAGTCCAATGTGAAACAAAATTCAAGAACCACTGCTCTGAAGTATGTTATCAATCTTCTTGTCCAGTCTCCACCTTTTACACATGAGGTAAACCCAAAGAGTCCAGGTAACATTTTTAAGGAAACGGATTTTTGCATTTATAGCCCTGTCTAGTGCCTGAGCCAAGGGCTAGACCTGGATCCACTGATTCAGGACTCATTTCCCTGCGTGCTGTCAGGATTCATCACTGCTTATTTACCAGTCACTGTCAAGGCTTGGACAACCAACTCCTCTAGCCACTGCTGCTTGCTTCTTAGCCTGGGAGAATGCTTAGGCTTCTTAACTCAGTCTTCAAAGACACCAAATGCAGAAGCTAAAATATCTTGCAGCTGGAAAATGTAGAATCATGCGAGAGAAAGTAGGCAACTATAAATTCAGGGCAAAGCCAGGAGAAGTTTCAGAGGACAACCACATCAAGCAACAGTGTCATTAGACATTGAGAATCTTACTTTACCAACAGAGCAAGGTTGCCAACTCAGTGAGCTTCCAAATTAGGCTTGAGTGGGGGATAACTTGATGAAAAGGTTGGCATGGTCAAAATGTTACTAAATTCAAAGAATTACAGTTGAAGGTAGGCCATGTACATTGACCATTTTGCATCAAAACATCACATGCCTGCTCATGATTAACATGTAGGCCATGTTGGAGAACTCCACAAAGATTTCAATCGATTTACCCATTGAAGTATTCTGTAATTAGGAGACCCTTCTGTGCTAAGTGGATCTTAGTATGTCTTCCAGTCTATTATGGGCTTGGCCATAAAATCAGGTGCAGGAAAGGATATCAAAGGAGTTTATAGGCATTGTTTATTGAAAAGGTGGAAAAATTATTTATGTCCCAGCTTCTCCCCAGCATTTATGGTGATAAAAGAGATGGGGGGAAGCATTTCCCAAACTGTTTCTTTGCACTCTATTTCCATGGTAAGTTAATGGATGTTACTTGAGAGAGAGAGAGAGTGTGTGTGCACAACATGATCTTAAATAAAGTTAAAAATATATAGAGAGATGTGCTAACTGTAGGACTTCTGAGGACTTTTAATAGATCAATCTAAATTATTAGCTTCTCAGAGGGGGATATAGATTGAAGAATTTCCCAGGAAGTCTTGGTTACAGGAGCATCTCTCTGGACCTATGTTCCACAGAACATATTTTCTTAAGAACTAGTAAAGAATATTTTGATAGTTCACCTTGATGGGAGGTTAATTTAGCAAAGTTTATTTAGAGGCACACTATGGAGAATCTAAGAGCTAGTAAGTATTTGAGATCATCCGGTGGTCTTCTGAAATTAATCCTATGAAAATATTATGTGGTGAGGTTTCCCCTACCTTCCCACCAACTTCTCTTCAGACCAAGCCTCTGTGAAAGGGTTGGCTAATGACAGAGAATTATTCTGTTGTAAACAATGGACTTTAATTCACTAGCAGCCTGATTTATAGTCTGTTCTAGTCACTGTAACTGTCCCTTGAAACATTGAAATCAGTGCACTATTGTTGCTATACTTTCTTGATATTTTTATACTAAATATTAAAGTTATTTGGAAGAGTTTAACAAATGGAATTATTTCTTAGTTAAGAGTCATTTGTTTCTTGATTTTTGAAAGTCTAAATCAAATTTTTCTGTAAAAGTCCACATAGCAAATATTCTCAGTAGCAGCCACTCAACTCTGCCATTGTAGTAGGAAAGCAGCCATAGACAATATGTAAACAAGTGAGTATAACTGTGTTCCAATAAAACTTTATTTACAAAAACAGGTTCCAGGCAAGAATTGGCCTGAGGGTCATAATTTGTGGACCTCTGGTCTTAGATGAACATATTCAATGAGGATGACCATTATGTGATGAAATCTGTAGTCTCTTACTCCTAATTCCTTGTAAAGTTAAAGGGCAAACATGGGATGAACATAAGAAGTATTTGGATAAAAATATTTCAGGGTTAGAGTCTACATCTTCAAACAAGAGAATCCCATCCATCACCTATTTGGGATTGAAGTCCCCTCTCAATTAGAGGTGGAGAGGGCATCACCATCCCAGAATCCTCAGGACTGGGGAATGAACTATGGACTAAAGTAGACTTACTGGTATTCTGCTATAGACTTATTGTGATTTTACCAATGGAAGGAATTATGTCATTGATGTGGAGGCTGTGGCCACTGGAGGTTCTGAGGACAGGGAGAGGGAAAAGCAGGTGTAATATGGGGGCATTTTCAGGACTTGGGAATCATCCTAAATGACATTGCAACAAGAGATACAGGCTATTATATATCTTGCCATAACCTACAGAATTGAGCAGGTGTAAACTACAATGTAAACTATAATCCATGTTTAGTGGCAATGATCCAAAATGTATTCATCAATTGAAATGAACATACCACACTAATGAAAGGATGTTGTTAATGTGGGAAAATGTGGGAGGTGTGGGGAGCGGAGCATATGAGAATCCCCTATATTTTTCATGTAACATTTATATAATCTAAGTATCTTTTTTTTATTAGAAATATATTAAAAAATATATTAAAAATATTTCAGGGTTAGAAAATTCAGATCCAATCATAATAAAAAACAAAGAATTTTTCCAATTAATATTTTGAATCAAAACTTGGAACTATGTTCTTGTAAAACAATGCCCCATCTAGTCATCATGTGACTCTAAGTTTCTGATTCCTGGTTAATGGAAACTTTTTTCCTAAATTCAAAGGAATCTAGTAAAAGGTCTCATGTAAATCCAAGGTAAAATCAAGATGATGATCATGACGAGGAGTCATAGAGGAGGACAAGGATTGAGCTGTAGATGGAGAAAACAAGTTAAGATTTGATAGTAATAATGAAACAGTATCCACACTGTGTTTTTAACATAGGGCTGTTACTTTTGGTCTCAGTGTTAATTGTGAATATAAACTAAAGTATTCACATGAATCTCCTATGATCATCATAATAGTGTTCAAGGATTGCACATTTGGTAAATTCCTCAGAAGTGTGTTCAGATATCTTTAAGTTCTAATTTAATATAACATTTAGGCAATGGATCATTCAAAAGAGCAACTATTCCGCATCATTAGCCTCATGTCAATTTGCTGAAAGTAGCAGATTTGACCTTATTTACACCCACTTTCAAGTGTAACTGAAGAATATAATTGCAGCCAAGTTGGACAAATTCCCCATTGAAAATAAGTGCTGATGCCTTACAGCAGTTGGACAATTAGTTAGAAGTTCACAAAAACAATGGCAGAAGTGTAAAAGCACATCATCCTGTGAGTTCATATGGAACCAAACATATTGTCATCACTCAGATGTGAAATTAATAATAAAACAAGCATCCCTTGCTCAGTAAAAGATGAACTGCACTTAGCCACAAGTTAAGTCACACATTCCTTCTTTGCTATTGCTTCCCCATCCTCTCTTTCCACACAATCTGGTGTGGGGATATGTTGCTGCTTAGAGAATGTCTGATTCTCTGTGTTTTATTTTCTATTGTCAAACTCATAACTAGCTACTATCTGACAGTGAACATTTGGCAGGGGAAAAAAAAACATTTTGATGTACTAAGAACTACCAAGACATTAATCATTATGAACAGAGAAGTCAACATAATTAATGTGTTAATTAGCATTACACATTAACTGATTAGAAGTGAAACACTGCAGTTTGGAGTGTTGGAAAAGGATGACGATAGAGAAGATTACAGGATTAAGCGGGCTATTATTTCTTTTGGGGTAAGTATTTGGACAGCTTGTAGGACATGCTCCAAGGCTGGCTTTTACCTCTGCCTATTGGAAACTTGAGCATTTTCTCACCTGTTACTGTTTACAACAGGTTTTCTTATTTCCACTACCAAAAGGATTTCCACAGAGCAGTCCAGCTTCTCTTTAGACTTACCCTTTAATTTTCTGAATAACCGCATCTGTGGGAGGAAGCACAGTTCACCACAGAAGTATTCCCATGTGAGTTTTATGATATAAATAGGCGCTAGCCCAAGTTTCCCCTAAAGGGATTGCAGAAGCGCATGCTGAAATTCCATCTTGGAGATGAAATGTATCCTAAAGCTCCCCAGAGAGAAAACTTCAGCAGCAACTGCAGATTTCCTTACCATAGTACCATACTTCTCCCTCTCTTATCTAAATGTATTATAGAAGGTGCCTCTAACAATCGGGCTTTCATGTATTCATCTAGCAAGTCTTTACTGAATGGCTGATGCCAAGAGTGAGTCCAGTAGAGAAGGATGTGAGCCATAATATTGTACATATAATACAGAGTTTGTCAACTGGATATTCTTCTCCAACTCATTCCTGAATCAACTTTTTTTTTTTTTTTTAATCTGACTACATTGTTCTTCCTCAAGATACACTTCTCTTAAATCAGGTCAGGACTTCTTAACTCCCTATATGAAAAATCTGACATATCTTTTCTAGAAAGAGCTTCACTGCTTACAACCTGCCCTCAAACAGAGCCATTGAACACCTATAGATGTAGCAATATCTGCCTTATTTTTCTCATATTCCTTTCCCTGACCTTCACGAAGTCTTTCCTTTCATCTTTGACTCTAAGCCTTTCTATTCTCATTTATGGTCATCTTGTCTTTGTAAAAGATAGGCTACATTATCACTCCCCCTATAAAAATAATCGTTGTTGGAGCAGATTACCCATATGGCTTATCAAGACTTGTGATTTAGTGAAGCTGATTTACAGGATGGGGATTCCAGGGGAATCAGAATTCATCATGACCAATGAATCAGTTTAATTAGATCAACATTCCCTAATTTGTTATGTGATAATTGGTCTGATGGAAGCACTTTCTTCCTAGATATTTAAGCTTCTGCATATATCCTCACCACACCACCTTGGATTCACATGGAAGGTAGGAACAGCAAACTGAACCCAAGGTTAAAACTAAATGAGGCAACCCTCGAAACTGCTAAGGGCACAGTGACAGTTTCATTTTTATGCACACATTTGTCTCTAAGCAGTAAAGTACCCAAACAACCATGTTCATTTCATAAAATGCTGCCTCCCCAAAGACTCAGTTCATCCCCGTTCATGTTGGCTGCATCTTCTCTGTATCCTCTTTCTGTCCTCCTGGACTCTGGCTGGCTTTCCCAGCTTGAAGTCTTCTGCAGCATTTCTGGTAAACTGCAATGCTTATCAACCAACCCCCTTATCCTCTGGGGGTATTAAATATCAGATGAAAACACTGTAGAATTGGACAAGCAATTATTTAGTTCTACAATAATTTCTAATGATTAGAGTGAGCTGATTTTTCATTTGCAGCAGTCGTGGATGAAGAGGAAAAACTGAGATGAGCTCACCAGCTCTTACTTGATTTCAACAGTCTGGAAACAGAATGTGATCTGCCAGCTACATGGTTCAGAGAAACAAAAAGAGGTGCAAACCAGCGCAGCAACTGTGCTGGAGCTTAGTTTAGCTGATTTTTTACAGAATCATTATGTTCAAGATTGTCTCCCAAGTTGTTATTTTCTCCAATCTGACTCTTACTCATTCCAACTATGGCTGTCCAAAAGAATCTGTGGGCATAGTGGATTGAAGGAGAGTCAAATGATGATCAAATGAGGCCTGTGATTGAAAGCCTTTTGTGATAGCGATCCATTGGGAAGGCATGGATTGGCTGCTTTAGCATCTTAGTGAGGACTTTGTACATTTATGAGCTTGATTGACCCTCTCTATGTCAGAGTTAACACACCCTAAAAACTGGATGTCCAGATTCTACCTGAAGAAATTATCTCTAGTCCATACCAGTGGTGTTTGTAAACCAGCTGCTTCATCACTGCCAACAAGAAGGTCAATTGGTGAAATGCCTCCACACCATATGCTTCTTCTACCTTTTCTTTAAAGCAATCACGTGTGTCACCATAAAAGCTTGGCACTTCCCATCTCACTATCTTAGAAGAAAGGAGTATTGATTGATTAAGTCACTCATTCAACAAATAGTTATGGAGACACTGAACTTGGCATTGGGAATATGGTAATGAACAAAACATAGAACTTTAATTCTAACTGGGAACACTGACAATAAACAAGTAAACAAATAAGTAAACAAGTTAATTATAGAGGATGATAAGTACCAGGAAGGAAATAAGTAGAGTGATGAGGAAAACCAGTGGAGGTTACTATAGATTAGGTAGTTCTCAGGCTCTATTTGAGGAAAAATTGAAAGACACACAACATGCATACCAATTTATAAGATCTTATTTCCTGGAGCCTCAATATTTCTTATTTGATTAATCTCTCATCCTTCCCAGAAGAGGGAGACTTCTCCAGCATCTGCTGATAAAACTCTCCTTACCCCCCCCCCCGACTCCAATCAAGATCCATCACTAGGGAGGAGGCTGTGGCTCAATCAGTGGGGCTCCCGTTTACCATATGGGAGGCCCCGGGTTCAGTTCCCGGGGCCTCCTGGTGGGGGCAGGCCTGCCCGCACAGCGTGGTTGGCTGACCCAGCGAGCACAAGCAGCAAGGGGGGGATAAATGAATGAATAAATAAAACCTTAAAAAAAAAAAAAAAAAAAAAGTTCCATCACTAGCTCCTATTATAAGTTCCATTCTCTATAGAAGGCTTGAGGGAAACAGAGCAACTAGATCAGGAAAGGTTGAGGGCAGAGACCTGCACAGAAGCACTATCCCCAGGTCTGCCTTTGCCACAAGAGAAGGAACACTTCTCTGATTCAGGGAAAGAGAGGGACTAGCCAATCAACCATGGGAATTTTCTTTTGTGAGGGTTCTAGAGAAGGAATCCTGACTGTAAGCCTTCCTGTCACACTTTTGTTAACCATCAAAATTAATAGTGTTTCCATTATGAAGAGCAAATATCGTGACTAGAATAATGGAATCAGTATCCATATCTAAGCAAACTTCCTAAGGGTCTCCATTGCATTCATTTTGCATCAATTTAACACTGCCTCTTAAATTGAGTAATTCTAAACATGTGTAAAGTGAGATCATATATAATAGACAGTTATGTGCTGTTTCTTTTTTAGATAATTTTGTTCTCTAAAAAAGTTATGGGGAGAAAAAATCAGACGAGTTTCAAAATCCTTGGAAGCTTTTATCCATTTGGCGGAAATTTTATGTTTCAAAATCATTTTGTGACTTAAGTTGCTTCAAAAATATTTTACCCTCAGATGCCCAAATGTGTTTTCAAAATGGAAATATCCATGGACCTATTAACCCTCTTCCAGGAAAAGAACATTCTGTAATCTTATCAGCCTACATCTGCTCAAATTAAGGTTGCCAGATAAAAGGCAGAATACCAAATTAAATTTGAATTACAGATAAACAACAAATCACTTTTTAGTATAAGAATGTCTCAAATATTGCGTGGGACATACTCATACTAAAAAAATTTCTCATTGTCCATCTGAAATTCAAATTTAACCATGTTTCCTGCACTTTTATTTGCTAAATCTGGCAAGTAAATTTGGGGTAAAACCCAAAAGGAAAGATCTGAATCTCTCACACTTCCCATCACCATTCACCACCTTCACCACCCACCTTCATTCAATTTCTGATTTAAGCCCAATCTGCAAGAGTAAATAGAAAATTGATCAATGGCAGAAGCAAAACTTAAATCAGTTGGTAATGAAGAGAATTGAAAAATATAACCACCACTTGACTAGTAAATGGGGAATTTAGGCAACTTTTATGAAACCTAAATATGCACACTAGATCACAAACATGCCAGTCTTCAAATGCTTTTCTGCCTTAATTAATATGTATGAACCATACACAACTGAAACTATAGTTCTTTGTATGTTTAAGCCAGAAAAGGTAAGGCATTTCCCAAATTCTTAAAACCAGTTAAGAGCTAAGGAGACCTTGGTCATATTTTATTTTGGTACTTGTATTAATTTGGTGTGATTACTTCACCTTGCCTAATTCATTGTTTTCTATCTATCATCTATATCTATCTATCTATCTATCTATCTATCTATCTATCTATCTATCTATCTA
>JAKSZT010053820.1:7262463-7301363 GCA_026826555.1 Tolypeutes matacus
CTATCTATCTATCTATCTATCTATCTATCTATCTATCTATCTATCTAATCTGTCTATCTCTCTCTCTCTTTTCCTAGCTACCTGAACAAGAATAAACACCTGACAGTTATTGACAAAGATGCATTTGGAGGAGTATACAGTGGCCCAACATTGTTGTGAGTAAGACATACAAGAGACTATTTAAGTCTTTTACATTCTTTCTTTTTTGTTGTTGTTGGTTTTTGGTTTTTGGTTGTTTTTGTTTGTTTGTTTGTTTGTTTTGAAAGGAGAAGGGCATTAAGAGAAGCAGATGATATTTATGGGTAGGGAATGTTGTTTTCTTGGATAAGGGCTCCCACTTGTGCTTTTCTGCCTGGCTGTATAGGTTACTTCTTGGAAGAAAGTCCTTGTCCTCTGAGACTCAGAAAGCCTCGTGCTCCAACATGCCACCCTGATGCCTGATCAGGCAGCCCCCTTTGTGAGGATGTTCCTGGAGTCCCTCTCATGGAAAAACAATAGGACATTTTTGAGCAGTTGCTGTTCGCAAAATTCTGAGGGAGGCACGAGGTCTACATTTAGGTGGAAGGCACTCTAGTCTTTGAAAAGTAAATGTACATGAATGTACATTGCACAATGCCTGGCACCTGAAAGGAAGAATATAAATGATATTTGATTCATAGTTGGAAGAACTTAGATTCATTGAGAAAGATGGGACATAAACATTTTTTAAAGCATGAAAAAACATCTGTTTGTGCATTTCCTTTCATTTACACACCCACATCCAATCAATGATCAAGTTCTTTTGAATCTGTTTCCTTACAGCTTCTTTATTGGTACCATCTTCTCCATCCCCTTGGTTTTGCCTTAGTTAAGAATCTCATCATTGCACATTTAGTCTAGCCATTGCCAAAGTAGATCATGACACCCCAGGAGATGTACAAGACAATTCTTTAGGGATGAAAGAAACTATGAGAGGCTTATATTTTTGTTTTTTAAATAAGAACAAAAATAAGTTTTACTAATATAGATGAACTCTGTACCTCAGGCATCAGGTAGGGAAGGATGTATCTTGAGAAAAAAGTGTTTTATCCAGTCCTGAGGACTTGACCCCTACCTCTTCCCCTTTTAACATTCGTACTTCACTTTTAGATCTAATGTATTAATTTAAGTGGCTTTATTGCCCTGTTCTCTTAACACATAGATTCTATATAAGAGGTCAATGTGACCTTAAAGATTTGTTCCACCTGGAGTTTCACTGTTAACTCATGGCAAAGTACACAAAGTACTATTCATTTTTCTTTGTACTATAAGAAGAGTAAAACAAATTTGCCTACCTTTTCTGTGATAAATCTTTGTTAGTATTTTTTAACGCAGCAGTAAATTTTTAAAAATCTTTATCTGATCCTCCAAGATAAAGATATTTCATCAATGAATGAGAAAGTTACTGCTT
Source organism: Tolypeutes matacus (assembly GCA_026826555.1). NCBI lineage: Eukaryota > Metazoa > Chordata > Mammalia > Cingulata > Chlamyphoridae > Tolypeutes > Tolypeutes matacus. The sequence continues at coordinate 7,263,893 of JAKSZT010053820.1, forward strand.
TTCTAAAGAAATTTTACTTTGGAGAAAATCTTTAGAAACAGGCATTTGGAAATGTTTCTGTGTTATGTGATTTTTCTGATAAAATGGTGAATGTCACCTATAAAAAATGTTTTAAACCAGTAGCAGAATTTTAACATATTTTTAAATCTTTCAAATTGAGTTGCAATGGATATAAAGTCCATGTATATAAAATATGAAAATGAAATGCCTACAGATTAGTTTAAAAAAACAACTGATTAACATCAGAGAATATGAATTTCAATAAAAATATGCATTTAATCACTGAATATATTGAAAAATAAGAATCTTAATTTAGCAAGTGTAGCCAAGGCTGCTTTTATTTCATTTGCGACCACCATTGTAACATCTTTTGATTTTACTCCAGGATAGAAGGGAAGCTACTGGAACAATCTGAGCATAGAAGTGTCATGATCTGACTTAATTTTAAGAGGATCATGTTGGCTGTTGTGTGGAAGAAAGACTGTAGGGGGTCAAGTGTGAAAGCAAGGATACATGTGAGGAGTTGTGATGGTTTGATGCTCTGTATACCCCAGAAAAGTATGTTCTTAAAGTTAATCCATTCCTGTGGTGTGGGTGTGAACCCATTGTATGTAGAATCTTTTGGTGAGCAGGATCTTAAGATGTGACCCATCTCATTCAGGGTGGGTCTTAATCCTCTTACTGAAGTCTTTTATAAGAAAATGAAATTCAGACAAAGAGATTGAAAGCCACAGAAGCAAGAAGCTGAAAGCAACCAAACCTGGAAGAGAAGGGAGAAACTAGCAGATGTTGCCATGTGCCTTGCCATGTGACCGAGGACTCCAGGATCGCTGGTAGCCAGTCTTTGGGGAGAAAGCATTGCCTTGCTTATGCCTTGATTTGGACATTTTTCTCAGCCTCAAACCTGTAAGCTTGTAAACTAATAAATTCCCATTGCTAAAAGTCAACCATTTTATGGTATCTGCTTGAGCACTTTTACAAACTAAAACAGATTTCTACCAAAATAATGCTTGTATGAGATGTGATAGTGGTGTGCCCCAAGGTGGTAGCAGTAGAGGTGATGAGAAATGTCCAGATTATCAAAATATTTTTAAGGTAAAGCTATTAGGATTTCCTGATGGATTTTGATGGAAAGGACAGAAAGGATGAAATAAAGGACAACTGCAAGGTTATTGGCCTGCAGCTAGAATAATGCGATTGCCATTTGCTGAGATCGGGAAGCTTAGATTGTCATGGGCACTCAAACTGAGCTTCCCCATCAAAACTGCTCCTGCCACAGTCTTCCCCATCAAGTATTAAAGGTAAAATAAAGGTTTTTCCCATCCACTCTTTCTTATAACATAAAAGAAGAAAGAAAGAAAATGAGGAATTTGAAAAAAAGCAAATGGAATTCCCAGGTGACCACAAAGGGAGGTAGCTATGTAGATCAGAGCAGGAGGGAAGGTTCCAAGGGGAAGTTCTCCCAGTAATAAAATAGGACAGATAGATTATTTGACCATGGAAGGGGAAAAAAACCGGGTTTGAGAGGTGTTGTACAGAATTTTGGAGTGTGTAGGAAGACTTACCAAGAGATTCATAGAAACCACGTCATGTAATTAAAAAAAGAAAGACAGGCATCTTGTGAAGAAACAAAAACATATACAAGGAAGGAAAAGAAATCACAGTTCCCTATATGGCCCAGCAATGAACTAAATAAAGAGTTTTAATAACTAAAATATTGAACATAGTTTTAACTAAATATGGCCGTTTCAGGAGAGTAGAGGGACATCAGTGTGATGGAGGAGAGCTAAATCCTCATCTTTGACAGTAGTAAATCAATGGGTAATATCTAAAACTAACAAATCAAGAAATATTTACAATTATGGAAGGAAATATCAGAAGTTGAAAGTGGTTGCCTCTGTGGCAATAGAAACTGGACTACAGGGAAGGGCTAGTTGGGGCCTGATGTTCGTGCTAGAAAGTCTCCAATGTAATTTGCTTTTTAAAATAAGTCCATATATTATTTTAACACAAATTAAAATTAAATTTAAAAAGAAAGTCATAACATGAATAAGGAGGGGGAAATAGAGATGCCAGTGTTTGAGAGGCCAGTGGGAGGAAAGGGAGAAATGAAGGAAGAGTTCACGCTCATTCCTCAAATTCCAAACACAGTCGTCTTAAAATGGATTTATCAACTAATTTTGCATGGCCTGTGACATCTCTTTAATTTTCTTCTTGAACTGTTCGCAAAATATTCTTTACTTTATATACCACATATCTTCTCCCCATAACTAGATTTTAAGATCCTTGTGGAAGTGAATTGTCTTTCACTTCTTTAATCCATCCACTTCAAAAGAGAAGAGAGCAAGTACTCAAGAAATATTTGATGAATTGTAACTGAATATCAAATACTCATGATATGGTGGTCATTTGGTGTAAAAGCCAAATTTGAAAAATCTTAAACTCCATTGAAAGAGCTAAGAGATAAATGTTATTAATTTGTATCTCAAAAAGGCTTTCATGAAAGAACACGGCCATCTCTAACAGTGTACAAAAGCAGTCACTCACCCATTTAGGTTACTACCTTTTTTCAAGGTCATTTCTCAAAAAAGAATCTAATTTAAAACAGGTGCAGCATCTAGAATGATGCTCTAGTCTCCAAGCATTGCTATTTATTTTTTTAAAAGCTTTTTAACTGAAAATGGGAGTTTAATAACATTTTTATTGATTTTTTATTAAGGATATACAATCTCATTTTCCATCTTATACCTCCCACTTTTGGTTACCTGGTTTTCTTTTAACCTTATTTTGAAATAAGAGCTCTTGGTGTTCATAAGTATGTTCAGAAAGAATGCACTTTAAATGCAATACCTTCCATAATAATCAGAGTTCGAATTCTCAAAGGTCTAAATTATGTCACCTACTTTAATAAGCATTTAGCTTACTGCTGAAAAGTTACTAGATTGTAATAGTCCCACTTATTATTATAAGGGTCTTCTAAGATGAAGAAATCTCTGTGATAACATCCTGGAGTTTGTACTACATGTATCAACAGAAATAAACTCCAGAAACAACTTTTGGTTGCTATTAGCTGATCAAATTAATCATTCGAAAAACCAACAGTCATGGCATTGCCATCTTGGTTTAGGTAAAATAAGTCTTTCATGTTTTTCTTTTTAACTCTCAGTGATCCTTACAAGATCATACTATTAGATGGCTGAAAAATTATTGCAGAGTCCATTTTAGCATGCCTGAAATCCACAAATGTGTCATAGATATGATATTTTAGGCAAAACTAGTTTTTTATTGAGGTATATTTTATATACAATAAGTTTCACAGATTTTAAGTGTAACTTTGATGAGTTTTGATAGAACTATTGGTACCCCATCCCAATCAAGATGTAGAAGATTTCCATCACTCCAGAAAGTTCCTTCTTGCTCCACTCTCCCATAGGCAACCACATATCTTTTCATTTTTCTTGGGTAAAAATATAGGAGTAAAATTGCCAGGTGATAGGATAAATGTGTGTTTAGCTTTATAGGAAATACTGCCAAACCGTTTTCTAAAATGGTTGCCCCATTTTTTATTTCCATCAGCAAGGTATGAATTCCATAGGCCAACACTTTCTATTGTAAATCTTTTTAATTTTAAACATTCTAGTGGGTACAAAATGGTATCTCATTATGGCTTTTTGTTTTTGTTTGATTTTTTTTTTTTTTTTGGAGGTACCGGGGCCATGGATTGAACCTGGGACTTTGTATGTGGGAAGCCAAAGCTCAACCACCAAGCTAGACTGGCTCCCTCCTTGTGGTTTTAATTTGTATTTCCCTGGTGATTAACAGTGTTGAGCATCTTTTCATGTACTCATTGGCCATTTGTATATTTTCTTTTGCAAAGTGTCTAGTCAAATCTTTTGCCCACTTTTTAACTGGGTTGTTTGTTTTTTAATTATTGAGTTGTGATCCTGGGTAAAATCTTTGATCCTGATGAAATCAGGTTTAGTTTCAACCACCACCACTCCTCCATCACCCATAGTTTATCCTCTCTTTCCCTTTTCTCTTCCCTTCCTAAGAAGTATTGGATAATCTGAAACAAATTAGTGCAATGTGTTTATTATTCACTTATACCATGGGCATTTTACTGAGCCCCGACTGAGCTCCATGAAGGTTATAAAGATGAAAAAGACATGGCTTCTGCTTTTAAAGAGTTACAATCAAATTCAGGGGAAATGTGAGTAACTGTAAGTTTAATAAAATAACCATAAAAGATATTTGGAAAGTCAAGATACCATTTTTGGATAGTCTGGTCAGCAAAGGCCTTGTTTGAGGAGGTCATACTTGAGATGGGCTTTGGATGAGGAGTAGAATTGCAACAAGCAGAGATAGATTTACTAGAGAAACAAGAAAGGCAAGACTACAGGAAAACATAGGATGTGTTCACTATCCAAAAGATAGTGTTTGAAGGGGAGTTACTTGAAAGGTGTGTTGAAATCATATTTTGGGAAACCTTCCAACTTGACTGACAGGTTACGGTGATCCACTGAAGGATAACCATGAAACTATTAGTAATAGCTGTATAATCCATGAGAGTTTGTGGTCCTCTTCAACTCCTTTGCCTCTGACCACCCTCAGCCTTGACTAAATTAGTGCTAGATTCCTCTGTCCCAGCCACTTGACAGAGACTGATCATCTGTACCTCCTGGCTATTTAGTAGGGATGGGACCTCCCTCAAAAGGAAAGGAATTCAAGCCATAAAACCAAATCATCCCAGAGCTCCTTGTCTTGTCTTGCCAACCAGAGATCTAGAGCCTTCAGAGCAGCTCTCTTGGAAAGGAATGGAACCTCCTGGAGGTGCAAAGCCAGAGGAGGTCTCTGCTCACTGACTGTGAAATGGAGCTGCAAACACAAGATGAACAGACCCCATGCAGTACCTGGCTCAGGCACCAAACCAGACCCATGCCAAGGGAGTCAAGTTGTTGGGAAACAACCAAAATAGCCTATCTTTTCTAAGTCACACAGACATCTCCAGAGGCATAGCAAAGGAGAGGATCTGCAACCATTTTATGAAGTCGATGAAAGCTGTGAAGAAAGTCACAGAAAAATTTGAAGAGAAAGAGTAGACAATTACCTTTTCAGAATTCTGCACATGTTGGCATCTTGTTGACAACAAGGAAGCAGTCTTCTCCAGCCCCAGATCTTCAGGCCAGAGGAGTTTTGTTAACAACTCACAACACTTGGTTCCAAGTATTAATTTTGTGGATTATTTTTTATTGATTGGGAGCATCTCATACTACCAAAGTCACTAATATGAGAAAAAGGATTAATACTTTAGATCACAGCAACCTATAATGATACAATTACTTCTTACAACTGTTGAGAAATCATTTCCAGAGCTGTTCCCAACTAGGGACCTGATTATTGGTGGGAAAGAGAAAATGTAATTATTACAAAGATCCCTCAAAACCAGATAAACCTTTTTATTTCTTTAATCAACTGAAATACAACTATTATATGATGGTTAAGTTCACTGTCAACTTGGCTAAGCTATGGGATCCAGTTGTTTGACCTGATTGTTACTGTGAGGTTATTTCATGGATTTAAATCATTAGTCAGTTGACTGCATCTATGGCTGATTACATCTACAATCAACAAAGGAGATTGTTTTTAGCTGTGAGAGAAGTCTCATCCAATCATTTGAAGCCCTTAAAGGAAGAACTGATGATTTCAGCAGTCAGAAAGTAGAATTTCTTTATCTGCTTAGCCAGCCAGCTTCCCCTGGGGAATTCATTGAAACCTTCATTGGAGTTCCCAACTTGGGGCCTGCACTACCGAATTTGGACTTGCCGATCCCCATGGTCATGTGAACCAGTTCCTAAAATAAATCTCATAATATTTACATACATATATATCCTGTCAGTTCTGTTTCTCTGAAGAAACCTGACTAATACATACTATTATGTATGTATCTCAACAACTTTCTACTTAAAAAAAAATTTCTCCAAAATGCTGGAAACCACTCTCCTAGAATAATTGTCTCAAAAGGACATGCATTTTACATCGGGGGATTCAGTCTGAATAAATGGTTTCATGTCTATGACAGGCCAAAGAGTAAAACTAGGATGACTTTTCATCTCTAAGAATGAATAATTCACAAATCCATGAACTGTTTCTTTTAAAATGGCTTTGCTTAAGTTAACTGTTTAATTAAGGGCTTGTACCTTGATCAAAACTGATAGAACATGAAAGAATATTTGCTGAGACTAAATTCTGTAGAAAAAAAGCTTGTAAAAGTTTTTTTTACAAATCATGAAAATTCTGAACAGTTTTATTAACTAATCATCACTATGTAGCTTGGAGCCCTCCACAGTAATGAATTTTAAGAACAATAAGAGCACAACTTTTTCTTTACTGTTTATACTTTGCAAACTTTAAGTATAAATAATTCTACCATTTAGTGAGTGCTTACTATGTTCCAGATTCCACAAGAGGCATTTTTATAAATTATATGTATAAATTATTTTATTTCATCCTTTCTACTCCAAAAGATTCTGACATCTCATAATCTCTCATAATCTTTGATGATTTCACCCTTTCAAGTCTCAATTATTTGTGTGATGAAAGAGGAGAAATGAAATTGCATAGGACAGAGTAGATGAAGCAAAATCATTTGTACTTTACTTGTAGCAAGTTTTACTCATGACTTTAAAATTAACTATGTGATACTAAAAACAGACTAACTGAGGGGGAAGATAAATCAGCCTAGAATTAAAATTTGCAATAAATATTCCATAAACATAAACCCAAGAAGCAATTTTTGGTGTGTTCAAGTAGGCACACAATTTTGCCCAAATAAATGTGGTTTGATATTAAATTTTTGGCTCTTCTGAGGGCTTTACTCTTAGAAGTGGTTGAAACAGGGTAGTTAAGGGTTTTTGTTCTGATGCACTATCTCTGCTGAGTCTGAGCATGGCTTTTTTTATTCTTTTTCTTTTTCTTGTTCTTCTTCTTATTATTATTATTTTTTTTTTTTTTTTTGAGCATGGCTTTCAATTGGCAAATTTAGATACTGTGTCCTGGCTCTGAAACACTGTTTTGGCCCGCAACAGACAGAGACTACTTGGCCATTGTTTCAACACCACCCCTGACAGGTGTAGAGCTGGTGGAGACTGAAAAACACACACTTCCTTCTAAGAGCTGCAGGGAACAGTTTGCTGAAGTGCAACATCTGCTGGGCAGGGCAGGAAAGCTTAGCTTCAGGGAGCCAACAAAAAGGCTTTTTGGTGTCTTTCATGACCCTCTCTCCAGGGCCCTTTGGAAATGCTCTGCACCCGCTTTGTGGGTCCCTGGCCTTGTTTTGGCTGGGAAAGTCTTCTCAAGGAGGACCCTCCTACCAGAATTTGCCCTCCAGGCAAAAGCAACTACAGGCAATGAAAAAAGATCAAGATTCCTGGAAAAGGAGCAGAGGAAAGGAAGCTGTCTCCTGGAGATAAAACAATTGCATAAACAGAGCAATCTTAAAAACTGTAATGTATAACCAGAGCAAGAATCAGACAAGTTGCTGAATATCTACTCAGTAAAACATAGGTCTAGAATAAGTTGAACCAAGGGTCAAAGAAGAGCCTTAACACAAAGCCAATCAGCAATAAAACCCTAGGCAAGGAGAAAAATTGACCTTCAGAGTAAACTAATCAAGATAATCAGATGCCAAACTAAGAAGCAGGAAGATATGGCCCAGTTAAAGGAATAAATTAAAAAATCAGAGAAGATATAGAATTTGGAACAACTAATCAAAGAACTTCAAACAAATCTCCTAAATCAGTTCAAGAAGATGAAAGAAAATATGGCTAAAGAGATAAAGAATATTAAGAAGGCACTGGGTGAGCATAAAGAAGAATTTGAAAGTATGAAACATAACAGAACTTACAGGAATGAAAGTCACAAAAGAAGAGATTAAAAACACATGAGGCATACAACAGCATGTTTGAACAAGCAGAAGAAAGAATCAGCAAACAAGAAGATAGAACACTTGAAATCTTACAGACAGAAAAGCAGATAGAGAAAAGAATGGGAAAAAAAATTGAGTAGGGTCTCAGAGAATTGAATGACAGCTACAGAATACATAAACATATGCATAATGATTGTCCCAGAAGGAGACGAGAAGGAAAAAGTAACAGAAAAACTATTGGAGGAAATAATAGGTGAAATTTTCCCAACTCATATGAAAGACATAAATATTCATGTCCAAGAAGTGCAACATACTCCACTCCAAATAGAATAAATCCAAAGAGACCTACCATGAGACACATACTAATCAGAATGTCAAATGCCAAGGATAAGGAGAGAATTCTGAAAGGAGCAAGAGAAAAATGATCCATCACATCAAGGGAACAGCAATACAATTAAGTGCCAATTTCTCATAAGAAATCATGGTGGTGAGAAGGCAGTGTTATAATATATTTAAGGTACTGAAAGAGAAAAACTGCCAGCCAAGAATTCTTTTTTTTTTTTTTTTAAACACAGATGAATAAATATATACATTTCTCAATTAAATGTAATGGATACATGTAAATTTTTTTGTTGTTTTGTTTTTTGTTTGTTTTTTTGGTTTTTGTGTGTGTGTGTATGTGTGTTTTGTGTGTGAATCAAACAATATATTTGGTTCATAGTAATGCATTCATACAAGAATTCTTTATCCAGCAAAACAGTCCTTCAAAAATGAGGAAAAGTTTATAATATTCACAGATAAACAGAAACTGAGAGTGTTCATTAACAAGAGACCTGTCTTACAAGAAATACTAAAGGGAGTTCTGCACTCTGGAAAGAAAATACAGGAGAGGCTTGAAGGAGAGTATAGAAATGAAGATTATCAGTAAGGGTAAATAAAAGGGTAAAAAGAAAGACAAAAATAAGATATGACATATAAAAGCCAAAGAATAAAATGGTTGAAGTAGGTACTGCCTTTACAATAATAACATTGACTGTTAATGGATTAAATGTCCCAATCAAAAGATACTAATTGGCAGAATGGAAAAAAAAAAAAAAAGTATGATCCATCTATATGCTGTCTACAAGAGATTCACCTTAGACCCAAAGAAACAAATAAGTTGAAAGTGAATGGTTGGAAATAAATATTCCACACAAACAGTAACCAAAAAACAGTGGGGTAGCTATACAAATATCAGGCAAAATAGACCTTAATTGCAAACGTGTTATAAGAGACAAAGGTGGACACTGTATATTAATAAAAGAGGCACTCCACCAAGAAGAAATAATCATTATAAATATTTATGCACCTAAATGCAGTACCTCAAAGTACCTGAGGCAAACACTGGTAAAACTGAAGGGAGAAACAGATATTTCTACAATAATAGTTGGAGACTTCAATACAACACTTTCATCAATAGACAGAACATCTAGACAGAGGACTTTAGGAAACAGAGAACTTTAATAATATGATAAACAAACTAGACCTCACAGACATTTTCAGAACATTGAACCCTAAAACAGCAGGTTATACATTCTTCTCAAGTACTCATGAATCATTCTCCAGGATAGACCAGATGTGGGGTCGCAAAATAAGATCCAACACATTTAAAAAGATTGACGTAGCACAAAGCTCTTTCTCTGACGGTAATGGAATGAGGCTAGAAATCAATAACAAGTGGGGAACTGAAAAATTCTCAAATATATGGAGGTTGGACAACACACTCTTAAACAATCATTTGGTCAAAGAAGAAATTGCAAGAGAAATCAGTATATATCTTGAGAAAAATTAAAATGAGAAATCAACATATCAAAACTTATAGAATGCAGCAAAGACAGTGCTGGGAGCAAACTTTATAGTCCTAAATGCCTGCATTAAAAAAAGAAAAGAGAGTTCAAATCAAAGACCTAACTGCACACCTGGAGGAATTAGGAAAAGAACAGCCAACTAATCCCAAAGCAAGCAGAAGGAAAGAAATAAATATTAGAGCAGAAATCAATGAAATTGAGAATAAGAAAAAATAGAATTAAAACCAAAAGTTCAAAAAAATTGGCAAACCCATAGGAAGACTAACAAAGAAAAAAGAGATAAGATTCAAATAAATAAAATCAGGAATGACAGGAGGAACATTACTGCTGACCCCACAGAAATTAAAAGGATTATAAGAGGATACTATGAACAACTGTATGCCAACAAATTAGGAAACTTAGATGAAATGGACATATTTTTAGAACCACATGAACAAACTACACTGACTCTAAAAGAAATAGAAGACTTCAATATACCAATTACAAGTAAAGAGATTGAAGTAGTCATCAAAAATCTCCCAAGAAAGAAAAGCTCAGAACCAGATGGCTTCACAGGTGAATTCTGCCAGTCATTCCAAGAAGAATTAATACCAATCCTGCTCAAACTCTTCCAAAAAATCAAAGAGGAGGGAACACTACCTAAGTCATCCTTTGAAGCCAATATCACCTTAATACCAAAGCCAGATAAAGAAATTACAGACCAGTTTCTCTAATGAATATAGATGGACAAATCCTCAACAAAATATATGCAAATAGAATCCAACAGCACATTGAGTGTTATACACCATGATCAGGTGGGTTTTATCCCATGTATGCAGGGATGGTCCAACACAAGAAAATTAATTAATGCATTATACCACATTAACAAATAGAAAGGAAAAAAAAACACATGATCATCTCAATTGACACAGAACAGGCATTTGACAAAATCCAGCATCCTTTCTTGATAAAAAAAACACTTCTAAATATAGGAATAGAAGGAAACTTCCTCAACATGATTAAGGGCATATATAAAAACCCACAGCTAACATCAAAATCAATGGTGAAACACTGAAAGCTTTCCCTCTAAGATCTGAAACAAGATAGTGCACACTGTCATCACTCTTATTCAACATTATGCTAGATTTTCTAGCTAGAGCAGTGTTTTAGTTTTCTAAAGGTTGCCAATGCAAAATGCCAGGAATGGGTTGGCTCTTATAATAAGAGTTTATTAGGCTAGAAGCTTACTGTTCCAAGGCTGTGAAAATGCCCCAATTAAGGCATCATCAAGAGATGCTATCTCACCAAAGTTTGACTGCTGGTGATCCTGGACTCCTGCCATGTGGCAAGGCAAAATGGCGGCCAGTCTCTGCCTTCTACTCCAGGCCCACTTTCTCCCCAGGCTCAGCTATGGATAATCTCTCCTCTCATCTCTCCCCTCTCTGTTCTGGACCTCATTGCTTCAACTTCACCTGCTTCACTGATTCCAGCCTCCAGCCTCTCTCTTAGCCTCTCAGGGTTTCTCTGTCTTTTTGTACCTGTGGGTGATCCTGGAATCCTCTCTCACATACTAGGGTAAAATGGCAGCTCCCTTCCTCTGTATGTCTCTGCTTTCAGTCCTCAGTTTATATAAGACTCCAATAAAAGGATTAAGACCCACCCTGGGTTATACAATCTAATCAAAACCCTTAACTGAAGTGATTTAATCAAAAGTTATTTAATCAAATGTTCCCTTAACTGAATCTAACCAAAAGGTCTCACTTACAATAGGTTTACATGCACAGGAATCGGTTAACTTAAGAACATAATTTTATGACGTCTACAAAAGACTCAAACCAGGACAAGCAGTTAGGTAAGATAAATAAAAAAAGAGCGAGCGTCCAAATTGGAAAGGAAGAAAGAAAACTTTCACTATTTTCAGATGACCTGATCCTATATACAGAAAGTCCTGAAAATCTACAACAAAGCCACTAGAGCTAATAAATTAGTTCAGCAAAGTGATGGGATATGAGATCAACACACAAAAATCAGTAGTGTTTCTATATACCAGCAATGAACAATCTGAGGAGGAAATCAAGAAAGAAAGAAAAAAAAACCCATTTACAATAGCAACTAAAACATTAATTATCTAGGAATAAATTTAAACAAGGATGTAAAGGACTTGTACCCAGAAAACTACAAAACATTGCTAAAATAAATCAAAGAAGACCTAAATAAATGGAAGGGCATTCTGTGTTCATTGATTAGACTAAATATCATTAAGTTGTCAATTCTACCTAAATTAATCTACAGATTCAATACAATCCCAATCAAAATTCCAACAGTCTAATTTGCAGAAAAGGAAAAGCCAATTATCAAATTTATTTGGAAGGATAAGAGGCCCCAAGCAGCCAAAAATTTCTTGAAAATGAAGTTGGAAGACTCATATCTCCTGACTTTAAAGCATATTACAAAGCTACAGTGGTTAAAACAACATGGTACTGAAATGAAGAGCAATATATTGCCCAATGGAAATGAATTGAGAGTTCAGAAATAGACTCTCACATGTATGGCTAATTGATATTTGACAACGCTGCCAATTCCACTTAAATGGGACAAATGATGCAGGGAGAACTGGATATCCATATCCAAATGAATGAAAGATGACCTCCATCTCATACCTTATTAAAAAATTAACTCAAAATGGATCAAAGTCCTAAATATAAGAGCCAGGGCCACCAAACTGCTAGAAGAAAATGTAGGGAAGCATCTTCAATATCTTTGGTATGCAGTCCAATATAAGCAATAAAAAAAAAATAGATAAATAGAACCTCCTTAAAATTAAAAACTTTTGTGCTTCAAAGGACTTTGTCATGAAAGTGAAATGGCAGTCTACTCAACAGGAGAAAATACTTAGAAACCTCATATCCAATAAGGGTTTAATATCCAGAATATAAGAAATCCTACAACTCAACAATAAAAAGAAAAATAGCCTGTAGCACTTTGCCATTATTTATGAATTCCAAAAATAGATATTGGATTATGTTTGTAAACTGTTCTGTTCCTCTAGGAAGAGATTGTATTGGATTCAAATGTTTCACTTTTACTTGAATAAATTGTGATTAAGGCTTTGATTGGGCCATGCCAATAGGGGCGAGAACTCACAGAGAAAACCACATGGCAGAGCAGAGTAGAGTTTTGACCCTGGAACCCTGGAGAGTAAACACACAGGAGAAGAACACAGAGGAATAGAGACAGCTCCATAGACATGGGAAGAGAGAGAACCTGATAGTCTACAGCTGACCTTGTAGAGAGACCAGAGCAGCTGAGCCTGGAGAGAAATGTGCCCTGGGAGAGAGACAAGACTTATCCCAGCCTACAGCTGAGATTGGAAAAAACTGGGACCACAGAGCTTTAAGAGGTGGAGGAAGGCTGGACCCATGCAGAAGTCAGCAGCCATCTTGCTCCAACATGTGGCAATAGACTTTGGTGAGAAAAGTAACTTATGCTTTATGGCCTGGTAACTGTAAGCTTCTATCCCAAATAAATACCCTTTATAAAAGCCAACAGATTTCTGGTACTTTGCATCAGCACCCCTTTGACTGACTAATACACAACCCAATTTTAAAATGGGCAAAAGACTTGAATAGACATTTTTCCAAAGAGGAAATACAAACGGCTAAAAAGCACATGAAAAGATGCTCAACATCATTAGCTATTTGGGAAATGCAAATCAAAACCCGAATAAAATATCATTTCACACCATTATAAGGGCCACTATTTGGAAAAAAAAAAACAAACAGAAAACTACAAGTGTTGGAGAGGATATGGAGAAATAGGGACAATCATTCACTACTCGTAGAAATATAAAATGGTGCAGCTGCTGTGGAAGTCAGTTTGGCAGTTCCTCAGGAAGCTAAATATAGAATTGTCATATGATCCAGTAATCTTGCTACTAGGTATGTACCCAGAAGAACTGAAATCAGGGATATGAACAGACAATTGCACACCAATGTTCATAGTGACATTATTCACAATTTCCAAAAGATGAAACAACCCAAGTGCCCATCAACCAATAAATAAACAAAATGTGGTATATCACATATGTATATATATCACATATGTATGTATATCACATATATATATGGTGGACTATTCAGCTGTAAGATGGAATGAAGTCTTAATACATACAACAACATTGATAAACCTTGAGGATTTTATGTTGAATGAAATAAACCAGACACAAAAGTATAAATATCATATGATCTTACTAATATAAAACTAATTATAATAAGCAAACTCATAGACTTAGAATTTAGAATATAGGTTACCAGGAGATAGAATGGGTGTAGAGAAGGGGAAGCTGATGCTAAATTTGTGCCAAATTTCTATATAGATTGATTATAAATGTTTGAAAATGAATAGACGTGATGGTAGCACATTATTGTATATGAGTGTGGTTGAAAGGGGAAGTTTTGAGTCATGTATGTTACTAAAAGGAAAGCTAGAGGATAAAACATGGGACTGTATAACAGAGTGAACACTGAAGTGAATAATGACTGTGATTAATAGTAGAAATATACGACTGTGCTTTCATGAACTATAGCAAATGTACATCACCATTACAAGGTGGAAATAATAGGGTGGTACCCAGGAAAAACACACCTAATGCAAACTATTGTCTATAGTTAACAGTATTATTTTAATATTCTTTAATCAGTTAAAACCAAGATACTACAAAAATGCAAAATATCAACAGTGGGGGGGTATATAGGAATGTTGTGGGGTTTTTTACATGACTTTTAAGTAAACCTACTTCTCTAATTCTAAAAATTACAATAATAAAAAAACATTATGCTAAGTGAAAGAAAATAGACACAAAGTACTACATATGGTACGATTCTATTTGTATACAATGTAAATATAAATAAAGATATAGAATTAGATTAGTGGTTCTGTAGGACTGGGGAAGGAAAGACGATTTAGAGGTGACTGCTAAAGAGTATGGGGTTTTTCTTCTAGAAATAATTAAGAAGTTCTAAAATTGATTGTAGTGATGAATGCAGAACTCTGTAATTATGCTAAAAGCCATTGATTGTACACCCTGGATGGATTGTATGGTATGTGAAAATTAGCAGGTTTTAAAACTGCTTCTTTTTAAAAAAGTGAGCTTTTCATTTCTCCCAGGTAACAATGAGTAACAATGAATCCAATCCTTTTGCCACTATGGTGACGGTCATTTTGGATATTGTTGGGAGTAGGAGTGGAAAGGGAAGGGGACCCAATGTTGAGGAGAAAGAAATGTTTTGTGTCTTTGTTTCCGAGAATGCTATTGGCAGTAAATTGTGAGCACTTCCTGTTTTCACTGTGTAGTAGAGCACTGACCTTACCTGAATGACAGTAGATGGGCAGTTTTTGCATGGCAGCATCCATTATGCTGGGATAGTAAAACTCCATGAGATTATATCAGTCATGAAAACTATATACTGAAAAGTAATATCATTGTACAATCTCAAAAGGGAGTAAGAGAATGTATTAGTCAGCCAAAGGGGTGCTAATGTAAAATACCAAAAATGCGTTGGTTTTTATAAAGTGTATTTATTTGGGGTAGAAGTCCACAGATACCAGGCCATAAAGTGTTAGGTTTCTTCTCTCACCACAGTCCATTGCCACGTGTTAGAGCAAGACAGCTGCCGGCATTTGCCAGGGTTCAGGCTTCTGGGTTCCTCTCTTCCCGGGGCTGCATTTCTCTCTGGGCTTAGCTCCTGTTTCCTCCACAAGGTCAGCTGTAGACGATCAGGCAAACGGCTTGCTTCTCTTCTCCTGGGGCCTTCTTTCCAACATCAAAACTGCTTCTCAAAAGACTGCTTCAACTGTCCTTTGCCTTGCCTTTTATATTCGATTCCCCACCCATCAAGGGGTGGGGCTCAACGCCCTAATCCTAACCTAATCATGCCCAGATTAACAGATCAGTTTACAAGCATGATTCAATTATATTTTTGGAATTCATAATTACATCAAACTGCCACAGAGAATAACATATTTGAGTTACAAAACAATTTTATTTATATATCAAAGACTTCAAGAAAAGATTAGTAATTGGTGATCATCTGAATCTTTAGACATTTTTTTAAGCTTCGGCTACGTATTAGATACTATAGTACTTTTCAGACTGTAGTATCTCTTTGAACTATTTTTTAACTATCCGATAGTTGGTGTTATTTTCCCTAATTTACAAATGAGGAAACCAAGGTGCAGAGCTATCAAGTCACTCCCCCAATGTCACCTGGCCATAACTGTCAGTGCTGGCATGCAAATATGGCACTAACTAATTCAGAAATGGACTCTTTGCTAGTACACCAAGTTGGCCGCCTTTCACGTACAATTATTCTCGCAGCTGCTATAATTCTGTAACTTCTCTTGATTGTTTTCTTTCATTTCTGCTTAAAACCTTCCAGTGGCTTATCAAATTACTCAGAACAAGCCAAAGTCCTCACAAATAGCTGGCAACCACCCATGCTCTTTGTCCCCCACCCATCCTCCATTATCCCTGATGCCATTTGCTATTTCTTTCCTCCTCCATTGCTCTGCCCCAACCACACTGAAGAGGTCACCGCAGGTATTTTCCTACCACAGGGGATTTTAACTATCTGCTCCCTCTACCTGGAAAGTTCTTTCTCCAGACATTCACAGAGGCTTGCTCCTCCTTTACCTCCTTCAAGTCTTCTCTTAAATATAAGATTTTCCTTGAGGTCCCCCCTGAATACCCTATGTTATCCATGAGCCCCAAAGTCATTTTGTTTCATTTCTTCAAGGATCAAGCTCCTGACTCATTGTTACTCATTGTTACTGACCTCTCCAATACTATTCCTCTCATAATTTTTGATGATTTCAATGTCCACATAGATCATCTTACCCCACTGCCTCTCCTCCAATAACCTTGCCCTCCACTCTACCTTCAGCCTTCACTTCCATGGTCATCCTGTAGACCTGTCATTTCCAATGACTACAAACATTCCTTAGTCCCAAACTCAAAATCCTACTATCTTTCCCTCTAATAAAATTGAGTCTTTCAATTCTTTGGCTCCCACCAGGATCTACAATCCATTACTAATCTTTCACTCTCTCACCTCTCTCATGTCCTCACTTTTTCCTTATGCAGCTTAAATTTTAAGTTCCATCATTATAATCACTGATTTATACACACAGCCAACTACCTAGTCCTCTCTCTCTCTCAACCTCCTGCCTGGCAAAAACCAACCTCAATTAAATCCATGCCTTTAGGCATGGACCCTGGCAGCTGAGCATGGTGTATTAGTCAGCCAAAGGGGTGCTAATGTAAAATACCAAAAATGCGTTGGTCTTTATAAAGGGTATTTATTTGGGGTAGAAGTCCACAGATACCAGGCCATAAAGCGTTAAGTTTCTTCTCTCACCACAGTCCATTGCCATGTGTTAGAGCAAGACAGCTGCCGGCGTTTTCCAGGGTTCAAACTTCTGGGGTTCCTCTCTTCCCGGGGCTGCGTTTCTCTCTGGGCTTAGCTCCTATTTCCTCCACAAGGTCAGCTGTAGACGATCAGGCGAACGGCTTGCTTCTCTTCTCCTGGGGCCTTCTTTCTAACATCAAAACTGCTTCTCAAAAGACTGCTTCAATTGTCCTTTGCCTTGTCTTTTATATTCGATTCTCCACCCACCAAGGGGTGGGGCTCAACGCCCTAATCCTAACCTAATCATGCCCAGATTAACAGATCAGTTTACAAGCATGATCCGATTATATTTTTGGAATTCATAATTACATCAAATTCCCCAACTGTTACACATGGTAAGTGGTTTCACTTTAAATCATTCACCCCAGTGGGCCCTAAGTGCGTATATAGCAATCACATCCCATTTCCCTATCTACTCTCCCATTCTCCTGGGTAGCCATGTCATACCTCCTTCCCTTTCCTCAATTCTCTAATCCCTCTCCCCCATTCTCATGCCTAGTTGACTACCTTGATTTCCATTTCACTGAGAATAAAATCAATCAGAATAGAATTACTCATGTTCCCAACACATTTTTCCACCTTCCTGCATCTGTGTCCACATCAGTCTCCACTCCTGTATTTTTTATTGTTTTTTCCAACTTTTTATTTTAAAATAATTTCAAACTTACAGGACAGTTACAAATATAATACAGACTCCATACAGTGAACTCCAACATACCTCCACCCACTCACCTCTAATACCTATTTTGACATTTTGCTGCCTTTGCCATATCATTCTTTCTATCTATCATCTATCTACCTATCTATCTATCTATCTATCTATCTTATATTTTCAGCACATTCGAGAGCATGTTGCACACATCATGCTCCTTGAATGCTTAATACTTCCATGCACATTTCCTATGAACATCCTCTCCCGTATTTTTAAGTCACTTTTTAAGATAAGCCCCTCCACTAGGATCCTAGATCCTGTCCCCTCTCAGCAACTCAAGGGCATCATGTTAGCAAGCCTCCCCATTCTGTACTACATTATAAATATTTTCCTTTCTACTGGATATTCCCATCAGCATTTAATTTTTTTTTTCTTGTACATTTTTTTTAAAAATTTATTTATTTACTTTTATCCATTTTAACATCCCCCTCCCGCCCTGGTTTTGCTTTTTTTGTGTCCATTTGCTGGGCAATTCTCTGTGTCTGTTTCCTGCCCTCTCCTCTCATCCTTCTCCTCCTGTCTTCACCAGGATTCAATCCTCAGAAGCTCCAATTTGGGAAAGAGGCATCCTACCGCCTGCGCCACCTTAGTTCCGGGTTTTTTGGCGCATCTCATCTTGGCTCTCCCTTGTGTCACTCTCTTGTTACATCATCATTTTTGCTGCGTAGCTCGGTGGGGCCTGGCGGCGCACCTGCACATGGGGCCTGACGGCCCACGCGCCTTCTATCTTTTTCTTTTTTTTTTTCTTTTTATCGGGAGGTCCCAGGGATCAAACCCAGGTCCCTCCCTATGGTAGACGGACGCCCAACCATTTGAGCCACATCCATCCCCCTGCTACGTCTCTTAAGGTTGAGCAAAGATACCCAGAGTTAGTCATTTCCCATACAGGATAGACATAAAATAAATCAGGCTTAGTTTATCACCAGCATTCTAAAAACCAGACCTAGGGAGAAAAATTAGGTCTGGGGACACATGCATGGTTTCTAATATAGCGAATGTTTAGCCTACCCTGATTATCACAAAATCAGGACAGGGAGAATATTCGCATCCCATCAGCATTTAAATATGCTGTAGTTTTCTCCCATCTTAAAACAATATTTCTTGAACCTACAGATTAAAAAACACCTAAAAGAAATATCAACCAGATGCAAAATTTCCAGCTTCTGCCCTATTTATCTCTGCCATTTTGCAGCAAGACTTCTCAAAAGAACTGGCTTCATGGTCTAATTCCTTTCCCCAAATCTCTAAGTTCACTCCAATTACTTTTTCATCTCCAACCATTCCACTGAAACTGTCCTTTTTCAACATCACCAGTGACTGCCACAGTTGCTAAATCAAATGGACAATTCTTAGTTCTTATCTCAGAAGTATTCAACCCAGTTGATGACTCCATCCTCCTTGAAATACATTCTTCTTTTTGTTTCCAAGACACTACTTTCCTTGGTTTTACTCAACCCTCTGACTGCCCCTTCCCAATCTCCTTTTCTAGTTCTTTTTCTTCTGGATATCTAATTTTGGAGTCCCCAGGTCTCTAGATATAGTTTTCATTTCATCACTATCTTCATTCATTTCCTTGGTGATTTCATCTACTCATATGGCTTTAAATCTCCCTCACCTTCCACCTACCCCATATCAGGAAATGCCAACTCCATTCTTCTAATCACAGGAGTAATTCTTGACTCCTCTCTTTCTCTCATACTCCATATCCAATCCATCAGAAAGACCCATTGGCTCTAATTTCAAAATATATCCAAACTCCAACCATCCTCAGCATCTCTGTTGCTACCATTCTGGTCCAAGCCATCAGCCTCTCTTCCTGGACTTTTGCTGGTCTCCCTACTTCCACCCTTTGTTGCCTTTGGTCTACTTTGAAAACAAAGCCAGACTGATCCTTTTAAAATATAAGTCAGATTATATCATTCTTCTGAAGGCTTTTGACCTCACTTTGATCAAAAGACAAAGTCCTTTCAATGGCCTACAAGGTCACACTTGATCTGTCTCTCCAATACCTCTCTGACCTCCTGCCCCACTGTTCCTTCTCCGTCACTGTCAAGACTGGCCTCCTTGCTTGCTCACACACACCAGGAACATTCCCACCTTAAAGTCTTTGCACTGGCTGTTCCCTCTGCATAGAATGCTCCCTCCCTCACCTCCTTCAGATCTTTGCTTAACTATCAGTAAGGCCTTCCCTGACACCTCCAGCCCATCTCTAATTATTCCACTTCTAGACCTCTTCCTTTTCCTCTATCCTGCTTTACTTTTCCCCATACACTTATCATCATCTAACACACTATGTTTTTCTTCCTTTTTAAAAAATTGTTCCACTCTCTCCACTAGGATATAAGCTCCAGGAAAGCAGGAATTTTGGCTACTTTAGTTTACTGGTATAGTCTCAGCAACTAGAACTATACCTGAGACATAGTAGGAAATCAATAAATATTTGTTGAATGAAAGAATACAATATTTTTAAATTCTTTTAAGTGAATTAATTAAACAAACTCACTCTCTTGAACTTGGAGTCTTTAAGCCTATCGGTTTTTTATTCAGTTTTAATAAATTAATCAAATTATCTTTTAAGCAGTAAATTAATCTCCTTCCTGTCTTTAGCTGCATTTCATCTACTAATTTATAGATGTGACTGCACATTTATAATGGAGCAGCTTTTACATATTATCTTTAGAAAAACCCACATTCATTACAGGCAAACAGAAAAAAGACTTGCAATGCCTGTTGGAATATGGACAAGCCAATTAGTGCTTATTTAATTTAATTTGGAATTGAATTCATCAAAAGTTCATTTTAAATCATAATTGGTGGCAAGCTATCTTTCAAAAAATGGAAATGGTTCCAAGTTTGAGGATGCTAGAGTACATAATTATTTCTGAGGAGCCATTTGTTCCCTCTGTGACATCAAATATTAGTTGGCTCTTTTTTTCCTGGCATCGTTAAAAGTCGGTGATATTCTTGCCCTGTATATAACACTGCAGGACTCGCGCTCTCCAAATACAAGTCCTGTTACTCTCATCAAATGTTCACTTGAGATTGTTCCCATGACCAAGACAATTAGGCTTCAAACTGTCTGCCAGGGTTCAGCTCAGCTGCATTTTGTTTTGTGAGTAAATACTTGCTAGTAACAAATTCTCATGGAGTTCAGTGCCCATCACTTGATGAGCCATTTGAGGAGAGTGCCAGAATCAACAAGAGAGGGAGGCCCTCCAGTTTGTAGGTTCCCATCTGTATGGCTGCATTCACAAATGAATTCCTTTATCATTGATAGCAGCTCTCCATATTCTTCTCTCTCAGGAAAAAAAAAAATTTTTTTTAACTGTATTTTGAAGGTCTTGTTTTAGAAAAGTAGGTACACTGAACATCACAGGTTGAAAGTGGCCAAAAAAGAGTTTATGGTGAATGGGAGAAGACACAGCTTCCAATAACATGAAATGGCTCCTGCCTTGTTGAGTTTCACAGTTTCTTCAGATTGAGGCTCTTTTTCTATCCTCTCCAGAGCTGGGAAACTACTTGGTGTGGTTCAGCAATTAAGAAGTAGTTGTTCTAAGCTCTAGCACTAGTTCTACCTGCTAAACAGAGACGTGATTAAAAGTTAAAGATGATGCATTGAATCTAAGCTTTTATTTCCACTTCCTCTTGAGACTCTCCTAAAAAGATGGGAAATGCATAAAACCACAAGGACAAAGAGGTCAGGTAAGGTACGTGTGTGCACAGGAGAACTACAGAATTCTGGAAGAGAAAAGGTAAAGGAGAAGGAAGGCAAGCTGGCCAGAAGCAGCTTTCTTGTCCTGCACACCCCCTGAGGGGCATGGGATTTAGAGGTGACAGGTGCACCATGAGCAAGAGTGAGACATGGGGCTAAACACAGGAGGATTAATTGAAGGTAAGTATCTGGAAATGTTAGCCTTGTACCCCATTCACAGTGCCAGCAGCCAAGTATCTTCCCTCTAAGCTGGAGATTCAAAGTCTCTTCTCTGAAGTTGAAAACCTCTAAAACAAAAAAGACCTCCACATTCTGTCATTTTAGTGTCCACCAACACAATGCCCAGTTCCTTACACAATTATTCCAAAGCAAAGCCTTCCAGTGGACAAGCTCCAAATCAGATTTCCAGTGTTCACTTTTAAGTGCGGAGGTGTAACCAAGGCTCACCTGCTTTAAAAAAATGCTTCTAACATGAAAGATAGAAACCAAGATAACCAAATGTGGGGGCAGTGAGCCTGGAGGAGTCAAGGACATTGCAGCAAACAGAAAAGAACTTTTAAAGAAGCAAAATTACTGCCCTGAGATAAATCTAAGAAAACAAGATATTTCATCCCGAAAACTATAACAGGGATGACAATTGTCAAAGAAAAAACAGCCCCAGACAATTTTAAACAGGCAAGGATGACTTCATTCAGGGGCTGCTAAAGCAAGGGAGAGGGAGTAGAACTCAACTCCATAAAAATGAAGGACAGCCAGCTTTATAAGGGCTGGGAGTAGGTTGTAGGAAAAGCACTAGAAAATAGTACAGTAAGATGGTGTTGATCGCTGGGGTGGGTGAGTGATTTTCTGAGGTTACAATTAGGACTGCTTGGTTCAGAATGTTTTTCTTTGAGGTAACTAAGCCATCTGGAGTCTGTAAGGACAAGAGTGAGGAAGAGGAAAATAAGGACTGCCTAGTCAGGAGCCTCTCCCTTACCAGGAAAGTGTAAGGGCTGGGGTGAGTGGGAGATCAGGGGCCTGGAGTCAGGGAAAAGCCTGTCTAAAGTTTAGTCAAGCTAAAGGGACTATGTTAAGGCCATCGTAGTCATGATAATGATAATAAAAGCTAATATTTATTGAGAACACACTGTCAGCTATGTTTCACAAATCCAAAATTAGGAAACTGAGGCACAAAATGGTTAAGTGACTGATAGTGAATGGGGAAGCCAGGATTCATATCCAGACTACCTTTAATACCCGTGCTCCTAAACACTATGATGTGCTTCCTTAAATATGCTTTGAAAAAGGAGCAAAAAACATAAAGCACTCTTGGACATGTATTCATGCATTTGACAAATTTGTAAGGGGAGTCTTCTGTGGGCTAAGAACCAATCTAGATGCCAAAATAAATAAAAGCCAGTGAACAGAACAGGCAGCATGCCAGCTCTCATCAAGCTAATTAAAAATTCAATAGAAAGGCTGGGAGATAGAGTCAAGGAATTCTACCATGAATATTTAATGAAAATAAGATAAAATATCTGAGAAAAATATGGAGATACGCAGGATGGATCCAGACAGTTCCACTTCCACTTATTAGGAATTTCAGAGAAGAAAGAAAGAAATAGAAAGGAGTAAATTTTTAAGGAAACAATACAAGAAAATTTCCTAGAACTAAAGGGCAGATTGAATGGGCCCCTCCATGACCTGTGCCCAGCACACTGAATGGAAAAAGATTGATATCAAGTCATACCATGAAATTTCACACCAGGAATAAAAGAATAAAAACTTCTAGAGAATAAAAACGAGTCAAAGACAAAAGGTTAAGAAGCCAAATGGCATCATACTTACCAACAGCAACACTGGAGCTAGAATTCAATTGAGTAATGCCTTTAAAATTCTAAATAGTGATTTGCAACCTAAAATTCTACAGCTAGGTAAAGTATCAATTGAATGTAAGGGTAGAAAAAAAGTCACTTTCAGATATGCAAGTGTTCTGAAAATATCTCTCTCATATAGCCTTTCCTAAGAAATTACTTGAGAATGCGTTCCAGTGAAACAAGGGATCAAATCAAGAAAGAATAAGACACAGGATTCATGAAGAGATTCTCACTAGAACAAGTGGGGATACTCTTATAAGAAGTTTGAACTTCATTCTATAGATACTGGGGAACTGTAGGTTTCAAGCTGGAAAGAAATATGATGAGATCCATGCTTTAGAAGGAACAGTCTCTCTTAAGTCTGGAGGTGGGATTAGTAGAAGATTTCTGGAAGACTAGTCAGGAAGTTTTTGCAAACCTCAGGTGAAATGTAATTCATACCTGAACTAAGTTGGTAGCAGTAAGAACCATGAGACTATAGCTGTATAAACAGCTGAGCTCCAGCATCTGGTCCCAGTGTCTAGCTCAGTTGCACTATAATGTAAATATTAATGGTACGAATGTTGGGAAATGGCAAGAAAGAGTCCATGACAACTCTGAAGCATCATACCCAGGAAGATAGTAGACAGAGCACAGAAATAAAGAAATATAAGTAGAATCATTCCATTTGTGGTATTTTGAGTGGTGAGGCAATGCTACATCCGTTGGGAAGTGTAAAGGAGCCCTTAGCTTCCTTTCTGATAATACCCCGACTGTCTGACTAAAACGGCAGCTCTCTGCAAGAGAGGTTAAATCAAGAAAAAGGGAAATGAGCCCTGGATCTCAGCAGAGTTGTAGCCAACACCTACTTTCCAGTTCATCGGACTCACTCAGGACAACTAACAAAATGATGATGATGGAC
Source organism: Tolypeutes matacus (assembly GCA_026826555.1). Lineage (NCBI taxonomy): Eukaryota > Metazoa > Chordata > Mammalia > Cingulata > Chlamyphoridae > Tolypeutes > Tolypeutes matacus. The sequence goes on from JAKSZT010053820.1 coordinate 7,288,290, forward strand.
AACACCCATCCCCAAAAGCAAAGAGCATCTACCACTGTAAGCAATACAGTTCCTTCCTTCTACCCCATAAGATCTAAGCTGCCTCTCAGTCTGAAGCAGAGTGGTCATCACCATGCCCAAATCCTCAAGATTGAGGAATGAATAAACATAAGGGGGGACTGCAACCATGGACCAAAGTAAACTTGTTATTATTGTAGTAATAGAAGAATTTGTAACATTGATATAAAGATAGTGGTGACCAGAGGTTCTGAGGGGATGGGGGTGGAAGAATAGGTGGAACACACAGCATTTTTAGGGCATTGGAATTGTTCTGCATGATATTGCAATGATAGATATAGGCCATTATACATTTTGTCAAAATCTATAAAATTGTATGGTACATAATGTAAACTATAAACCATGGTTAGCAATGCTTCAATATTTGTTCATCATTTGTAACAAGTGTACCACATTAATGCAAGCTGTTATTAATAGGGGAAAATGTGAGGCAGGGAAGGAGGTATATGGGAATCCCCTATATTTTTAGGTAACTTTTCTGTAATCTAAAACTTCTTTTAAAATAAAGTTTTAAAAGAAAGAATTAAAATAAAAGAACAAAGGGAAATGGCAGCAATTCCCCCGCTTGACCCTGTTAGTGCAGAGGCGGCATGGGTGGAGCAACCCACATCAGGAGAAGGCAGCATGGCATGAGCGCTTTAGGAGCAGCAAGCTCAGTGGACACTTAGGGCCACATCGAGGGGCTCGTGCCACGGGGGAGTAAGGCTTCAGGTAGATTCCAATTTGTGCTATAAGTGGCCTTGGGCCCTGAGAGGTGGTTGGAGAGGTAGGCAGAGACCAGATCTGCAGGACCTTGAGGAGCACAGTAGGGAGGGTAGATGCTATTCATGGTATATTAGGAAGCCACTGCAAGGTGTTTTGTTTTTTTGTTTTTTTTTTTTAAACAACAGGAATTTATTGTCTCATGACTTTGAAGGCTAGAAACCCAACATCAAGGTATCCACATGCCATGTTTTCTCCCAGAATACACAGTGTTTTGGTGCCAGCTTCCCAGCCGTCCTCGGGGTTCTTAAGCTTGTAGATACATCTCTGCATTCATCACATGGAAATCTCTCTCTCTTCTCTGCTTCAACTCTGGTTTCCAATTTTTCCTTATAGGACTTCAGTCTTTTTGGATTAAGGCCCAGCCTCATTCAGTTTGGCCTCTCCTTAACTAATACCATATTTAAATATCCAATTTACAAATGGATTCATAACTACAGTACCTGGGGTGAGGATTTAAACATATCTTTTGTCAGGGACTAGATTCTACTGCAAGGTTTTAAGCAGGAGAAATGACTTGATGCTATTCATGTTATGACTACTCTGGCTACCATGCAGAAATGGATTGGAAAACGCTAGAGTAGACACAGAAAGCTGTGCAGCAAAAGGTGATGTTAGCTTGGACTCGAGAGTTCTCTCCGTGTATTGGAGATGCAAATACGTGGATATAAGATTCTTTGGGAGTTTGAATCTACAGGCCATTCGCTTAGATGAAATGTTGATGGGGTGAGGAAGCTCCACATGTTAGAGTGATTCTCAGGTTTCTAGTAAGCAACTAAGTGATTAGAAATGCCAATAGGGAACTACGATGGGAAAAATGGAAGAAGAGCAGTTTTGGGGGGGCAGGGGAGGTCAATAGTTGAATTATGGATGAACCTGTTAAGTTGGAGATATCAAATAAGCAGTTGGGTAAACAAGTCAAGATCTGGGCTGGAACTATATTTCCCGGGTTCCTTGCATTGAGATAAAATAAACTCCAAAATGTGGCAAGGAGGGATTTGACCTTCACTGAGCATCTACTATATGCTAAACACCCATTACATTACTGATGTTTCTGGCATAAGTTTTATGCATGTTTTCCAGCACCTCCTGTCTCCATGCCTGCCCAACCATCCTCCCAATTCAACCCCACTGAGACCCAACTAGACACCTCCCTAGAATACGCTCTTTGCAGACATTCAGTATAACCATGGAATCAATTTCTGTCTCCCTGTTTCCTAATGAGTCAATGGAGGGTTGCTGCACCTGAATCTGTGCTCAAAGACTCAACAGACCTGAAGATAAGCGGTAGCAAAAAACCCCTAGGGCACCAAAACTGAGAACTCTAGATTGAAATTATACAGGTACAGCTCCACTCTTGATATGTTGAGTCTCTTTGGATGCAATATACCCTGTCTCTTTGTCTTAATTTCAGTACCTTCCTGCTTCATTAAAAATGCTCTAGGGGCGGATGTGGCTCAAATGGTTGGGCATCCGTTTGCCATATGGAGGGACCTGGGTAAAATAAAAAATAATAAAAAATTTTAAAATGGTCTAGAAATTAAGTTAAGTCTCTGAATCACCAGGAAAGCTTCTTAAATAATGCAGATTCCTAGGCCCTACCATCAGAAATTATAATTCAGGCAGTCTGGGGTGTGGCTCAAGAGTCTACACCACAGGTGATCCTGGTGCTCGTCCACGGTGGCCCCTGGACCAGAAACAATGATTTGCAAAGTGACGAACTGCCAGTTTTCACCAAATACCTGCCTTGCTGATATCTCTACCACTTAGATTATTGTGGCAGTTTTAAAATATGACAGCACGGGAAGCGGCTGTGGCTCAATCAGTAGGGCTCCCGTTTACCATATGGGAGGCCCCGGGTTCGGTTCCTGGGGCCTCCTGGTGAGGGCAAGCCCGCCCGCACGGCGTGGTTAGCTGACCCAGCGAACACAGGCAGCAAGGGGGGATAAATGAATAAATAAATAAAATCTAAAAAAAAAAATAAATAAATAAAATAAATAAATAAATAAATAAATAAAATAAAATAAAATATGACAGCAAATTCTTCGACATTCCTCCCATCAAGAGGTGGGCTCTATGTCCCCTATGTTGAAGCTTGGCAGGCTTGTTATAGCAGCAATCATTGAAAATGGAGAAAGTGACACTATGTGACTTATGAAGCTAGATCAAAAAGGCCATGCAGCTTTTGCCTGGTTCTCTTGGAATACTCACTCTCCAGATGCTTCCTCTCAGGATGCTCCCTCTCAAGAAGCTGGCCACCAGGATGTGAAAGGCCCTATCCACACAGAGAGGCCACGTGATGGGGCCACATCAATGAGCACAGTTGAGCTCAACCTTTGAGTCATCTCAGCCCTGGCACCCAGACACGGGAATGTAGGCGTCTCCAGATAATTCTAGCTCCTCGACATCAAGTCACCCAACTGAGCCATCTTAGTGCAGTGCCAATCCATCTTCCTATGCCCTGCTCAAATTCCTGACCCATAGAAGCTATACTCAAAATAGAAAATATTGTTGCTTTGTTTTGGAGTGTTGTATTATGCAGCAATAGTAACTGGAATAGTTACTATCTTCTCAAGAAATATCTATTAAAATACAAACAAGCTTCTTGGAAGGATAAACTCTCAGATGAACATGAACAATCATTGTAACTAGCAGAGAGGAAAGCAGGAAAAATGACTCAAGAGATGCTCTCTTGTTTAGCTGTTATCAAAACATCATTGGATACAGAGACACATCACTTGCTTCTGGACAACTGGAAGAAGAAAGAGCCTTGAAGACAGCATGGCTAAAAGAGAAAGAGATGAATCAAAAGGTCAGAGCAGGAAGAAGGGGCAAAATCCAGCTTCATTTACTTCACAATTGTGCTTAAGGCTGACTAAAAACCCTAACTCTCTCGCTAACTGCAAAGTTGTTTGTTTATGTTAGTTTCCCAAATGTATTTGCCTAGTGCTAAAAATTTGCCTGCGGATCATATGGTAACATGCACCAATGGTAATTCTTGCCACCAAGCCAGTTTGGGCAAGGCTGAATTATAGAATCCATTAATTAAATACATTAAAAAAAAAAAAAAACCAAGTCCAGCATCTTTCCCCAAAAAAGTCACAATTCTGCAATGAGAATGGGGTTGGATACAGGTGTTTCATATTTGTAACAACAAGTACATTCTTGCAGCCTTGATTCCTGAGAATATAGATCCCAGCTAATTCCAATTACAGTGATGGAGAGGAAGAAGTTGTAAATATTGGAATTAACTTGCTAACAGACTATATACTAGTTACAATAAATATAAAAGAAAATGTAATTACGTTCAATAAAGAATACTTAGTGGATATTTTAATTGATAAAACAAAATCTCATTCAAGCTACCATTCAGTGCAAGTAAAACTAATGGAAGTCCATTTGCAAAGCAAGGCATGTAACCTGTACTCTCTGGGACTGAGAGAAGAACAGGGAATGTCACATTAAACACCACAAATTAGTTCTACTTTAGTAACACTGACATCCATATTGTTCCCAGCCTCACCACAACCTACCCCATTGTTTCCAGAAGTGACTTCAATCTCATTTCAGATTTGTAAATGTAGGTTTCTTCTCAGTCATAAATTCACAGTGTTACTGGTTATGACCTTCAAGTTCTGCATCATTAGAAGATTTTCGTGATATTGGTGATGATCCACATCAGTTAGCAGCTTCTCAATCCCAAAACCCGAGTTCCCATGGGGACTAGGAGCAATTCAGGCCCCTTTGAACTTGTTCAAGTTTATTCCTCTTGTTCCCTGAGACCCTTGTATAGTTATATGGTATAGATTTCCAGAACAAAATTGACATCTCTCTCTGATTCCAAGAATTTGCCTGTGTTGCAGTGGGTAAAATAAAATGTCTGCTGAAATAGTGTTTGTATTGATGAATACTGGGTTCCAAGCAATAAAAAGGGAGTCCCTTCAACATATTAAGCTCAGATGGGGGTTGTATGTAAAGGACTCAGAGAGCACATTTGCCAGCAGGAAGGGAGATGCCATCTCCCTTAGGCCCATGTCATCTCAGGCCAGTTTGACTAGTCAAGGGCTAGAAGGCCCTGGCTGCTCATTGCCGCTCTGTATTGCTCTGTTCTCCCCCCTCCCTATCCCCAGGGATGTCTCTTATACCAGTGTCACTGCCCTGCCATCCAAAGGCCTGGAGCACCTGAAGGAACTGATAGCAAGAAACACTTGGACTCTAAAGAAACTCCCACTTGCCTTGAGTTTCCTTCACCTCACTCGGGCTGACCTTTCTTACCCAAGCCACTGCTGTGCTTTTAAGAATCAGAAGAAAATAAGAGGGTAAGTGGCAAGGGTCTGGAATAAGCAGCAAAAGGTCTTTGGTGGAAGTTGCATTAATTTCTGACATGGGGTAAGAAGCTTTGTGGTGTGAATACCAGAGGGAGATGAATCAGAGGCATCCATAAAAATCAGGAAATCCATGGGGCACAATGACCCTACAGACTTGCTCACAGCAAGTTACATGAACACAATTCCCAGTCTCCAGTTACAACACGTATGATATGCTATGTCCATGAGGACACACTTACAGATGACATATACACTCCAACAGTTGGACTACCTGATAGTCCAAGCCTTGCCAGTGTCATAGTTTACTGCTGACATGTGCGTGGGCTTTGGAGTCAGCTGGCTTGTATCCCAGCTGTGCCATTTCCTAGCTGTGTTATCCCTGTTGAGTTACTTAACCTCTCTGAGCCTCTGACAATGGAGATTGAAATGCTATCATTCATAGGAGTTTTGAGCAGATTAAATGAGAAGATGAATGGAAAACACCCATCAAAATGCCTGGAATATTATAAGTTTTCAATAAATAGTAACTGTGATATGTATGATTTTTATATCAGGCTGCTGGCAAGGGTGCAAAGGAGGAGGATGTTCTTTTTCTCTCATTGCCTTCCCTGCCTCTCACCTTTACCTACACTTTTGCTCCGCATTATCTCCCACTTATCTCATGTGCTCCCCATTCTTCTAATCATTTGTCTCTTCTTCACTCCCTATCAGCTTCAATATAAGTACCTACTAGGTGACTTTCTACACTGATATTTCCATTGAGAAATAAACTGGGATCTAGTTGTGGGGGCATCAGCAAGCAGGAAAGATGAACAGCTATGCCAAGCAGGCCAATATGGGCATAACAACTGCAGAAAACAAGGAGTTGTGTGTGTGGGTGGGGAGGTTTACACCTATATACTGATGCCAGGTGGCATGAGTAGGAGAGGACCAGGATGTGGGTGGGAGGCTAACATAGACTCCAGATTTATCCTTAACCTCCAAACAGGTTGGAACAGACCGTCATTGGGCCTTTTAGCCAGAGGCCAATACATGAATTGAGGTCTGCTCAGTAGCTGTTGCAAGTTAAAGAGTCCCACCTGTTGTGAGTCAGGTAGACTAGGAAAAAACTAAATCTTAATTCCATGAGCATGAATGTATGGCAGTGTCCATTTATTCATTTGTTCAACAGATATTTATTGAGCAATAATATCCCAGGCAGACGAGAGCCCCTATGAAGGCAAACAAGGAAGTATCAGATAGTGCTATGAACAAAAGGGCGAGGCAATCTATTTAAGGAGATCATGGAAGCCTTCTCTGAGAAAGGAGCATTTGAGTTTAGAACTAAATAACAAGCAGAGGCAGTCATGAGTTTCACAGGCAAAAGGATCGGGGAGTTCCAGAACCCTGATGAGGAAAAATAATAATAAACAACACAAAGCATAGCGTGCTATTGTAAGAGCTTTAAAGCGATGAACTCATCTAATCCTTTAACAACCCTCTATGAAATAGACACTTCCATTTTCTCTTTTGGCAAATGAATAAACTGAGGTTTATAGACCTGCCCAAGGTGAAACCACTAGTAAATAGCAGAGCCAGGTTCTAAGCTAGGCAGTCTGGCTCCAGAGTCCACGCTTTCTTATCACTGCTGTTCTCAAAGCGGTTGCAGATGAGAATTAAGGCCAATATCGCTGGATCACTGTAGGGCGGGGGAGAGTAATAGGAGATGATGTAGAGAAACAGGCATGACCAGGTCATGTTGAATCTTGTAAACTCATGTAGCCCACAGTAAGGAATTTGCATATTTTTCTAAGTGTTGGGGGGACCACTGGTGGGTTTTAAGCAGGTGGTGACTCGTTCCCGTTGCCTTACAGAATCCTTGAGTCTTTCATGTGCAATGAGAGCAGTATTCGGAGCATGCGTCAGAAAAAATCTGTGAATGCCCTGAATGGCCCCTTCTACCAGGACTATGAAGAAGATTCAGGTGACCACAGTGCTGGGGACAAGGAAAACTACCAGGTCCAGGATACCCACAGCAACTCTCATTATTACATCTTCTTTGAAGAGCAAGAGGATGAGATCATTGGGTTTGGTCAGGAGCTCAAAAACCCACAGGAAGAGACCCTCCAGGCCTTCGACAGCCATTACGACTACACTGTGTGTGGCGGCAGTGAAGACATGGTGTGCACCCCTAAATCGGATGAGTTCAACCCCTGTGAGGACATAATGGGCTACAGGTTCCTGAGAATTGTGGTGTGGTTTGTTAGTCTGCTGGCTCTTCTGGGCAATATCTTTGTCCTGTTCATCCTCCTCACCAGCCACTACAAACTGACTGTCCCACGCTTTCTCATGTGCAACTTGGCCTTTGCAGATTTCTGCATGGGGATGTACCTGCTCCTTATCGCCTCCGTAGACCTCTATACTCACTCTGAGTACTACAACCACGCCATCGACTGGCAGACAGGCCCTGGGTGCAACACAGCTGGATTTTTCACCGTCTTTGCCAGCGAGTTGTCAGTGTACACACTGACGGTCATCACTCTGGAGCGCTGGTATGCCATCACCTTCGCCATGCGCCTGGACCGGAAGATCCGCCTCAGGCACGCATATGTCATCATGGTGGGGGGCTGGGTTTGCTGCTTCCTTCTTGCCCTGCTCCCTTTGGTGGGAATAAGTAGTTACGCCAAGGTTAGCATCTGTTTGCCCATGGACACCGAGACTCCTCTTGCTCTGGCCTATATTGTCCTTGTTTTGTTGCTCAACATAGTTGCCTTCATCATCGTCTGTTCCTGTTATGTGAAGATCTACATCACAGTCCGAAATCCCCAGTATAACTCAGGGGACAAAGACACCAACATTGCCAAGAGGATGGCTGTGCTGATCTTCACTGACTTCATGTGCATGGCCCCAATCTCATTCTATGCTCTGTCAGCTCTTCTGAACAAGCCTCTCATCACCGTTTCCAACTCCAAAATCCTACTGGTCCTCTTCTATCCACTTAACTCTTGTGCCAATCCATTCCTCTATGCTATTTTCACCAAGGCCTTCCAGAGGGATGTATTCATCCTGCTCAGCAAGTTTGGCATCTGTAAACGCCAGGCTCAAGCCTGCCGGGGCCAGAGAGTTTCTCCAAAGAACAGCACTGGTATGCAGGTCCAAAAGGTGAGCCGGGACATAAGGCAAAGTCTCCCCAACATACAGGATAACTATGAACTGCTTGAGAGCTCCCATCTAACCCCCCAAAAGCAGGGTCAAATCCCAGAGAGATACAAGCAAACAGTTTTGTAAGCAGACCTATCCTATTGCAGTGGTGGTAGGAGGACTTAAAGAAGGCTGCTTTCTGGAATATACATTCCAACCCCATGACACACACAGCACACGGCTGACATAACCCTTGTGCAGGTAATGTTTCATGGGGCAAGGGTTCATTACTTGAGAGTAACTAGTGTAAACCTAATAACTGCTTCTGAGAGAAAAAGACACTACCAGCATGTCTGAAGCCTCGGTGACATCAAAATAATCTATATTCTCTGTAAGGCTTGCCTGATAACTAAGTCCGAAGATGCTCAATAAATTCAACTGAGCCATGTTAACAGTGAACTCACTTTTTTATAGCATTTCATGTTACAAACTGAGCAAAAGGCAAATGCTGTTGATTTGGTTGGTGATCATAAGAGAAAATAAACCCCTTATTGGCTCAGATAAACTTCTTATCTCCAGTACAACCATAGTGAGTGTGAAAAGCCAAACAACACAATTAGATATCATGCAAGAAATTGCTATTAGGAGATAGGGAGGGGAAAGCCTTCGTTTTGGGTTATTTGTTCACTCTTTGAAACTGTTAACCATCTCGTCACAAGGATCTACCTGATGTGGGCCAGCTGTTATGTGCTGCCTGGAAAAACAGGCAAGATTTCAGCTGATGTGGCCTAGCAAACTAAAAATTGCTCTTCTCATAGAATAAATGATATGAACTCAAAAAGTGTTTGTAAGTAGCAACAAGCATAAATGATGGGCGGAGCTCACCAAATCACCCATTGATTAATAAAGCAGGCTGGACACCAGCTAACTGTGGGACCTAGGGCAAATCACTGTATCCCTGAACCTCAGAATTCTATAGAACTGAAGGGTCTCAGTGACCTCTTCTAGTTTTAAAACCCCTTCCCTCAAAACATATTTCCATTATGATGAAAAAGAAAAAGCATTAAGGAAGTATAATCTGTTTTTTCTATCTCGTAGGGCTGTTTTCTCCTTCTCCTTGGAGCCTAGACATATGATCCTGGAAATTTTTTCCTTGTTTCATTTTCGGTTATATGTTTAAACCAAAAATTCTATTCAATGACCATACTGGACTAAATCTGTGTAGGTAGATCTACACAGCTGTAATTATCAGACCAAAAATAGAAATCAAAACCAATTGTTACTCATATAATAGAATAAAATGTAGTTTTGCAAATTTTTGTTATTTAGAGTTTACTACTTCACTGTCCAAGTTATGAAACACATAACACATAACTTTTCTTCAGGGATTGTTTTCTTAGCTGTTTCTGGTCCACAATATGATGCTAAAGCAGTCAAAGTGGTTTCTTCTCTTCTAAAACTACCACCCCTTCCAAAGCCTGTTGATCACTGGACGTAAAATCTTTTTTTAACTTAAAATAGTTGGGGTCTTTATCTCTTGATGTACTCTCCAGGTTATCTATAAAGACAGTCCCTCCATTTCATGCTAAAAAAGAGTGTCCAAACAGAGATGATATTTGCTTCTCGGTTCTCATGAATCATACCATGAAATAAAAGTCCTTTTTGTTTTAAGTCTCTGGAGTGGAGTTAGTGGACCAGATGGGCTCCAGAGATGGTTCCCCTGACTCATCTGTAATCTCTACATCTGTATCCATTCCTGTTTGTCATCGAGGTCTGCACTTCTTAATAGAAATATTAAAAATGCCTAAAATCATGGCTTAACCACCGGTTCACTTGTAATTAATGAAATTAAACAAATATGTTAACTTTGACATGTGTTTCTCACCTATGACATTTTGAAATAGCTTGTCTTGGTAAATAATGTGTTTTTATCTTGAGTAACTGAACCAATGCTTTGGAAACAGAGTCCTAGAAAAGAGACTTCAACATAATTGTTATTAAAATTGAACATATTGCATTTGCAATAGAAAATAAATTTTCTTCCTATGAAATGATTGTTTTGCATCCCAGAGTCTTGCTTTTTATTAATTTGTAAATTTCTTTCAGGGTTACCATTTTCTGTGCTAAAACTAAAGGCAGGAAAAAAAAATCATATTTTCTAATAAACCCATAATAATAAATAAATTGTGGACTATCAACTAATAACTTAAGTAAAACACTATTTTGATTTTACATGGTCTTTATATGTAAAAAATTACTCAAGGTGAATTGAATTATGATTCCTTGGCAGGCAGTGATGGCTAAGAGAAAAAAAAATCGTAAAAGACTATGTCAGGGTTGGATGTAGCTCAACTAGTTGGGTGTCCGTCTCCCGTATGGAGGACCTGGGTTCGATCCCTGGGACCTCCCGGTAAAAAAAAAAAAAAAAGACTATGTCAAGCAAATGATCAGTTTTGACACTAGGAATTAAATTGTGCTTTAGTGAAGATAATAAATCTATAAAGCCTGTCCAGAGTTCACTTTATCTGTCAGCTTTCAACTCTCTGAAGATAGACCCAAATCAGTGACGATTAAGAGGCCTCAGGCTGGTCACAATAATTGTCACAAAATTCATGCCCTAAATCTCATATATGTTGCTCAAAGGAGTATCTCTCAAAACACCCTCAAAGTTTATTGTTTATTGACTCTCACTTTACGGATAAATCTGCATAGCAGATGCAGCCAATTAGGAGAGGAGAGTCTGTTACAGGATGGCATGTTGAGACTGGCAATAATGTAAAGTGAGGGCAAAAAGAAGAAAACAGTAATCACAAGAATTAAAAATAACAGTTTGAGAACATATAATTCTAACTGCTTGAAGTCCTTGAAAAAAAAATGTATTATAACACAGTAGAGTGATTCTCATCCATTCTGAATAGCTCAAAGGACAAGAAGAACTTATTGGCAACAATGCATTTTGGGTTTTTTTGTTTTGTTTTGTTTTCTTTAAATTTTTTAAAACCTTTTATTTTGAAATACTTTCAAACTTATAGGACAGTTATAAAAAATGGTACAAACTCCACCCAGATATCTCCAGCATACCGCTTTCCCCCCAAATCCACCAATTTTAACATTTTGCCACATTTGCCATATAATCCTATATCTATCTATCTATCTGTCTATCTATCAATACCAGATATACCAGAAATGCTTATATATCTATACCCATACACCAGAAATGGGTTAATGGATTGGCTTTTTTTTTTTCTTTTTTTATTTCACTTTATTTTGTACATTTAATAATTGAAAATATAAACAATTAAAAACTAAAAAATAAACACAGATGAATAAATATATACATTTCTCAATTAAATGTACTGGATACTTATAAAAAAAATTTTTAATCAAATAATATGCGACACAATATATTTGGTTCATAGTAACGCATTCATACAGTATTTGTCCTTTTGTGTCTGGCTTGCTTCACTCAATATAATGTCCTTCAGGTTCAATGGATTGGCTTTTACAATGGAGATTTATTAAGCTATAAGCTTACTGTTCTGAAGCTGTGAAAATATCTAAATCAAAGCTTTATCAAGAGGGGAGCCAATGTGGTTGCATGCTGGCATGAGGTCCCGAGTTCAAACACCAGGACCCAGTACCTCAAAAAAATAATAATAATAAAAATAAATTTTAAAAAAAATTTTTTTAAAGGTTTATCAGGAGATGTCTTCTCCCAGAGTTGCAGCTGTGGGTGATCAAGTACATGGCAGGGCACAATGGCAGCATCTGATGGTCTCTGCTTCCATGGGTTCCATTGATTTCAGTTTCTGGCTGCCAGCATCTTCTCTCTCAGCTTCTGGGTGTTTCTCATCTGTCTCTGTGGCTCCGCTGATTCCAGTTTACAAAGGACTGCACTTTATAAGTGGGTCTTTATAGTCTCTTTGGACATTAACTAGTTTTGAATCTAACCCAGCAACCTTATCACAACACTTGTAAATTTTTTATATCTACCTCGTTTCTCGAATGCTTTTTGGACCAGTTTTAACATGTTATTGGTTTCTTAATTAAATTATAAGTTGGATAAAATCTTTGACACATGTCTATCTTATATTTGAACATATTGAAGATTAAAATACATCATATTTTAAAATTTTCCCACACACCCTTTCTCAAAAAATTATTTGAGGTTATACTTCAGGTATAATGTCATTTTCTTCTCAGTGGATCCTACCACACTACTGTTAAAATTTATATATCTTAAAATTATAAACAGTATAGGTTATCAGTTTTTTGTTTTGTTTTTTTTTGTTTTGTTTTTTGTTTTTATTTATTTTACCAGAAGGTCCCGGGAATCGAACCCAGGTCCCTCCATATGGCAGACGGAAACCCAACCATTTGAGCCACATCCGCCCCCGGTTATCAGTTCTTGAAATCAAATTATATAAAACTCACTTATGAGGAGCAGCTGCAGCTCAGTTGTTGAGCTTCTGCTTTCCATGTACAAGGTCCTAGGTTCAATCCCCAGTACCTCCTAAAAAATTTTTTTTTAAAAAAAACCTCATACTTATGCAAACGTTGGCAAGTAAAAATAAAAGTTTAGCTGACAAAAGTCAGGAGTGGGAGGAGAAAGATAAAGGTAAAAGACGTGGTAGGGGAACTCATTTCCTATCTTAAACAGTGAGAAAGTGAGGGAGGGTGTCTACAATTGCCAGAATAGGAATTAGAAGTTTGTTGTTTAAGGTTATAAAATCAACCAATTGAAAAACTAAAAGTAATACTGGTTTTAAGAAAAAAAAGCTTGGTTGTAGGAGATAATCCTAAATGA